>OW386285.2:406639454-407046346 GCA_936432065.2 Rutpela maculata | reverse complement strand
TCTGATTCAGTGTCCTTTAAGAATTTAATATTTTAACAATTTCTGACCGAGAACAATTTGTTATTATTATTATCTCTCGTTGAGAGGTTGGTAACTGATGTTAGTGATACTCAGTATAAACCAACAACAAACGACTTTATAGCTAGGACAAAGCATTGTATTGATAAAGGCAAAAAGGGAGTAATATTCTAATATTTCTAATGTAAGACAGTCTTTGAGAATTGTATGCTCTGGCCGTGCCGTCTACTGGGTCGAACGTCGAATTTCCGCGAGTTGACGAGTTTATTTTGTTGACCCGTCGCGTAGGCCCGTCGGCATTGTGCGTTGTCCGTCGACTATTCTGTGGCTCTCACAAGTCTCACATCAGTCACATCTAAGTCATAAATAATATCAATTAAAATTATTAAATGGTCATAGTGACAGTGTCATTTAATTTTTATCAACTCATTATTCGTTTTTTTTTGCAATTATACCCAATAATACGAAGGCGTAGAAGGGACACGTATATAAATTTTTATGTTTTCATAATTAAAATTATTAATTCCGTGATACGTAACTCGAAATTAATTATTTCATAATTAATTCCATGTTACGTAACTCGGAATTAATTATGAAATAATTAATTCCGAGTTACGTAACATGGAATTAATTATGAAATAATTAATTTCGAGTTACGTATCACGGAATTAATAATTTTAATTATGAAAACATAAAAATTTATATACGTGTCCCTTCTACGCCTTCGTATTATTGGGTATAATTGCAAAAAAAAACGAATAATGAGTTGATAAAAATTAAATGACACTGTCACTATGACCATTTAATAATTTTAATTGATATTATTTATGACTTAGATGTGACTGATGTGAGACTTGTGAGAGCCACAGAATAGTCGACGGACAACGCACAATGCCGACGGGCCTACGCGACGGGTCAACAAAATAAACTCGTCAACTCGCGGAAATTCGACGTTCGACCCAGTAGACGGCACGGCCAGAGCATACAATTCTCAAAGACTGTCTTACATTAGAAATATTAGAATATTACTCCTTTTTGCCTTTATCAATACAATGCTTTGTCCTAGCTATAAAGTCGTTTGTTGTTGGTTTATACTGAGTATCACTAACATCAGTTACCAACCTCTCAACGAGAGATAATAATAATAACAAATTGTTCTCGGTCAGAAATTGTTAAAATATTAAATTCTTAAAGGACACTGAATCAGAATCTGGGACTATTAAAGGGGTCTACAGACGATCCAGCTGCTGGGACCCGACATGGTTGGTACGCTTAAAAGATAATTGGAATTCCAGCGGACCAGTTCACTTTTACGAATGATTTCAAAGCATGCGGCAAGGCTGGCTCCCTGCCGCTGGATCGTGTGTAGACCCCTTAATGCTACCTATTGCGTATCACAATGTGAAGTGGGAAGTGGCCGGTAGCCGTACTAGCGCGGACGTTCACGAGCTTGCGCCCCGACTTGCGCGTAATCGTATTGTATCTTGTTTTTCTCCACGGTCATTAAACTATAACGGTTACCTCTAGTGATGGGCGATATCGTGATTTTTCAATCACAACGTAAATCGTTACTGTGATTTTCTTATATCAGTGAATTTAAAACGTGATGTGATCACGACTTTCATAATACGACGTACGGGAGAAATTGTTAATAATATTATATTGGTCTTGGTTGAACCACGGCAAGCGAACGAAATACGGAAGAAAAGTCGTGATCACGTCACGCTTTTCTGCCAACTTTACTAATAGTTGTTACCCGTGATTTCTTAATATCAGTGATTAAATCACAGTTCGTGATATATCGCCCATCACTAGTTACCTCATCCAGTAGCTTTTAGACGAAGGAGAGCGCGGGGTCAACTTAGGTCTAGCGCCAAGGGCGGATCCAGGGGGGGGGGGGCAGTAGGGGCAATTGCCCCCCCCCCCCGAGAAAAGTATTCGTTACGTTTTCAAGGCGATAATTTTTTTTTTTTCGCATGAGGTGGGAAAAAAAATTTGTGGATTTCTAATAGTATTCCTGTGTATGAGGCGAAAAATTTTTTGTCCAGATTTTAATTTGTACCCCACCCATGAGCCGAAATTTTCGAAAAAAATTTTTTTGGAGTTTCATTTGCATTCCTTCCCCATGAGGCGTTCTGGATCCGCCCTTGTCTAGCGCCTACATCAAGTAGTTTAGTTAAACTTCTTTTGCATAATATTTGTATCGCTAGGCTACTTATAGATTAAGTCTGAAATAAAAAAAAACATAAGGAAATATAAGTTGTAAAAAAAATGGACAGTTGGCAAATTAGTTGTAGCTTCCCCCTCCCCAAAAAATAGCTGGGTTCATCTCTGCTATTGGTTTTTGACCTGATACATTAGTTAGGTAGCGCAGTGAGTGGAATCTATTATTGTTTCATAACACATATTCAATTTTCTTCGAAAGCATCACTTTCTTTTAAGTTTTTTCCATTGTCCTAAATCTGATATTTTTAATTTCTACTTTTGCACATACGATCTATACCAGTCTGCTCAATGTTAGACATACACTTATGATAAAATATAACACACAGCTGATATAGGAAATCAATTGTTTGAAATATATTTTATCGCATAGTTATTGCAATTTTATTTTGTAACGACTTTGTTGCTGTTGTCATATTGCAGTAGATTGCAACGCTATGTGATAATTATGTAGCAACCTCTGCAACAACAATTTACTTTGAATAGCAAAACTGTCCCAAATAGTGCTTTAATATAACTGTTTTATAAGAAAATAGGAAACTAGCTATAATGATTTTGATATATATTTATTACGGTGCTGAAAATACTGCCGAACGTTACTAAAAAAGTGCTATAAGATTATTTAGTTTTATAAGCTGAAATGTTTTATACCTAAGTCACGGACGTTTCTAAAATAATTTCTTGACTGCTTTATAAGATATTTTATAATTTTGCTGTGAGGACATTTTAATGATAAATTTATAAAATAGTTCAGTTGCAGACAACCAAGTAGTGTTTTCTACAACTCTAATATAATCAATTAGCATTTTAGAAGCATTAATAAAATAACAATAAAACAAAATAATCGTGTAACAGTTAAATTATAAAACGAATTTGCTGGTTGGGAAGTAGTACTATCTCCTGTTCCAGATTGATTTTTTATATTCACTTACGAATTCTATGGTTGTATATTAAGTATTCTATAATTTTGGATAATTCGTAGTAAACTCACGACATGTAAATCTGTGAGCTCATAACCTCATTGAGCTGTTTTACTACTGCTATTTTCCATAGTTCAGGAAATACACCTCTTGATATACATAATTAATAACAAAAGTAAGACGTGAATTTATTTCTGGTATGCACTTACAAGTTTAAATTCAAGAAATGTATCGTTTTCATATTTATGTTTTTGTAGCTGTTTAATATTTCCTGCTCACAGTCATTCTAACCGCATATTAGTACAAAGTAATTATTATTTTATTAGGATCAAATATAAATGTTTATGTGTTTCCGTGTTAATACTAGTTTTTGTTATATTGAAATTATTTAATGTATTACATGATTGATTACTACTTTTATTATCCTATACATATTTAAAACAACTTTTTTTCTTCTCTTATCGTCAGATTCCTTAAATTTCGTAAATTTTTAGAGTACATTCAATTAAGATTTCTTTTAGATTAGGTCATCTTAAGTTACATCTGCTGACCAAGGTACTTTGATCTTAGAAATACTAATCGTTTTTAAGTATCATATACAATAAGCCCAGGAGGCTGCAGTGCATTCGGAGTATTCCATACAGACGAGCCCTAAGAGGAGGGGTTTTAGTCAGTTGGAGCCTGACACTCAGACCTATTCCTAGTTGGGATAGGCAGCCCGTGTGGTTTTCCCCCCTCGCCCAAAAAAAAAAGTATCATATAAGGAATCTCTACTTCCGTGTCCAGATTTCCTATTCAAGTTTCTACCTTTCCAAGTACTCCACTACCACCCCTAATCCATTATTAAAGAGGGTGGTAGTGGAAGTGGCTAATGCTAAAAAAATTGATGCGTTTGGTTCTTGTACACACACTAAATCACAATTTTATTTTTTACCCCATTTAATAATGAGGTGGAGGTGGTATGGGAGTGATAGTGAGGATAATGCGGTTAGCTAAAGTATTTTATATAGAAAAAACTGAATACACATAAAATAATTACATACCAGTAGCCAGGTTCACACGTTTGCCATAGTTTACAACTTGATTAACAAATGACGCGTACCTTTAAGTAAGTCGTAGTTTCTAGAACAATTACCACCCATGCAGCATAGAATATCCATACGGTGCCCATTTTTTAGTCCATATCGTGTTCGCATATCCAAGGATACAATGAATATCCTGTGGATGTCTGTTTTAGATCCATGCACGAATATCCCTATATTATCCATAAAGGGATATCCACTAGATGTTCATTTGTTATTGATTTACTAATATTTATATCAATAGTTCATTAAGGGATATACATTGGATGTCTATTTCTGATCCTGTAGCTTGTTCATGGAGAAATGTCCAGTGGATATCCGTTTTATCCACCAACGAATATCCATTGTCCATCCATCGACAGATATTCAGTATATATCTGTTTTTATCCATCAACGTATATCCGTAAATTTTCCATTAAGGGATGACATCCATGCACATGTCAGCTTTTCACGATATTTTACCATTTTTCGCTTTTGCCAGGCCTAAGCCTGGCTAAAGTGGCACACTCTCGGGACCAATTCCCCTCGAAACTCAAAATGGTTC
This sequence comes from Rutpela maculata, assembly GCA_936432065.2. Classification (NCBI taxonomy): domain Eukaryota; kingdom Metazoa; phylum Arthropoda; class Insecta; order Coleoptera; family Cerambycidae; genus Rutpela; species Rutpela maculata. Next base: position 407,041,559 of record OW386285.2, on the reverse strand, counting down.
CGCTTCAACTTTGGTTTTATATCGCCCCCCGTAATGGTTACAAAAGCATCGTAGAAACGTCAACAGTCACCAATCAAAAACTCTTATACCTTATATGGAAGGATGATATCATCCCTGCGCCAGATTTTATTTACGTCGCGGGAAGACTTCAACCAATTCAAAGTAACAATACAGGGTCGGCTTAAAATTACTAAACTGATCGTAAAAATATATTCCTTGATACAATTTGACGATTTTAATTAATTATTATGTACCCATTAAAAGTGGCACGTTACAATCTTTAGAAATTTTGGTGGAGCAGGAGGTTTCAAAGTAGTTACAGGAGAAAGTCCGTAACTTTTTTTTTCCAGCCCAATTTTTCTAGCTCGATAGCATTTCCTTGCCAAATTTGGACTTGGTGGTGAGTGTTGTAACCATACAAATGAAGAAAAAATTTATTTCCAGCTTGTGGACCTGTATTTGGAGTCTGGAACAGCTGAGCGAGAGGATGCAAATCGGACGAGGACTTTGATCAAGTTGGTTTTTCCGTGGCCGAAAATCGCAGATGTAGTGTCACAGCCGCTGAAAGCATGTAAAAAAAATAATATATTTTGAGCGACTGCTTTTCTTCAAGTAGATTTTTTGTGAAACTTTGCCTTTGCCCCGCTTCATAAAGTAAACATTGGCGGATTGAGAAAGCGCAGTAATAAGACTAATGTACCTATATCTTCGCCGAGAATAATCACGAATTCATAGATTGGTGCCTTTTCAATTGCTGTATTGACGATGAGAGAGTCTGCGTCTTCATCAGCTTGTGGCACTGACAAATTTGCCATCTCAAAGATCATTAAAATGAGGCGATATTTATTTTTTTCGTTTGGAAAAGGGATGGGCATGCCAGCTCGAGGGGCGTGGAAGGGGAGAGAGGTACCCTAGGTAGATCGAAAGACGAGAGAGAGCAACTGTTCAACCCGCGACGTCAAGGCGCATGTTTCGGAACCCGCTCGCTCCCCTCCCGTTCGTCGTACGTCAAAATGTCAAAGGACTTTTTTTTGTTGTATATTTTGTTTACTTTCTGAATAACTGGGTATTTTTTCTCTCAAACAAAAAAAAACGATTAAAAAAATCAAAAATTAATTTTTGGGTTTTTTCTCTAAATTCGAGGAGGTTGCGGGGGGAATTTTTGGTGGAAAGTTAAAAATGTGGATTCAGCGAGCCAAAAAACATAAAGTAAACCTATTTCCAGAACTACTATGAATTTTTCCAGGTAAAATTCTCTAATGCCTGGATTAATTTAAGAACAAAGGATCTAGAGAAAATATGTGTAATTAACGAAATGTATGTCTGCAAAGTCAGTCAGCAAAAATAATAGATTTCGCTTTTAACTTGAGATTAAATAACAAGTCATTTGAAGGTAGAAATTTGTTAATAACGTACTCTGCGTGTCTATAGTAAAATAAACTTACATGCGTTTAATATTTCAGGATCAACCTGGTGCCAGGAAATGGTATGGTTGATTGGAAACAACTTGGATTTTGATGCGGCCCAAAGCAGTATACAGCAATATAGAGCGCCTTTAATAGAGTGAGTATGTATACAGATTTTCCTAATCAAAATAGTTCAAAAGTTACCAGCGCAGCATACGGTAGAGATTGGTGCCACTTAATGAAAACTTACCGCTGGCTGGCGACAGGCCGGCTACGCCTCACCTCGGAGGCGCTCCATTTCTCGTCGGTTTATTGAACGCCAATCAAAGCACACGAGACGTACCGAGGAGCGGAACAAGCGATCCATTCACGTTCTCGTGTTACCTCGCCGAGGACGGTCACCCTAAAAAGAAAACCGCTGCTCAAGGAATCACTACTTCCACATCAGTTATGAAAACAAAACTCATCCAGATTCTCTATCCAAGTCACTCACAACGAGAAAACTTTGTATATGGAAATAATTGTTAATGGAACTTTAATAATATAATATTTGAAATCCTCTACCCCAAAACCCATAAAACGATACCCCACATCGATAGTGGGGTGGATGTGGTGATAGGGGGTGGTGGGAAGTGGGGGTGGATGAAGTAAAAAAATATTTTATATTAAAACATATCTACAACTTGATGTGCCCAACATGGTCGTCGCTTAAAAAATAAGAAAGTTACAAGTCTGGGGAGTTTTAAGTGGCGCACCCTGTATAGCTCAATTTTTTTTGCCCGTTTAAAACACTTGTTTTAGAAAAAAGTTACCATCTGCCATATTAAAGCCACCATTTTAAATTCTTTAATTTTTACTTCAGATTCGTAATCAGCGATCCCAAAAACATAACTGTCCTACTTTCAAAATTAAATTTAGTAATACTTTTTCAAATATTGAATATTTAGATTTAGTCTGCCACAGTTGAGAAATGGATGGCTATACAACGCATTAAATTTATATAATATTATTTACATTTCACACTAATTTCAGCAAATTCTTGATATAAAAAACACAGACTATGTATTGTGTAGGCATATTTTCATATAATTTTGACGTTACAGTTACTTTACCATAGTTTTCAGTAGTTACGTTAAACAAATTTTCCAAGAATTTTGAGTAAATTGAATAGAGGAATATTCCTTTTGGAAGTTTGGCAGACTATTCCAGTAATAATTGAATAGAGGAATATTCCTTTTGGAAGTTTGGCAGACTATTCCAGTAATATTATTACTGGAATAGTCTGCCAATATTATTACTGGAATAGTCTGCCAAACTTCCAAAAGGAATATTCCTCTATTCAATTTGCTCAAAATTCTTGGAAAATTTGTTTAACGTAACTACTGAAAACTATGGTAAAGTAACTGTAACGTCAAAATTATATGAAAATATGCCTACACAATATATAGTCTGTGTTTTTTTATATCAAGAATTTATATTTTATATTGTTATTTACATTATAACTCATTGTTAATTATTATCTGTTTCAGCGCATCTGGAGCTTTGTTTCAATTTGCAAACGTATTTAAAGAAAGATTTACTGACTCGGTGGAGTATGTTAATACGTTACCTTCACCTCGTTTTATAAAGTCGCACCTTCCGTACCAATTTTTACCCAGTGAAATTCACAATGTAAAGCCAAAAGTGAGTATTTTTTGTTAGTTTTTTAGTTTCTAGGCATTTAGTTAAAATTTTATCGTCGTATGCAGGTTGAATAAATAACTCTAGCACGCTGTTAGCGTGCGTTAAGGATTTATCACATGCTGTGTGGAATCAATAATTTTCAAGCGTGATTAGCAGTGCATTATTAGACTTTTCAAGGCGATGCGATAGGAAGAAAAAGTAACTTTTTACACGCTCCTTATTAATGCAGCGGCCGCCCATTCAAATTGTATCATCAACCTGTCAATGGAGTAGAACAAAGCAAACTATATATCAAAATATTAGTAATAACTTATTACATCACAAAATGCATGTTATCCAATCTATAAGTTGGTATAAGGGGTAGTTACAGCCCAAAAAGTAATTTTTTTAAAAACATGTGTTTTTACTTACCATTTTTACTCTAATTCGATGAAACTACATGATAGAGGATATTTTTTTATGCCAAAATGTTCACAATTATTTGCTGAATTCGTCCGTACATACCAACTATTTAAAAATCGCGAAACTAATCATTCACGGTAAATCAAAGGGGAGTAACAGTGTGCGTGTCACGGTAAGTCCAAACTTCTATTGGCCACAACTTTTGATTTCACGCTTACCAAAATTTTGATACTACATAGAAAACTTTGTTATTCTCTTAGCTTTAATTTAAGTACAAATACATGGAGCTACGTATTCATTTTGTGATAATAATAGTATAAATTGTAACCCAATGTCACGAATTTCTGCTTACCAAAGCTAAGTCGGTCTTATGAATGCGTGGCCATGCGCGCTCGAAAAATCGACCTTATTGCTGATTTGCATAAGGCATGGAAGGGAATATATGCCGTTAACTCATGTTATAAGGTTTTGAGCTGTAATAATGAACAATTAAAATCAAGTATGTGAAGTAAAATGTTTTATCTCATGATTTTTAAACATATATACACTTTTATTAATAAATTGAGAGTTACAAACTAAACAAAAAGTTCTTGTTAAAAGTACAAGTTATTGTATGTATATGGAACAAAACTTAAAAGCGAGTTTACATTATTAGAATTATTATTTCGTATATCTAGTGTATAATGAAAATTCTCGAATAGTAAAAGCATCAAACAGCGAAAGTTGTACAGACAGCCATTATTGCTCTATTTTGTCCATTCAAGTTAAAAATGTTTATTTCTAATAATATTTTAATGTGAAATAATGTCAAACAGTCACATGACAAGGAAAGCCATCACTAAATCTTTTGCAATATACACATACATAACAAAAAAATAAAAAGTGTCAACAAATATTACACTGTAAAAAATGTGTCCACGATTACATGGATAATCGATGGTCCATTTGTTCCATTATTCTGGTAATGGTACACAAATGTATGAAATGTTTCGTGCTTTCCTGTAAAAAAATTCCATATGATTGTGTACAGAAGCACTTGCACCGGCGTGTTACTGATGTAATTAATCAGATTAACTATGTATTTACACATTTTATTATGTAATTTATACACAATTATATGGAAAATTATATTAATTGAAGTAAAAATATATGAATGTGTGTAGTTCTAATTTACTTTATGTAATAAACCATAAATATGTTTAAAAATAAAATAATTATCTATAATTTCATAGAAAATTGAACTAATTTTAACTTAACATTCAATGTATGTTTTACATTCACTTTTTACAGTGTAGGCTGCAAGCATGAACGTCCACAAAAATATTCTTAAGGGGAGCAAATATGTATATTCACCTACGACATTAGAGTAAAATATATCCTTATCTGCTGAAAATTTTAACAGTATCGCAAATAACTAGATTTGCTCTGTGTAACCATGTCTACAATTGTAACATACAGTTTAAAATTCATCTTCGCTGCTAGATGCGTATAAAATCTCCAATTCCATATTGTTCCAAAATAAGGGACATTTGCATATATCACTACATTTTAAACCAGCCTTAAAACACTCACATTTTAAAATATCACATGCATCCTTGTCCTTATAATATAGGTAAGTTCGCGCATCTCCTTATGCGCTGTTTCCAAATAGACATCACTGGTAAAATATAATTTTCATCAAAGGACCATCCCATTCCAACAGGATTTGCCTTATACGATGAGTCACGACTATTAAACCAGATTTTTGCTTGTAACAAGAAACGTCTTACGTGATGTATAAAGGAAACCTCAATCGGTGGAAAATTAGCAATGGTCGAATTTTGAAGACGATTTTTCCCTTAAATCATCTACATGTTTACAAGTTTTTGATTTGTATAGCAACGGAACATATCTACAAGCAATTTTGACGGCATCGTTTGCCGTCACTTTATCAAGTTCAAGCGTGCTCTTATTTTGTTTTAAAAAGGTATATGCAATTTTTTTTTCCAATCCCGTATAAAGCACTAGTCGTGTTGCATCCAGTTAAAGCATGTATGGTGGGCAGTGACAAGCAAATACCAATCCGTACATTATTACGAATTGGTATATATTTTATATGTCGTAGGTGAATATGTATTTAGAATAGAATAGAATAAAGTTTATTTAGCATAAGCTATCTTCAAAAGTAACATATATTTGTACATAGTCATTTATTATTTTGTGCTCTGTCGTCTATATATAATTTAGTAACATTTTAGTAAACAATTTTAAATTACTAAATATTTGATTTCCGTAGGCAAAGCATTGAATGATATTTTTGTATTCATGTTGCAGTTTTCAGCAGACCTTACCAAATAATTGTTTCGATCTTTTAACTAAGAAGGGTTTAAGGTAGGCAGGTATTAGATTTTTCTCGATTTTATTTATTAAAGTTGTTTCGATACTTTGTTCCACTGAAATCCAACCCAATTGATTGGTTTTGCCAATGTTCTTACATAGATAATCAATATATTTTGAAAACGTCAACTATCGATCTAAAATAATTCCTAAATATTTAATTTAACTTACAAATTCAACTTTCGCATTATTAATGTACAGAAACAGTTGATCATTTAAATATTTTCGGCAATTAGCTTTAGTTCCAAGAATCAAACATTTAGTTTTGTCATTTTTTTTGTACATAACCATATATATATATAACATACAAAGCTCTTTATTCATTATATCTGTGATTTCAATTTGATTTTTTTCAGATACATATATTCCTCATCCTCAAAAAGGCTTATATATGAACTTCATAGGACATGATTTATATCATTCACATATATAATGAATAAAAGAGACCCTAGCACACTGCCCTGAGGTCTGTGGTACTTTATACGAACTAGTAATTTTAGTAGATGTCTTATTGTTTTATTTTTATTTAGTTTTTTCACTTTAGTTTTATGCTCCCCCTGAAAATATTTTTGTGGACGCTCATGCTTGTAGCCTAATATTTGTTGACACCTCTGTTCTTTTATACATGTGTATATTGCATGAGATGAGGTTTAGTGATGGTTTTCCTTGTCATTTGACTGTTTGACATTATCGCAAATAAGTTCTATTAGAAATAAACATTTTCATTTTGAATGAACAGATTAAAGCAATGCTATTTTTGTTCATAAAATCTGTCTATACAGCTTTTGCTGTATAGACTTACATGTACGGAATAATAATCCTGAAAATGTAAAATAGCTTTTAAGTTTTGTTTCCTACAATTACTTTTTATTTATTTTGTAACTGTCAATTTATTATTAAGTAAAAGTGTTTATATGTTTAAAAAGTCATGAGATAAACATTTTACTTTACATACTTAATTTTAATTGTTCATTATTACAGCTCAAAACCCTATAACATGAGTTAACGGCATAATTTCCCTTCCATGCCCTTATGCAAATCAGCAATAAGGTCGATTTTTCGAGCGCGCATGGCCATGCATTCATAAGACCGACTTAGCTTTGGTGCGCACAAATTCGTGACATTGCGTTATAATTTATACTATTATTATCACAAAATGAAATACGTAGTTCCATGTATTTGTACTTAAATTAAAGCGAGAGAATAACAAAGTTTTCTATGTATGTATCAGAATTTTGGTAAGCGTGAAATCAAAAGTTATGGCTAATAGAAGTTTAGACTTACCGTAGCACACACACTGTTACTCCCCCTTTGATTTACCGTGAATGATTAGTTTTGCGATTTTTATATAGTTGGTATATACGGACGAATTCAGCAAATAATTGTGAACATTTTGGCATAAAGAAATATCCTGTCATGAATTTTTATCAAATTAGAGTAAAAATGGTAAGTAAAAACACATGTTTAAAAAAAATTACTTTCTGGGCTGTAACTTATAGATTGGATAACATGCATTTCCTGATGTGATAAGTTATGACCTACATTTTCATATATAGTTTCTTTTGTTCTACCCCATTGATAGGTTGCTCGCTAAATATGCATCTTTGGGGGCTCACGCCGCTACACTATATATGCTTGTATCACAAAGTGCATGGAAAACAATTAAATCTGTTCGCGATCTTCGCTTTAGAATTTTGTCTTTCAAGTTATTTCTAGAAGGTTCTGAAAGGAAAAAATATAAATAAAGCTAATATTTATTGCTTGGATCGTTGAATCGAATAATTATAAATAAACCTGCCACAGACGGACAAATAAATATTTCAGTTACCATATGGAAGAATTAAATAATTGGACAATATTTCACTTAAACATACAGTGTTTGTCTAACAAACTAGAATGTATCGATATTCTTACACATGAACATGTGCCTCATTTTCTTATATTTACAGAGCATTGATTAAATGAACTTAAGATGAAAAATACTTTTATACAGGGCTATCAGAGAATTTCTAGCTTTTGCAGAGCAAATCATATGCATGGTGGGTGTGTAATTTCAACTACTCAAATAGCTCACTTATGCAATGAAATAGCATTTGTAAAAAATATGTATGTTGAACTGTCCATTGAATGTACCGTTATCAGTTTCGAGAACAAAGTCTGTGTTATTGTAATATATAGACCCCCCTCTGGTTAGTTAAAAACTTTTTTATCAATATTAGATCAAATACTCAAATTTGCCACTGTTAAATATCCACATGTAATACTATGTGGAGACCTAAATATTGACAAGCTCTCTAATAACAGAACAAACAAAAAATTACATGATATTTTCAACTCATTTCAACTTTCGTCTCTTGTCAATACGCCGACCCATATAGCCACTGCCCCTGGGGGCAGTACAAGTGCAACATCATTGGATTATTTAGTTACCAGTATCAACAACTATTCAATTAAAGTGATTAATCTGGGTGTCTCAGTTCACCTAGCTCAAATTTTCTCTTGGGAAACTCCAGGCGTAAATGCGACCAAAAACTCGTCGGGCAATTACTGACAACACAATACATGAATTTAGAAGTTTATATTTATTGCTGACCCCCAGATTTAAATTTAAATAATTCTGAAAATACAGATTTTATATTCGATCGCTTTGGGTCCACTTTTCTTGGTGTTTTAATATTTCTCATCCTAAAAAGACATAAAAAATTAATATAAATCATAAGTCAAAAACCTATAATTTTATGTTTACCCCGGAACTAAATAGGGAATCTGGGCAACTGAAAGACTTAAATTGGTATGGGAAATTTTCTACTTCTAATGACGTAGACAGTCGTTACAAGGAATTTAAAAAAAAATGAAAAAGAAATAAGTGCTAGTAAAAAAGAATTCCATTATAATTTAATAAGTAGCGCAGAAAACAAAAGCAAAAAATGTGGGGACTTGTGAACCTACAATTAGACAGGAAACAAATCAAAACAAACAAAATACACCTAAACATAAACAACGAACTTGTCACCAACACAAATATAATTGCTAATATCTTTGCTAAATATTTTGCCACATCAATAAAAGAAATAGCCGAGATCAACTTTTCACAAAACACTCTTGATTGCACTATGCAATCTGATGTGGGATATACTTTGTTTTTTACCCCTTATTAGAATATGAAATCATAGAAATAATTACGAAATTAAAAAATAAACCTTCAACTGCTTATTAAGGAATGTAAATACGAACTACGTCACTACATAACCGACATGTAAATAAATCTTAGCAATAGGCAGTTCCCTCAGCAGTTAAAGTAATCTAAGACAACTCCTGTTTTCAAAAACAGCGATTCTGCTTTACTTGAAAATTATAGAGCCATTGTAACACTCAGTGCGTTCGCTAAAAATCTTGAAAGAGCTGTCTCTATTCGGCTAGTCGATTACTTTAATAAAAATCATTTTTTAACTAACTGTCAACATGGGTTCCGTGAGGGATTTTCAACTGAGACAGCCACAACTGAACTTACCCAACATATAATAATTAACAAGCTACATACTGGAAATATCGTAGTGGAAGTCTTTTTCGACTTATTCCCACGCATTTGGCACTATTAATCTACTTTTTCTGTCAAAAAAACTGAACTCTATGGGAGTCCGTCTACCAATTAGTGATTGGATTATCTCCTACGTAACACATAGAAAATAAGTAGTAAAAATCGAAGATTTCTACTTTGACCAATTTGATGTTGAGCTTGGTACGCCCCAGGGAAGCACATTAGGACCGTTGTTATTTCTGCTGTACAGGAATGATCTGCCATCCTATATAAAGGAGGAGAGGTTGTTTATGTACGCTGATGACACAACAATAATAATGTCTGCAAAAGCCAGAGACGAGGTTTAGTGGAGTAAAAAACAGGGGAAAAGTCGCTTCCTTCTCGAGTGTTTTTTTTTTAATCTTAGAACAAACCTAGATATATACCGTTTCGTTAAGTAGGTCGATGTTCATTAGAAATCATGAAATACGACATTTTTTAGTGGTCACGGACATTGTTATTTTTAAAAAGGTGTGAAATTTTTTTTTTTTATCATGTTTTTTTTTGAACATCTAATGCCATAACTCAAAAACGAATGGAGCTATCCACATGAACTTTTTTTTGTTATAAAACACACACTTAAGCGCTTCTATCTGTGTATAGTATTGTTAACTAAAACATTTTTAAGTTTGTTAAAAACTTAGATAACCTTGAAAGTTCAGAAAATACGCAGTCAAATTTTCACTAAGCTACAAACTTTTTTGTTTTTGGACATTTTGTATAACATGCTGCGAAGAAAATGAAGCCAAAAGACCAAAAAAGTTTTTGATAGTATAAATTTTATTGTGTCTTTTACAGTTTAGATACAGTGATTTTTTTTAGAGCGCGCGAATTGCAGAAATTGAATATTAATACGCCTGCGTTCACTAAAACTAACTAGTCTCAGGGCGGTGTACTGTCAACGTTATTCGTTTTCGTCGAAGGTCAAATTATAAAACCACTGCCCAAGGAATCACTACTTCCACATCCAGATCTTCTATCCAAGTCTCTCAGAACGAAAAAAATTTGAATGTGGAAATCATTTTTTATGGAACTTTAATAATATAATATTTGAAATCGTCTACCCCAAAAACCTATAAAACGATATGCCACATCGGTAGTGAGGTTGAGGGTGGTGCAAGGGGTGGGAGTTGGTAATGTGGGTGGTTAATGCCAAAAAAAAATTTTGAGAGCTTAGCTTCTCTTATATATACTAAATACCAGTTTTATGGACTCTTACTTGCTTGATTTGTCTATTTACCTCCATTTACCCCCAACCCTTTTACCCAGATCTCGTTAAAATACATGGTACGTGTACCAAATTTCAAGTCAATAACTTAAACGATTCCAGAGTAATCGTGCACACAAAAAAGTTACAGACAGACCGACAGACAGAATTTTTTTTGCTCAAACTTAAAATCTCGACGTTTCATGACATTCTAAGCCTATTTGGATAATACAAATTTTCAAAAATATTTTTGTCCATACTATATTTCCACTGAATGTGGAAGTAAAATGTGTAACGATATTCTTTCTCTTATTACCACTTGTATTATATTGTAGAACGTATGGTCATTGTGCGAATTGTGCGTGGATTATCTACTTAAAAAATATTTAAGATAAATAAGCAATCTAAGTTTCATTGTAAAATGGAATGAATTTTATGTGGCGTAGTAATAGAGAAAAACGATAAACTTGTGCACAAGCCATGGAAACAGAGTTTAGAGACTATAATTAGGATATTAAAAAAGACTTAATTTATGATGTTTTTTTCTTTTTTGTTGCCTAATTTAGGCGAAAATAACACGCTTACTCAATTCGCAGGTCTACAAAAAAAAAAAAATTCTTCTCCGAGGACTAAACCTATCATGCCTTAAGTATATTTGTGTGCTGAATCCGAATTTTCAATTAAAAAAATTTTCTACCGCGTAGATTTCGAGTAAATTCCGATTTTTATTGTCAAAAAAACCGTATTTTGACGATAAAAACCGGGATTTACTCGAAATCTACGCGGTAAAAATTTTTTTTAATTGAAAATTCGGATTCAGCATAGATTTAGTCATTGGAACAGAATTTCTTTTTTGTAGACCTGTGTACAAACTGCACCTGTGCCACAGATCTACAAGAAAAAAGTTCTGTTCCAAGGACTAAACTTATCATTCCTTGTGTATTTTTGTGTGCTGAATCCGAATTTTCAATTTAAAATTTTTTGACCGCGTAGATTTCGAGTAAATCCCGGTTTTTATCGTCAAAATAGGATTTTTTGATAATGTTTGACGTTTGCTCGAAATCTAAGAGGAAAATTCGGATTCAGCATACAAAAATACTTAAGGCATGATAGATTTAGTCCTTGGAGTAGATTTTTTTTTGTCGACCTGTGATTGTGTGGATCTTGGGTAAAAATGCAATGCATGGGAGTTTCGGATAGGGACTCTGACAGAGGAAATGTCGGATACAAATATTAAGATTGCCACGTGCTTTAAGAAACTGTCTTTTTTATTTAGCTCCAATAATAACGCAAAAAAAGGAAAACTCGATAGTTTACTTTTTATCAAAACACTCCAAAATTGTTACTTTTATTAAACTTCTGTTTATGGGATTTTATTAACCCCCTAGTTGCGCAACATTTTTTCCATGTTACTATAATATTATTTTTCACCGTTTCCGAGATCCCAATGCAATGCATACTCCATTTAAGATTTTTAATTCCTTTTTGCCTTCAATCTTAGTCCTTAATGTGTCACTGAAAAAAATAAGTTATCCTTTCAGATCCTAAAACGTGATAAAACAGTCCTAAACATAAAAAAATAATAATGAAAAGTTCCGTTACACACAATACATAATCATTATTATTCTAAGTACGGCGCGCGTACGCTCGACAATTCCTCCATACTAAAAAATTCGTAACTAGCAAACTATTGCTAATAATGAAAATATTTTTTTTCTAAAAACTTTTTTAGTCTATTGACTTCATTTTCTTCAAAGCATGTTACACAAAATTTTCAAAAACAAAAAATTTCCTCGCTTAGTGAAAATTTGATGGCGTATTCTCTAAACTTTCAGGGTCATCTACGTTTTTGGCATGTTTACATTTTTTTTTATTAGCAATTCTATAAATAGAGAGAAGCGCTTAAGTGTGTTTTATAACAAAAAAAAGTTCACATCGATAGCTCAATTCATGTTCGAGATATGGCAATAGATGTACAAAAAAACATGATTTAAAAAAAAATTAAATTTTACACTTTTTTTTTTAAATAAGAATATCTGTGACCACTAAAAAATGTCGTATTTTGTGTTTTTATATGTAAAATGATGTTGTTGGTAATACCCACTGAGTCTGATCTTGTTCTAAGCTCATAAAAAGAAACGACACAATTTTACCTCTATTTCGCTCCACTAGTTAACATTCTAACAACTAGGATACTTACATCTTTCGCAGAGTGGTGTGCAAGAAATCACCTAATTATTAACCTGACAGTATGCATTAAATTTACTAATCCCTACAGAAAGATTTGAATCTAAATTTTAATATAAATAACATTAGTTTAACTTCTACAAACAAAATTTCTAGGTATGCCATTAGATAGTTCACTAGGCTGGGGTAACCAAATTGACTTCGTATGTGCTAAACTTATCAGCGCTTTTTTTTTACTTTAGCTACTTTAAAAAAATCTCTTGATGATAAATCTCTTATGAATTTCTATTATGCTACGGTGTATTCATCGATCTCCTATAATATTCTATCATCTGGGGACAAGCTACGGACTGGGTTCGGGTCTTTATCCTCAAAAAATGATAATTCGTCTCATATTCGGTTTATCCTATAATGAGACATGTAGGAATACATTTAAAAGTAAAAAGAATTCTTAAGGGAATATACATTTTTAAATCAGTGTCAAGGTACACACGGTGTAGCGAACAACTAGTGTGAGACTTGGTGCTTTTACCGTAATTTTTAAATTATCCGTATTACTTATTTATAGTAATACAGTGTTATAGTGTAATTAATAATTAAATTTTATTCTAATCATTTAGTATATTTAAATTTGGTTAACATATCCTGCTAAAATAAGGTAAGATAAAATGACAACAGACTCCAGCGGCTCGAATGAGCCGCCGGACAAACCGCCCGACCCCAAGGATACACAAATGCTTGACAAAAACTTAGATGATAACGACTGAATAAAACATATCGATCTCGATAATAAATATAGTCATCGCGATACAGGACCGTACTTTGTATACATAGAACACTTAGACAAAAATATTGGTCGACTTTTCCCAATTAGAATTGGTCACTTTCTTTTTGAAAATGCGGTATTTAAAAAGGCTGTGCAAGATATCAAATCTATAGGTATCAATAGGGTGAAAGTGATTCTAAAATCTTATGAATCTGCAAATTTATTAATTAATCACGAAGTAATAAAAAAAAATAATTTAATTGCATATATCCCTAAATTTTATACGCAAAAAAAAGGTGTCATCCGCATGGTGGATACCTACTTCGACGAAACTTATATTTTGAATAATATTGAGTCAAATATCAAAGTCATCGACGTAAAGAGAATGACAAAGAAAATAGTCGATCAAGAGGGAAATAGCAGAATTATTAAACGTCAAGTAGTTATACTGACTTTCTTAGGAGCATCTGTTCCTCAAAGCGTTAAAATTAATTTAGTGAGCTTTCCCGTTGAAAATTATATTTACCCCGTTGTTCAATGTTTTAAATGTCTTAGATACGGCCATACAAATAAACAATGTAAAGGTAACAAAAGGTGTATTAATTGTAGCGAGGAACATGAAGAACGCGATTGTATTACTGAAGCGAAATTTTGCATTTATTGTAAACTCGAAGGCCATTCTTCCACTGATAGAAAATGCCCCGTTTATAAAAAACAATATAATATAAAGCAAACCATGTCAACTCAGAATTTGTCCTTCAAAGAAGCTGAATGCCTAGTTAACAACCCATCTTACTCAAAAGTTGTTACTAATAATAGATTCGCACTACTTGCTGATTTAAATAATTTCCCTAATTTGCCCTCTACATCTAATCCAAATATAAATACAAATAATATTGCTAGGCGACCTAACCGTAGCAATGTAAATACTGCAATTAATAGAAAACGCAAAGCTAAATCCCCTATCAGATCTGATGTTCCTCCCCCACTTAGGGAACAATACAATAGCCAACCAATTATCCCCAACCCGTACCGAGAAGAATTCTTGAAATATAAGGAGACCTTAGCAGATCAAATTTCATTATTTATAAATAGCCTTATCACACACTTAATCCCTGAAATTCCTAGCACTAATATCCTTAATGAACTTAATGTTAAAGAGTCACTAATAAATCTCTTCACTAATCCTTCTGATAATAATAGTACTGTTACCGATGGCTGCTACAACGAAAATTAATAATAATTTAAGCATTATTCAATGGAATGCTCGTTCTATTGTATCAAATAAGGCTAGCTTATTAAATTATTTATGCAGAAACCAAACTGATGTAATCATTTTATGCGAGACATGGTTGAAACCAGAAACAAATTTCAAATGTTCTGGTTTTAATTGTATTCATTTAGATCGAGACAATGGAAAAGGAGGAGTTGCAATACTTGTTTCAAAAAAAATTTCGTATCAAGAAATCAAACTAACTAATAATTTTAATAACAATATCGAAATTTGTGCGGTTAATCTAAAAAATAGTAATATTAATATTGTATCTATATATAGACCGCCACATGTCAACGCTACAAAAAATGATTGGAATAATATTTTTGCTCAATTTCAGGGAAATACTATTATAGGGGGCGATTTCAATGCCCACCATAGTTTGTGGGGTTCTACGTACAGCGATAATAGAGGAAATATACTGGTCGAAGCGCTAGATAATGTAGACCTTGTAGTTTTAAATAATGGGGAGCCAACGAGAGTAACCCGCCACGCACAACCTCCTTCAATCGTTGATCTAACTTTAGTATCTGCTAATCTTGCAAACAAATGTACATGGACGGTATTGCCCGACCCCATGGGTTCGGATCACTACCCAATTGCTACCGAGCTAAAGGTTAATTTTGTCTCGGAGGAAATAATCCCGACAACAAAGTGGAAGGAATCTGCTGCTGATTGGTCCCTGTTCAGTATGCTGTTAGAAACTGAACTCAGTAACTTCTCAACTGACCTTAACAATATGGACCAGTTCACATTCCTATCGAATGCGATAAATAATGCTGCTACAGCTTCCATACCCATTAAGAAACCTTTCGTTCCCTTAACGTCGCGGCCTATGTGGTGGGACGACGAATGCACTAGTTTATACAATGAGCGAAAAAACGCTCTTAATAATTATAAAATAGTAGCTAATCTAGAAAACTATCTGATCTACAAAAATATCGAAGCTAAAAGCAAATATATGTTCAAGCAAAAAAGCAAACAGTGCTGGAAAAATTTCTTAAACAACTTAAATAAAAACACTTCTCCTTCAGAAATCTGGTCAGTAATGAAAAAAATAAACAACTCAAACGGGGCCTATCCCAAGACCCTTTTAAGTCAAGACTTTATTGAAGAAATGTTTAATAAATTAGCACCCGCATTTGTACCTAACCAATTTCCAGTCACCGGCACTGAACTAAGTAATAGTGAAGATAGTTTTCTAGGAAGAAAATTCTCCTTATCAGAGTTGACAGATGCAATTAAAACAACGCAAAGTACAGCTCCTGGGAAAGACAATTTTACATACACAATTATTGAAAACCTATCCACAACTGCACAAGAAATTCTGTTACAAATCTTTAACAATTGGTGGTTGAATGGAAATTACACTACACAGTTAAAAGAGATTATTATTTGCTTATTTATAAAACCTAATAAAGACATTTTAAATATATCATCATACAGACCTATCTCCCTCATGTCCTGCCTTACGAAAACATTCGAAAGAATGATTAAGGCAAGACTTGAGTGGTACTTGGAATATCATGCATATTTACCTAGATCTCAATATGGATTTCGACGAGGCCAAGGTACACTGGATGCGGTAGCTCAGTTAGTTACTGATGTTCAGTGTACTTTTTCCGAAAATAAATATTTGGCTTGCCTTTTTTTAGACCTACAGGGAGCATATGATTCGGTGGATTTAAATATACTTAACGATAAATTAGCATGCATGGGTATAAGTAGAAAAGTAGCTACAAATATAGTGGAAATATATACAAATCGGGAGATCTATATTCGCGATCACAAAAATTTCCTTCATGGCCCAAGAATTGTATCACAGGGTATCCCACAAGGGTCCGTATTAAGCCCTCTACTATTTAATGTTTACACTGCCGACTTTCATAAAGTTTTCGATGATACCGTACACGTCACGCAGTATGCAGATGACTTCGCGTTTTATTCTATCCATGGTTCTTATGAAGAATGTCTAAGATCCTTACGATACATAATGTACATCATTAAAATGTATACTATAGAGCACGGCTTTACTATCTCTTCGGAAAAGTCTGCTGTGATGATTTTCACCAGACACAGATTGAGAACCCCAGAAACTGTGAACTTATGTGGCTATACCATACCAGTAGTCAATGACTATAAATATCTAGGCATCGTATTAGATAAAAAACTGTTATGGACCAAGCACATAACGCATATTAAAAATAAATGTGAAAAAGGTATCAATATGCTAAAATGTGTTGCAAAAAATAAATGGGGAGCAGACCCCGAAATAGCTCTGATGTTCTACAGGTCGTATATACGCTCTATCTTAGATTATGGATGTACACTATATGGATCTGCATCCAACACAAATTTACTAACCTTGGATCGAATACAATTCAAAGCAGTCAAAATATGCATTGGCGCTATGAGGTCTTCCCCATGCCCTGCAATTTTGGCTGAAGCACAGGAACCGCCTTTAAGTTTGAGAAGGCAATATTTAGCAAATAAGTTTTTAATTAAAATAAGAGGACTTACAATACAAATGTGTTAACTAGAAGAATTTGTTTGCTTACATCCGAATGCCTTACTAACAGATTTTGGGCACTAAAAAATAATCCACCACTTGTAGATGCTTTTTTAGACACAAATGAGTATAATGATAATTTAAATATCACATCCTCATACCCAATTTTCGATAATGAATATGACACCATTTCATTTAAACCCACTCTCATCTTCCCTAAGTATGGAGAACACCCAATAGAAAATCGTATTATTATGAAGTCCATATTGAGCTCTCATAATAATAAATACGTAATATACACAGACGGATCTAAAAATGAAACAGGAACTGGTTGTGCTGTTTACGTATCAAACACCAATCAAACTTTTACATTTAGAATTCTTGACCAAAGCTCAATCTTCACAGCAGAACTATACGCATTAGACTGTGCTCTTAAAGTTATTATAGAAGGTAATATCGGAAACTCTATAATAGTATCAGATTCACAAGCTGCATTGTTGTCTCTCGCAAGGAATCCAATACAGCATAATAATTATCTAGTTTGCAATATCAAACATAAATTAGTTACCCTAGCTAAAAAAGGTGTTGCCGTCACATTTATTTGGGCCAAAGGACATTCAGGGATCGATGGAAATGAAAGGGCGGATCAATTAGCAAAAGAGGCTACCACGAAAACTGAAATAAATAACATTATTCTAAACTCCGATTTCAACAATCTATTTAAAGCAAACATAAAAGAAAACTGGCAAAAGTTATGGGCAGAATATGTTAGATCTTCGAAAAATCACTATGCACTTATCCATCCTTCTGTACCCAATTCAATTCCTTATATATTTGATTATTACGTCCCAAGATATGTTTCCACTACTATAACTAGGTTAAAGCTAAACCATGGTTCCTTTCCGTCACACCTTTATAAATTGGGAGTCGTAGAGTCGCCGTGCTGCACGTGTGATCACATTTCTATAGGGGATTTAAACCATTTATTTTTTGCTTGTGGTAGCCATCGGCAAGCTATAGCAAACCTAAATAGTGAATTGAGATTTTTAAATGTTCAATTTCCAGTCAACTTAACACACTTATTAAGTGCTAATAATCCTCAAATTTTTAGTGCAATTATGAACTTTTTGAAACAAGCTAATTTGAGAATATAAGAAATAAATAATACCCCCTACCATTTTCTCTTTGGTAATTATTCTGTGGCAAAGAATTTTTTCGGATGCCAACCCACCCCCCCCAAAAAAAAAAAAAACATTTTTAAATTATTAACATACTTATAAAAATATTGATAATTTTTTGAAAAATTGTAACCTCCATTCCTATCCAACGCGCAAAAAGTACAACATACATATTGATAGTTTTAACCCTTTCGGTACCATCGCCGTATATTTTAGTCAATACCTAAATGGTCCCTCAGGACCACTGCCGTATATATGTGTTCAGAGTTATATGGCATATTTAGACCGTTGTCGTATATATGTGACGATATTGTTTAATACTCTTTAGTAAGACCACAGCCGCATAATTGTGTCACTTCGTGTTGTGTCCGTTGGCCCAATGCCGAAGAAATACGGTACCTAAGACAGAACCACCTGGCTCACTGCCGTATAAATACGGAAAATTTACTCGACGTCATGAATCTCGTTATTCTGATTGAAATAAGCTCTACAGAATGCGTTAGAAAAACTGTAAAATGGCACAGAAAGCTATTTTTTCATATGGTGGACCTAGCCATGCACATGCACTGTACCAAACACAAAATGCAGGAAGAGAACCTCTAGCAGATTTTCAGTTGAATATCATAAGACAACTTATTGAGCGGTAAGTTTTAGTTAGTGAGAAAATAACTTTTGCCTATCGATTTCTTTGTCTAATTTCAGGTACAAAACACTACAGTCTAACCAAAGCCGAGTAAAATCTATGACCAAAAATCCTGAGACCGACATTTTCCCATCCTGGTACCCAATAATAAGTTTCGACGATGTACTATTTGTAACCAAAGCAAGCGAGTCTAGGTACATGTGTGCAAAGTGTAATGTTGGTCTGTGTGTACAGCCTTGTTTTGAAGTGTACCATACAAAACAAACCTTTTAAATATATACTTTTTAACATATTATTATAAATAAATGAATTTTCTGCATATGTTCTATTTTTTATACCTGGCGCATATATTCGGCAGGGGTCCTGGTAGCATGCAAAAAAACCCGGTCCTAGTAACATGCATCGCCATTTCAAGTCCGGTACAGAAAGGGTGAAGAACACATTTTATAGGAAATCTCCGGATTACGCAGGACCCAATTATTTCAACATGTTACTTGTAAAAGTTAGAAATGTATGCCCTTTGTTTAGATTTAAAAACCGGTTAAAATCCTTATTGTTAGAAAACTGTTTCTACAATTTAAATGAATTTGAATCGTATCTTACTCAAAGTAATACGTAGGAATTAATGATTTTCAAACCTTGCCTAATTATATTTTAGGTATGATCTGTTTCTGTTTCTCGTTTGTATAACTATTTTCAATTTGTACTAAATGTGCCCCATTTGATGAATTTGTATATTACCATATTTTTTTACAACACATTGGATTTTTATTGTTTATTTATTTATTCTAATTGTTATGTAAATGTTCTATTTTTTGTGTAAATGTTCTGTGTTTTTTTTTAGAAAATAACTTGCGACAGGTAAAAGACCTAAAGTTCAACTTTGTGCACACTTCAGTTTTTATTCGCGGGTTACATAGGCTACTTTTATGTTACTTACAGGGTTTAATAAGTTTCATGTCATTAAAAAAAACTGGTGGTGGGGAACGACTAAACGAACAAAAAACCTTATATAACATGAGGTCTAAAACCCATAGTTTTAGAAAAAAAAAAAAAGAAATAAACAAGAATTTCGAAAATTTTCAATAATATTGTTTGAGAACTGCTGAAATGTTGGGATAGGCTTTTATCTTCACGTATGTCGGCGCCTCTAACCATCAAATACGCTAATAAGGCTCTTTCAAAGTATCGCGCTCCTTTGTTAGAGTCTGCGCGTCGGCGAGGACACAAGCTGATAATCACACTTTTTTATGGCTTTTTAAAAGTAGGTAAGGTAAGGTCTTTAGCGGTGCGGTATAGGTGAAAGACGTCGGCATTTTCTGAGTGCTTAGTAGATCTGAATTTTTTTCTGAGTGCATTTTCTGAGTGCTTAGTAGATCTGAAGAAAACTATACTCTCCCTTGTGCAATATTTTAGTTTCTGTGGGCACTTCGTTAAGTATCCACGTCGAACCCGTCTGTTGTTTTTGTATGTTTATTTTGTTCTTTTTGAATTTTGGGCCACGTATTTACACTTAAGATTTATTTTATTGACTTACCGTTCAAGTCGTTAAGTTCTTGATTACGTACAGACACTACTTGTTCGTTCTTTTTGTGTTGCTTTTTGGATTTTGGACCAAGTTTTTATTTTCATTTTCTTTATGGCAACGTTAGTTGATAGTTTAGTGTGATATTTTAAAACGTAGAATTTGAACGCTATGTGAGATTACACTTACCCAGAATTCGCGGATATGTACTTGATGTAAGGAGAATGTCGTGGAAATGCAGCAGCTGCGGAACAGCTTTTATCGTTTAAGATTCTTTAATCGACGTCATCCTTGTGCACGTACATTTGTAAGCATTGCTCAGCGTCTTCTTGAAACAGGTCGTCTCGATGGACATGGAGGAGAACGAGGTCCACAATGCGAAGACAGGGTAATTGAAGCGGAGGTTCAAGTTTTGGAACTCGTAGAAGAGGATCCAACTTTAAACACCCGCGATATCGCGAACCGTGTGGGAGTATCCCATTTTGTGGTGTGGAGGACTTTAAGATATATGAACTTACACTCCCATCACTAGCCAACGTGTGCAAGCTCTAGAACCTCAAGATTATGCAGGGCGAATGGAATTTTCTAGGTGGATTTTGAGAAAATACGCGGCAAATGAGAATTTTTAAAACTTTCTCTATTTCTCCGATGAGTCGTGTTTTACCAGGAGTGGAGTGTTTAATTTTAAAGATATGCACTATTGGGCAGACGAAAACCCACATGTAATAAGAAGGGCGCATTTTCAATGACGGTTCAGCGTTAATTTGTGGGCAGGAATTTGCGGTAATAAAATAATTGGACCTATAGAATTACCCGCTAGATTAAATGATGATGTATACTTAAACTTTGTACAACGAACATTGCCAAATTTGTTGGAAGATGTACCTTTGGCAAGGCGCAGAAGAATGTGGTATATGTATGATGGCGCGCTAGTTCATTTTAGTTTGGCTGTTCGAAATTTTTTAAACACGGGGTTTCCTCAACGATGAATTGGGCGCGGCGGACCAGTACCATGGCCTGCTAGGTCACCCGACTTAAATCCGATGGATTTTTATTTTTAGGGCCATCTGAAATCTCTGGTTTACCGTGATCCAATTGACACTTCGGAACAATTGCAGCAACGTATTTTAATGTGCATAGAAATCATAAAAAATGATCCTAAGTTCCGAAAAGTGTATTGATGCAGACGGAGGTCATTCCAAACAGTTAGTGTAAATCAAAAATAATTTATTGGTAAGTTCTAGATTTTTCGAATATTTTAGTTTTCGATATCTGATTGGCAATTCGTTGAAAAAATCAGATTTTTTCCTAACTTAAAATACACATAATTGTTTTCTGTTAGCGTATCTCAGACGTCTAACTCTTTATTTCCCAAAGTCATGCAATAATGACTCGTTTTTTAAGCTATATCCAGAATACTCATTTAGGTTACAAATGTTAATAAACCACATTTAAATCTGATAAATTATAAACAACAATAAAAGCTCCAATATCTTGTTCTAAATGAAAAAACACACATGTAAAAATGTTGTGTTTAAACCTCTACGCCCATCATTTGCTTGCAGTTCTGCAAAAAGAGATAACGAATTATTTACATTTTTATAATTGGTTGGGTTCAGGCGGTCATCAAAGGTGCCGCCCTTCTTTGCTTTGAAACCGTGGGCCGGCGAGAACGAGTCGGTCGGTAATCTTTGCACTTTTTTATGACAATTTAAAAGTTGTATAATTGGGAACTACACAGTGGCAGTGACAGTAGTTCTCAAATGTTTCCTACCCTAATATTCAAATTGTTGATCTAGGTCAGTTTTTTTCAAAGTGCCTCTGGAGGAAAAAGTCATAAAGGTTTTTTACTTGTCTAGTCGGTCCCCATTACCATTTTTTTTAATGACATGAAACCAATTACACCCTGTATTTCAATTGCCCCGCTTTCCCACTATAAAGTATTATTATTTCTAGTATTGGTACATACATCTGACATGATAGTAATTGTAGAACTATTCTTACAGATTATTTATACAATAAGGCACCCAAAGGATGTGTGTGTTTCATACTACCACTATAGCAAAATATCATACGGACTTAATATGGACTTTGAAACATATTGCGAACTTTTCATAAATGACGCTATAGCTGGTGGAGGACTTCTCAAACACTACTTGGAATTTTGGAAGAGACGTCACGAAGAAAACATTTTAATTTTGAGGTATGAAGACATGAAAAGCGACACTAGAGGAACCATAGAAAAAATTGCTGATTTCATGAAGGTAAAACTTTCAGAGGGAGATCTGGATGCTTTAGAGGACTTTTTGAGTTTCCGGAAGATGAGAGAAAACAGAGGATGTAACGCCGCACCGCTAATGGAAAGCATCAATGGGAAGGATTTTTATGAAAGAACAGGTCAACATTTTTTTAGGAAGGGTGAGGTTGGGGATTGGATAAATCACATGTCACCTGATATGTCGAAGAGATTTGATGAATGGATTGAAATAGGTACAGCTGGAACTGATCTTCATTTTAATTGATGAAATTTGAAGCGCTGAAACTATAAAATATACAAATTGACTAATCAAATATTTATCGATTCAATTAATTCAATCTTATACCTTAGCCACAGGAGGATAATATAGTATGAGACCCTATTGACGTTTAAATTTGAAGGTGGTGTAATTCAAAATAATTTTTACAAGGGCTTATCAAATCAATGTTTGCTCAATGACGTGTGCCTTTTGACACTATTGACAGGTCAGTTCATCGCTATTCTCCTTTCCTGGCTAGAGTATAATTACATAATATATAGTTGAACGAAATGATATTCTTCTTACATCAAATATTAAATGTAATAGATCGCAATAATCTGTACTTTCAGCTGAATAAATGAAATCTTAGATTAAGAATAAGTTCGTATTGCATATTGTCAGGACGGTGGAGAGCCAGTACGGGCCCAGGGGTAAAATCAAATTGGCGGGCCACCTTCGGCTGGGACAAATCAAAAATACTAATTTTCTATACACAATTTGAAATACAATCAACACAAAAATGTATTTAACAGTGAAGGTGCCGGGCCCCGGGACTGTAGCCTCGCCTGCCCCCCCCTGTCGTCAGGCCTGCATATTGTGCGAATAGCTGAAGTGGAGGCATTATTTTAAAGTCAGTAATTAGCTATCATCGAATGAAGCACACTAAGATTATAATATTTAAGGATAACACTTTTCTTGATGGGAAAAAATTTATTTTTGAGAATATATGAGTACAATAACTACTTAATATAAGAACAGTAGTATAGTTTAAATTTTTTTCCGTGTAAAAAAAATGGGGCCCTACCGTTTATAGTGAACGAACCACTTCTTGAGGATAACTTACAAAGAAAAATAATTGAACGTATGTGGGATTCGAATCCACTTCGCTGGGTATACCCATTGTACACAAGACAGACCAAACAACCACTTAGCTGACGACCTCAAAACGATGTCACTGAACCCTCTTTGTCTTTTGAAATATTCAAAAGTTTACTCTGGGGAGTACTATAGGGGAATGACATGTACATGCTCTCCTAAAAAGTTACATATTACCTTGAAATCTATTATAGAATTTGTATAGACAAATTTATTTAGGATAGACTGTTCTAATTGGGACACCCTGTATGTTAGTTTTATAGTTTCGAATGGCGCCACAACGTGTTTTCAATTGGGTATTTAAAGTACTTTGGTATTTCGAAACTGCATAAAATATAAAAGTTTTTTTCACGCGTTAATACGAAGGCGTAGAAGGGTCATGGATGTTTTTTTCCAATTATTCCCAGATAAGTTTGTAAATAATTTGATTATTCCCTGTTAAATCTGTAAATAATTGAATTATTCCCAGTTCAAACCGTAAATTTTATGATTCCCAGTTCAAACTGTAAATACTTCAATTGCTCCCAGTTGAATCTGTAAATAATTTAATTATTCCCACTTTAAACTGTAAATAATTCAATTATTCTCAGTTCAAACTGTAAATTTTTTTATTCCCAGTTCAAACCGTAAATAATTCAATTGCTCCCAGTTGAATCTGTAAATAATTTAATTATTCCCACTTTAAACTGTAAATAATTCAATTATTCCCAGTTCAAACTGTAAATTTTTTTATTCCCAGTTCAAACTGTAAATAATTCAGTTGCTCCCAGTTGAATCTGTAAATAATTTAATTATTCCCACTTTAAACTGTAAATAATTCAATTATTCCCAGTTCAAACTGTAAATTTTTTAAATCCCACTTTAAACTGTGAACAAATATTATTCCCATTTTAAACAGTAAATAATTGAACTGGAACAGCTGGAACACTCAGTCATTTCCAGTTTAAAAAAAATGTAAATACCTAATATTCTGTTTTGTATGAATGCGCAGTGGCTTTCCTCGAGTAAATTGGATGCACAGTGGGATACCTTGGATAGTATGGACGCGTAGTAGGTTTCCTCGAAGAAAATACTTAAGTAGAGGCTTTACTCCTATCGTGTAGTTTACGGCGCACAACGATTTTTTATATCTTTGTCATGCCATTTTCCGCGTATTAGTTCCACATCTAGTTGAAGTATATTAACGCAAAAAAAATTTGGAAATTTTCATTGTTTAAATATGCTCAGAATGTCATGAAACGTCAATATTTTAAGTTTGAACAAAATAAATTTGTCTGTCGCGTCGGTCTGTCTGTTAGTCTTTTATCTTTTTGGTGCTCACGATTACTCTGGAACTGTTTAACATATTGACTTAAAATAAGGCATATAAGTATTTTAACGAGATCTGGAACTAAATTGTATTTTGATTTTATTCTGTTGCAGAGTTAAACGGTAAATTGGGGTAAATGGGGGTAAATAGGTAAATCAAGCAAGTAATAGTCCATGAAATTGGTATTTAGTAAATATAAGAGGAGCTAAGGTCTGAAAAAAAATTTGGCATTAGCCACACCTATTACCACTCCCACCCCATTATTAAAGGTGGTGAAAAAATAGTGTGATTTAGTGTGTATACAAGAGCCAAAGTCATTAAGAATTTTTTTCACTTCATTCATCCCCACCACCGATGTGGCATATAATTTTATGGGTTTCTTGGGTACATGATTTCAAATATTATAGTATTAAAGTTCCATAAACAATTATTTTCATATAGTGGAATGCAAATATAGTATTTTTGTTGTAAGAGACTTGGATGTGGAAGTAGTGATTCCTTGGGCAGCGGTTTTTTTTTAATCCCACTTTGAACTGTAAACAAATATTATTCCCATTTTAAGCAGTAAATAATTGAACTGGAACAGCTGGAACTGCAATTAACTCAGTCGTTTCCAGTTTTTAAAAAAAAGTAAATACCTATATTGAATATTATTCCCATTTTAAACAGTAAATAATTGAACTGGAACAGCTGGAACTGCAATTAACTCGGTCGTTTCCAGTTAAAAAAAATGTAAATACCTATATTGAATATTATTCCCATTTTAAACAGTAACTAAATGAACTGGAACAGCTGGAACTGCAATTAACTCTGTCGTTTCCAGTTAAAAAAAATGTAAATACCTGTATTGAATATTATTCCCATTTTAAACAGTAACTAAATGAACTGGAACAGCTGGAACTGCAATTAACTCTGTCGTTTCCAGTTAAAAAAAATGTAAATACCTATATTGAATATTATTCCCATTTTAAATAGTAAGTGATTGAGCTGGAACAGCTGGAACTGCAATTAACTCTGTCGTTTCCAGTTTAAAAATACCTATATTCAATATAGGTATTTTTAGTTATTGAATATAGGTATTTACATTTTTTTTAAACTGGAAACGACTGAGTTAGTTGCAGTTCCAGCTGTTCCAGCTCAATCATTTACTGTTTAAAATGGGAATAATATTCAATATAGGTATTTACATTTTCTTTTAACTGGAAACGACAGAGTTAATTACAGTTCCAGCTGTTCCAGTTCAATTATTTACTGTTTAAATGTAAATACCTATATTGAATATTATTCCCATTTTAAACAGTAAATGAT
This sequence comes from Rutpela maculata, assembly GCA_936432065.2. NCBI lineage: Eukaryota > Metazoa > Arthropoda > Insecta > Coleoptera > Cerambycidae > Rutpela > Rutpela maculata. The sequence continues at coordinate 407,014,818 of OW386285.2, read as the reverse complement.
TGAGCTGGAACAGCTGGAACTGCAATTAACTCTGTCGTTTCCATTTAAAAAAAAAATGTAAATACCTATATTGAATATTATTCCCATTTGAAACAGTAAATAATTGAACTGGAACAGCTGGAACTGCAACTAACTCAGTTGTTTCCAGTTTAAAAAAAATGTAAATACCTATATTCAATAACTAAAAATACCTATATTGAATATAGGTATATTTAAACTGGAAACGACAGAGTTAATTGCAGTTCCAGCTGTTCCAGCTCAATCACTTACTATTTAAAATGGGAATAATATTCAATATAGGTATTTACATTTTTTTTAACTGGAAACGACAGAGTTAATTGCAGTTCCAGCTGTTCCAGTTCATGTAGTTACTGTTTAAAATGGGAATAATATTCAATATAGGTATTTAAATTTTTTTTAACTGGAAACGACAGAGTTAATTGCAGTTCCAGCTGTTCCAGTTCATTTAGTTACTGTTTAAAATGGGAATAATATTCAATATAGGTATTTACATTTTTTTTAACTGGAAACGACCGAGTTAATTGCAGTTTCAGCTGTTCCAGTTCAATTATTTACTGTTTAAAATGGGAATAATATTCAATATAGGTATTTACATTTTTTTTAAAACTGGAAACGACTGAGTTAATTGCAGTTCCAGCTGTTCCAGTTCAATTATTTACTGCTTAAAATTGGAATAATATTTGTTTACAGTTCAAAGTGGGATTAAAAAAAAACCGCTGCCCAAGGAATCACTACTTCCACATCCAAGTCTCTTACAACAAAAATACTATATTTGCATTCCACTATATGAAAATAATTGTTTATGGAACTTTAATACTATAATATTTGAAATCATGTACCCAAAAAACCCATAAAATTATATGCCACATCGGTGGTGGGGATGAATGAAGTGAAAAAAAATTCTTAATGACTTTGGCTCTTGTACACACACTAAATCACACTATGTTTTCACCACCTTTAATAATGGGGTGGGGGGTGGTAATAGGTGTGGCTAATGCCAAATTTTTTTTCAGACCTTAGCTCCTCTTATATTTACTAAATACCAATTTCATGGACTATTACTTGCTTGATTTACCTATTTACCCCCATTTACCCCAATTTACCGTTTAACTCTGCAACAGAATAAAATCAAAATACAATTTAGTTCCAGATCTCGTTAAAATACTTATATGCCTTATTTTAAGTCAATATGTTAAACAGTTCCAGAGTAATCGTGAGCACCAAAAAGATAAAAGACTAACAGACAGACCGACGCGACAGACAAATTTATTTTGTTCAAACTTAAAATATTGACGTTTCATGACATTCTGAGCCTATTTAAACAATGAAAATTTCCAAATTTTTTTTGCGTTAATATACTTCAACTAGATGTGGAACTAATACGCGGAAAATGGCATGACAAAGATATAAAAAATCGTTGTGCGCCGTAAACTACACGATAGGAGTAAAGCCTCTACTTTAAGTATTTTCTTCGAGGAAACCTACTACGCGTCCATACTATCCAAGGTAACCGACTGTGCATCCAATTTACTCGAGGAAAGCCACTGCGCATTCATACAAAACAGAATATTAGGTATTTACATTTTTTTTAAACTGGAAATGACTGAGTGTTCCAGCTGTTCCAGTTCAATTATTTACTGTTTAAAATGGGAATAATATTTGTTTACAGTTTAAAGTGGGATTTAAAAAATTTACAGTTTGAACTGGGAATAATTGAATTATTTACAGTTTAAAGTGGGAATAATTAAATTATTTACAAATTCAACTGGGAGCAATTGAATTATTTACAGCTTGAACTGGGAATAAAAAAATTTACAGTTTGAACTGGGAATAATTGAATTATTTACAGTTTAAAGTGGGAATAATTAAATTATTTACAGATTCAACTGGGAGCAATTGAATTATTTACAGTTTGAACTGGGAATAATTGAATTATTTACAGTTTAAAGTGGGAATAATTAAATTATTTACAGATTCAACTGGGAGCAATTGAATTATTTACAGTTTGAACTGGGAATAATAAAATTTACAGTTTGAACTGGGAATAATTCAATTATTTACAGATTTAACAGGGAATAATCAAATTATTTACAAATTTATCTGGGAATAATTGGAAAAAAACATCCGTGACCCTTCTACGCCTTCGTACGTTAAACGATAACAGCTAATAATATTTTGTAGACCTTTTACAAAAAAATATGAAAGTAACACAAGATCATATTAGAGAATGCATAATGCGTAGGTACTCTATTTTACGCATCTTAGTAGAAAGTAAATTCCTAAATTTAGTTATTTATCTATTCCCAAACAACTTGAACGACGGCGGTTTAGCAAGTCTGCATATAATTAAAGTAATAATCCAATTACAATATTAGTGGCAACAAATTGGAACGACTATGAATAAATCAGGTCTGGTGTACAATTGCTATTGCATTTTTTTCTGAATATCTCGAGAAATAAGTAGGATAAGGTACTGGACTAGCATTATTGCACTAATATTTAGCTGAATTATCGTATAATTATTTTCGTGTTACTGCTGAAACTAGAGTATTATGGTATTAGAGGCAATTTGCTTTCCTCGTACCTATCCAACAGTAAACAATATGTTGTCTGTAACGACAAGGAATCAGATATGTCGGTCAGTAATGGTGTTCCCCAGGGCACACTGCTGGGTCCCATTCTGTTTCTTTACTATATAAATGATTTGCCATCAGCACTCAGTGGACAAGTGTATCTTATTTACTGATGACACTACAACTGTTAAATAGAAATGAGACCAGAGCAGAGACAATCTAGATAAAGTGAAGACAACAAACCAAAATTCAATGAAGCAAAAACCCACAATTTGCAAATGTATTCAGATAGATGGGTAAATAAATCAGAACCGCAGTCAAATTTTTAGGCATTGTCTTGGAGACCTTTTTGAATTTGATACCGCGCATAGACTATCTTTGCTCAAAGCTGGCCGCACAAGTGTTTGCAATGAGACAGTTGAAGTATTGTCTTACCAGGGAGGCTTTTAAAATGGTATATTACGCAAATGTGCTTTGTCTACCAGAAGGCGGCTGTACGCATACTCTATGGAGCACCATATGACCAATATTTAAGAAGTTGGGAATTCTTCCGCTGCCTTGCATCTATATTCTTGAAACACTTTATGGTACAGTAACTGGAGGTTTTAACTTCGGAATAATGTCATATTGAATGGATTTCGTTCATTTTTGGCAGTATAATAGTAAATGCTTCACAGAAAAGTTTCTATATTGTGCAGGGGCTTGCTAATTTATGGGGGTGGATGCCACCCCCTTCTCAGGGGGTGGCACTTAAAAAATATATATATTTATTGCTGAAATAGAATCAAATTTTAAGAAGAAAAGGTTCTATGCAATTTTTCACATAAATTGATAGTTTTTAAGTTATAACGACTTCAAAATTGCGATTTTAGCTAAAAAAAAAGGCTTTCGTCAAATATCTCGAAAAGTATTCCTTTATCGAAAAAATGTTACAGACCAATTACAGAAAGTACAAACTGGGAATTAATTATATTTTTTGTTTATTGATGTAGGATTAATAATTTCGGAGATATTTAAGTTTATATTTGGTATATTTGGTATCCGAAATTACCTTTAACGTTTAAAATGCATTTTTTTCTAAAGCAAGTGCTTTAAATGAGCAAAAAACAAATGAGCATCTAGGTAATACTACATCTTAACGAAAAACTGTATTTGAGATAATTTTTTTAAATTACTGGCTAATCAGAGTAACAAAATGGCGACCTTTTTATATAAAAACATATAAATACTCACATTTTTCCGTCATAACTTCTTTATTTCTTATGCTACAGGAACGAGTAAAAAATAATTTGAAATAGCTATTAATTGCCTTTAATTCCATTTCTTAGCATGCGTGACGTAGGTGTCACAGTTTCTGAGATATTTAACATTTAAACTGCATTTTTCGTCTTATAAACGTTCGGACGCCATTTGTAAACTTTCATATCTCTGAAACTATTAAATCTATGTAAATAAATAAACAAGCGAAATTCATTAACAGTTTATGAGCTTTATTTTTTTTCAAACAAACTAATATTTATCGAGATATTTGGAAAAGGAAAAGAAAAATTACGTTTTATCGAAAATACCTTTATAGTTTAAACTGTACTTTTTTTCTAAAGCAAGTGCTGTATACAAACAAAAAAAATTGAGCATCTAATCATGCTATATATTAAGGAGAAACAGTGTTTGAAATTCCTTTTTTTTTAATTACTGGCTAATTACAGTAACAAAATCGACGTTGTTATTAAAAAAATGTGTAGATGCACATTGCTTTGGTCATAACTTCTTTATTTTTTATGCTACAGAAACAAATAAAAAAACAGTTGAAAGCTTAATTGATTACCTATTATTCTACCTATTAGCATCCTTGACGTAACTATCAATTTATGTGAAAAATTGCATAGAACCTTTTCTTCTTAAAATTTTATTCTGCTTCAGCTGCAATAAATATATATTTTTTAAGTGCCACCCCCTGAGAGGAGAATATAGTTCAGCCGTATTCTCGTATACGCACAAAGAAGCAAGCTCTAAATTAGACGTAAACATTTATAACAACTTTGTAAATCATGTTAGTGAAGTAAGAAATTTAAGCTACAATCAGTTTGTCAATCGGGCTGAGAACCAATTGAAGCAGCAATGTTTTTAATACTCAGCAGTGAAAATAAAATTCTTGTAATTTGTAACATCAAGTATATTATGTACATAAATGTCAATAAATAAACTACTACGTCTATTATTTCTCCATTATCCATATAAATTTTAGCCGGATGTTAGGAAATATTACGAAAATTCTGAAGGGTAATTATAATTCTTTTTAAGTTGAAAGGACCCCCCCACAAACCTTATGGAAATTGGCTCTTAGTCAAATTTTCTGAAATTTGGATATGTTGTAGCAAGGGCGGATCCAGAAAGGTTACTAGGGGGGGGGGGCACTAACATTTACAAAAAAAAATTTCGCCTCGGAATCTAAAAAAAAATTTTATCGCCTCATGGGGGGGGGTGCAAATGAAAATAAAAAAAAAGTAAACAGTAACGAATACTTTTCTCGGGGGGGGGGGGGGCATTGCCCCCACTGTCCCCCCCTGGATCCGCCCTTGTGTTGTAGTTTTTGCTTTTCTGAGCAAAAGTTCTCATGGGCGCAAGCCTCGGCTATGACTGCTTTTCAAGTTATCAGGATTTGAACGTCAAAATAAATATAAAAAATTGGCGGAGTGAAGATAACAATCTTTTTAGCAATCCTCCATATTTTTCTTTCTTTTACGTTGTATTATTTTCAGTAGAAAAATAGTTTTATACATATATATTTCTAGAAAATAGAACAAATCCCGTTATAGATAGAGGATGACGGGTTAGCAATATACAAAAAGTAAAATATTCTTTTTATAACTTTGTGAATTAACCATTATCGGTGGAACAATAGCCATACACATATATTTCAAGAAAACACACAAAATTCAGTATAGGTAGGGGCTGACGGGGTAGCAATCTACAAAAACTAAAATATTTTTTTTTATAACTTTTTAATATCGTTTGTGCATTAACACTTTGACTGCTGATGACGTCTGGAGGCGTCATCTCCCTACTACCTTTCAGTGCTCATCACGCCTTCAGGCGTCATTCGTGTAATCTAGTTTTAAGTTTTTTTTATTTTTTTTGTTTCCTTTGTTAGTTTTGGCTTCCATTTTTTTTTAAAAGATTATATCTTTGGCAATATCTTGCCAAAACCAGTCAAAACCAGTACACGTGCAACAGAAAAACAAGTTTGATTAGGTTAGCCACCAAGTCATATAGGTCATATGACGTCAGCAGTCAAAGTGTTAACCATTTTCGGTGGAATAATAGCTATATAGACATATTTCAAGAAAACAGAACAAAATTCGATTCAGTTATGGGCTGACGGGCTTGCAATCCACAAGTAAAATTTTTTTTTGAAACTTTTTTTCCACCGAAAACGGTTAATGCACAAACGATGTTAAAAAAGTTACAAAAAGAATACTTTAGGTTTTATGAATTGCTACCCCGTCATCCCCTACCCATATCGAACTTTGTTGCATGTTCTTGACGTATAGGTACATAATTAATTTTCCACCAAAAATTGTTAATGCACAAACGGTACCTATTAGAAAGTTTACAAAATTATATTTGACTTTTTGTGGATTGCTACTCAGTCAATACCTACCTATAGTGGATTTTGTTCTGTTTTCTTAAAGTATGTCTATATTGCTATTATTCCACCGAAAATGATTAATGCACAAACGATATTAAAAAAGTTACAAAAAGAGTATTTCAGTTTTTGTGAATTGCTGCCCCGTCAGCCCCTATCTATATCGAATTTTGTTGTGTTTTCTTGAAATACATGTATATATAGCTATTATTCCATTGGAAATAATTTATACGGGGCGAGCGTAGAGGCGACTTCAATGTGAATGTCAGTCGATATTCCGTTGAAGCAACGTAGAGCGCGGCTAGTACTTGGATGGGTGACCCATCTTGGGAAATACAGCGTTCTCGTCTCACCTTCTAGCGGCTTGTATATCAGTGTATACGCGGAAGCTACGTAATTTCAGAAGGGGATTACGTAGTGGATATACCATCCTTCGGAGGGGATGTAAAGCAGGGGATCCCTTGTCTATTAAATGTTAGGCAAGTAAAAGATCCCTACTCTTCTTAAGGGAAGAGGTTCGGTAAAATTTCCAGGTTGGGGGTAGCTCGTCTCCTAACGTCGGTGATGCCCAGCAAACATGAATATATAGCATATACGTAAATGCTACGTAAACTAAGTTTCGCAGAAGTAACGTGCTATGTAAAATGTGACGCATAATCATATGTGCATACTCTGCGAAATGTCAGCAACATGTGCATATGATTTTTACATAGTGAAGAGGTAACACTGTGACCTCACGGTATGGAACAAATGACGTAGCGTATATGTATATTCAACCACTTGCTATGTAAAGCATACGTAACTAATTTTATCTCTTTATGATGTAGCATATATGTATATTCAACCACTTGATAGTGACCTTACGCTACGTAACTTATATAGTTTTTATCTCTTTATGATGTAGCATGTATACATTTTATCTACCTACCGTATGTTCAAAATAGCATATCCCAGCACTTTTTAAATATTGATACTACACAATTGGATTTTTAAAGTTAGATATATGAATAAAGTTCCTTATAAGTTATACAGAAAAATATATTTCTTTAGAAAATTACCGAAGTTGACACCAAGTTTTATTTTTAAGTCGGATACCTTACTTAGAGAGCCGAGTAGTTTTATATTTCGAATGAAATTTTTTTTGTAAAAAATGGTTATATTTAAAATATAAAACTATCTAACTTTCTAAAAATGTTCAGAGGTATTCTACTTAAAAATAAAAGTTGATGTCTCCTCCAGTTATTTCCTAAAGAATATCAATTTTTCTGGACAATTCATGAGGAATTTATATTCATATATTTAACTCCAAGAATCCAGTTCTCTAGTATCAATATTTAAAAAGTACTATAGGGTGCTATTTTGAAGGTATATAAAACAAATACATGCCTCATCAAAAAGAGATAAAGAGTATATAATGCAAGATATGGTTGTCTGATTTGTCAACATATATTAGCTTAGGAAAGATTCTCGAATTGAATGACAGTTTAAACTAAGTTAATTAGTATCAACAAAGTTTCAATTTCATCTTAATCTCTGCGTATCTCAGTAGGTAAACCAGGCATTAGGCGTTGTCCTCGACGTCGTCATCTATATGTCCTTTAGAAACCAGCTATACGATATTTTTTCTTCTCCAATGATGTATACCCACCTACTTACCTTGCCTTGCATTCCTAGTAAAGCTCAAATTTCATTTAATTTAGTTTATTAACTGTTGATTTAGGAGAGATTAATACTAGTGTATTTTGTGTAACTAATCTATATTCAAGTTAACTAAGTATCTACAATAAGTGTTAAGCATTTCTCGGGTCGTTTCTGATTGTACTCGTTCTTTGGTCAGCCTTCGTCACTCTGACATTTGCTACTTGAACATCAGTTACACAACCTATGAAAAAAAATTGAAATATTAGTCTATTTCATATACGGGGTGCACCATTTAAAACTACCCAGGCTTGTAATTTTCTTATTTTTTAAGGCACATCAAATTGTAGATATTTTTAAAGCATTTAAAAAAAATTTTTTTGAAAAAATTGTTAAGAAAGAAATCTTAATTTCCTTGAATATTTTTTTACGTCACCCTGTACATGAACTGCGTTAATGTTTTCTTATAAAGGTTTTAATTAGCTTCAATTTATATTATTACGTCATATTCGAAATTCTTTTTTGTTTTAGAGAAAGGAATTAAAAACACTCCAAACTGATTTTTTTTTAAATTACTTTGAAAGGAATGTAAATAATAATTTTATGCTTAACTGTAAAAGACATATCATAAACAATATTCAGCGTAATAAAACAGTAACAACAAATTTAAAAAAATATTTTTAAAAACTAACTTATATTAAAATGTACTGAGTAGGAAATTGCAAATTTTTTATTTTTTGAGTTTTTTATTTTAATAACATAAATTGAAGCTAATTAAAACCTTTATAAGAAAACAATAACACAGTCCATGTACATGGTGAGGTAAAAAAATTAAGTTTCCTTTCTTAACTATTCAAAAAAAAATTAATCACTCTGTATGGATATTTAAAGGCTTTAAAAATGTCTACAAGTTGATGAGCCCAAAATGGTCATCGCTTCCAAAATAAAAAAGTTACTAGTCTGGGGAGTTTTAAGTGGCGCACCCTCTATAGTGTAGTAAATCTGGTTATATAGCTTGTATCCCTTTACTAAATTGTGAAGAAAACTAGATGCAAACTATTTTGATCAATTTGTTAAGTTATTAAACAAGTTATGATAGCTTAAATAATAATGTATGTATTTTACCAAAACTTTACGAAAACACGCTTCCAATGGAATGGAAAATTTGAGGTCGATCCGATAAATTTCAGAAGTATACTGCTTTAAACATGGACCGATGTGCTCAAACTGCTGTCATTCAATCCGAAAGTCTGCCTCAAAGTTGAGTTTACACTGTTAAAACCCAGCTATTTAAAATCAGATTTGTCTAATCTGCCAGAGATGGTGATTTGGGGACTATTGGAGTATTTCAACATAAGAGTATGCAGCATATAACTGCCGAAAAAAAGGGGAATGAAAATGCAACTAGGAGTGAATGACTTCACGCAGCATCTATATTCTTGATTAATTTTAAAGCCTGTAGAGAATATCCCCCTATAAAATTAAGAGATTTTTTTGCAAAATTTAATAAAAAAATATGCTAATTTTAAAATACCTACTTATTTATGCAACAAGTGTGTAAAGCAGTACTTTTTTCATGCATAAGTTGTAGATGACATCAATCTTGTGAGAATCCCATGATAAAAGTAGTTTCTTTAACAGTCATATAAACAAATTGTTAATTAACGCCACTAAAAAGTAAACAATTAACGATTCAATTTTCGAACTTGTTACTGTTTCTTAAGCTTCTTTTGTATAAATATTAAATTATATTATACAATTAGATTCACCGAGAGCCATTTGATATAAGAAAATGTGCGGGGTCCTTTACCAAGATGATTTAATTCTATCAGAAGCATATTTTTAATAATGACAAATCTTAATTGTCTTAATTTATTGCAACAAAATTAACCATAAAGGTTCAGACAATTCTAGTTTTCTTCGTAGTTTTATAATGATCAAATTAATTTTTTTAATGGCAATACAAGCAATATCATTAATCACAAGACAACAAAAAAAAAGGGGCTGCGCTTTTGATCAGAACCATCTAGTCCTGTTTTTTAACATGTTGAAACCGATTCTGATATTAAAAAAAATTGATCAGTTTTTGGTTACCACCCCTTTTATTCCCTAAAAAGGGGCAATGGTTTTGTCCTAAGGTTCTGATCGAATTTTTCTGAAGTATTTTGACGTGCTGAAGCCAATTTTGGACAAAAGAAAAATTGCAGGAAAATATTAACCTACTTTACACATACAAAACCTTGAAATATATGTACAATACAATAACGAACACAAAGTAGGTGCTATAAGATGTCGGTAAACAATAACCATACCTATGCATAGTACTTCGCAAAAGCTTTTGGTCACTATTAAGATCTGGGTTTTCTTGAATTACAACTTCTTACGCTGGATTCAGTTGAACTTAATAATGTGGGAACAGCACCAACATACAGCTTTTGTGTAACAAAATCCATGTAATGATGATAATTGTCTGTCGAGAATAACGATTGCCCGTGAAATAAATCTAACCTATAAAAAGATTACGTTTCATTTAAATAAGTATCTTTATAAAAACGGTATAACACAAACTTACTTTTGGGTCATTCACTGGAAAATGGTGCACTTCCAACATAGGTATGTACACCAAATTCGCAAACAAGAGGGCATGTTTATGTTTGCGCCATGGAGGTAGAATTTGCACCTAACCTCTACACTAATAAAACGTCCAAATAAAATAATATTTAAAAACGTCACAACGCTTTATGGTTCACAGTTCTGCATCAAAGTTATTAAAAGACATCCACAATTTTTCCAGGATTTTTTTGACAGAGAAGGCCTCCCGACAGATTAAGCTTAGGTAGACTAACAATTTGGTGTTTGTTGGTATATATTCTTTCGAATTTATCGTAAATTATTCGGATGTTATCCGTCTGAAAGGGCTCCAATGTTTACATCTAATTATTTGTTGGTATTTTTAGTAAATAATTAATGTCGAAAGTATGTGGCAATAAAGAAGGAAGTGGTGGTATCTTAGGAGAGAGTTGCCTAAATCAAATAAAATTCAGATAGTAAGTACCAATCTATTTAGTCATTCATTGGAACAAGCTAGCATTCATCTAACGCGCAAGTAATGAGTTTCACGTGTAAACCGTTCGAAGGAATTTACAGTGAACTAATTGATGAAGCTATAGGCATAAAACAGCTTTTATACGAATTTAATCCCGGGAACTTCTTGTATCCCTTCACTTTTAAAAACTACGCACAAAGAATCCTTGATGCTCCTGTACGCGAGGACGATACGTGGTTAGTCAGCTTTCCTCGAACAGGTATGTATTTTTTTAATAGAATTTTAATACCTTTAAGTATATCAAGCGATATTTGACATCATAAAAAATGCCAGAAACTATAATGCAGCACAGAGAAGTTCCGATACAATTACTACTAAAGGTTTTAATATTCAGTCAATCTGTCATTTGACCTGTGAATAATTTCTATAAAGGAATTTTTTATTTGTATAACATAACGGGGGCCAGTTGCCACAAATATTAAGAAATGTTTTCCGTTTAAATGCAACTAAAAACTAAAATGAAAATTAAGTACTGCTTGTCTGCGCTGAACTTAGTGGTTTGTTTGTGTTATTGTAAATAAGATTTAATAGATGTAAATTAGATTTGAAGATTTTGTTAAAGACTGGTGTAAAATTTTACGGTTTAAGTACTGTGTAAAAATATTTAAATTATAGTCAATCTCATTTTTATGCCGATGATACCCAGATCTACCACACCTTTAAACCCTGACATGATCTTTAGCGCGGAGGAAGAAATTAATAACGCAGGCCCACAAAAAAAAATCGTGAGCGAGAATTAAGACCCATTTTTCTTTATGTTTTTCGGGGCGCTGAACATGAATCTGAAGTCAGAATAGCATGTTTGAGGACGAATTTCCGAGCTAGAGGTCAAAATTGGACGAAAATCACGAAAAATCTTGATTTGTGATATTTCCAGGTTCAAAATTAAGCCTCATGTACGGTGAGTTCACTTTGGACCGCATTATTATACAAAATTTCCGAGGATATTGCTCCCAACAGTGGTTTATAAACATATTCATGTAGATTGATTCGGGATTTTACTTGTGTTCGCGGTGCTGTGCAGAACTGCACACGCGGAAAGAGCAATGGGAAGAGGCGGGAATTATATCTCGAGATTGTATGGAGCACTCAGCCTGTGAGATTGGACCCTCGCCGGCATCGACTTGTGATGAAACCGTTTGACGCTTACCTTCAGACGATCATGCACCCCCGTTACAATCATCTTTTCATTTGAGCGTTTCAACATTTATCGGTCTGAATTTATCTCTCTATTATCAGTGTATTAACTTAATTCCGTGGATTACCAATGGAATTATTTCATCGATGAAAGTTCGAGATAAGCTGTATCAGGAATTTTTAAAAAACCCAACTAATGAGCTAAAAAAACGAGAATATACTAGATACAGGAATAAAATAAATTTATTAGTTAAAACAATAAAAAACAAATACTTCCAGGATAAAATTGAACAAAACAGCAATTCATCAAAGCACATTTGGGATACGGTTAATGAATGTCCAAATCTAAATTACAAAAATAAAGACTCTATTGACAATATCGTTCTGAATAACTCTAAAGAAATTTATGATAAACTAGAAATTGCCAATAATTTTAATGAATATTTTACAGATATTGGGGGAACCTTGGCAAGTAAAATACTCTCTAGAAACAATAATTGCAGTCCGATGTCTAATAAAAAATGCGTTTTACAGAAATCCATGTTTTTAATACCAACCTATCGCGAGGAGATATATACCATTATTATTAACCTAAAAAACGGGAAAACGCCGGGATTAGATCAAATTAGTAACGAGATTCTGAAAAATTGTGTCAATTATGTTACTGAGCCGCTCACATATATAATAAACCAGTGTATCCAAACTGGGCATTTACCAGATCACTTCAAAACAGCAGTTATTAAACCTATTTTTAAAAATGGCGATAAAACAAAAATGTCGAACTATAGACCCATATCGCTGGTTTCTGCATTAGCTAAAATATTGGAAAAAGTGATAAAAACCCGGTTATGTAAATACATTGATACACATAAATTACTTCATGATATGCAATTCGGATTTCGTGAAAATAAATCTACTCAAGACGCAATAACTACATTGACCTCTAAATTATATAATGCCCTCGATCGAAGTAAACTAGCCATATGTGTCTTCGTGGATTTAGCCAAGGCTTTTGACACGGTAAGTCATAAGATCTTGTTAGAAAAATTGGAAAACCTTGGAATCCGAGGAATTACACTAGAGTTATTCCGTAGTTATCTATCAAATAGGAAACAAAAAGTTATAATTGATGATGTGACTAGTGAGGAAAGGATAGTGACATATGGAGTACCGCAGGGAACGGTTTTAGGACCTGTATTTTTACAATTTATATTAACGATTTACTTACCCTATCGTCAAAAGACAATATCATATCCTATGCAGATGATACTGCAATATTTTTTGAAGGAGATAACTGGTTGGATTTGCGACACTTTGTCTCTACGAAACTAAAACAAATTAAAACAAGGTTTGATCAAAATTTACTTACATTAAATTGGGATAAAACTAAATATTTGGCTTTCACATCGTATAAAAAATACTTACCTGATTTCAACACAATACCCATAGATGATCGGGAAATCTCCTCTACCACAAGTATTAAATACTTAGGGATAACGATTGACAGTCATCTAAGGTGGGATGCTCAAGTCAGCACTATTATAAAAAAGTTAAGATTTTTAATATACAAATTTAGAATTCTAAAGAAATTTTTGACCATTAAACAAATGAAAATAATTTACTATGCTCTAGTAGAGTCGATATTACAATATGGGATAATAGCATGGGGTGGCGTAAAAAAGACTCATTTAATGCAATTAGAGATATTACAAAAAAAAATTATAAAAATAATGCTAAACAAAAACAATTTATATTGTGCAGAACAATTATACCGAGAGTCTGAAATATTGGATCTAAGGCAAATATACGCCAAAATAATATTAATATACCTTTACAAAAACAAAACGTACTTGCAACCTATAAACCATATCTACTCTACCCGGCAAAAAGAAAATGAGCTTATCAAAATGAGTGTAGCAAAAAAGGATATAGGAAAAAGATACTATGCCTATCTAGGTCAAAGATTATATAATAATTTGCCCATTACTATTAGGAATAGTAAAACAGTGTTTATTTTTAAGAGAATGGTTAAAAAGTGGCTGATTGAAAATGATAGAGATTATCTAAGATCATTAATAGATCCATGACCTTTTACCTCCTTTTTTACTAAATTTTTATTACCGATTATTTGTATTGTATTAATATTTTTTTTTTGCATCTACTTGTCCCTTATGTTATTAGATTAAGTTATTATGTATAATACTTCATTCATCCATACACAAGTTTTTAACTTAATATGGATGTAAATCTATATTTATTTATTTATTTTGTGATTTTAATACTATTTATATATATAGATATTATCCTTTTGTAAATCTACACAAATTATCTAAATAAATATTATTATTATTATTATTATTAATTCGTTTATCAAAACGCATTTCTCTAAATTTGGAGATCAGTTATTTTTTAATCGTTTCGTGACTCTTATCATCGAATGATCTACTGATCTCTGATTTATTTTTCGTTCATGTGCCCTTGGACTGTTTCTCTCTTTAATGACCAACAAAATTCTGCCATCATATTGATATCCCATCTTCTTTGGTACCGTTTCTCCATTTCCTTGATATCTTGATGGAATCGCTCGCCTTGCTCTTCACTGAAGTCACCTAGATTATCAGGGAAATAAATTAGATGCGAGTCAAGGAAATGTATTTTTAAATTCATTAAACAACCTAACTGTGTCGAATATCGAAAAGTATTGCGTTATGCTGTCTGATTCGGGTAATGTTGCGGGTTAGCGGGCTACCGTCAAATTTGAACTGGTAGAATCTCTGTAAGATATCTTGGACGTAGTCCGCTAGTGGGGTGATGTTGTGGCAACGTGCATAGAGATCTCTGAGGGAGGTGCACCTACCAGAGTCTGAAATGAGGCGCATAAATTTGTGTTCTAAAACTTTTAATTTCCGCATTGTCGTGGCCGGGTTGCTGCACCACACCGGCGCCGCGTATGTGATGGCCTGCCTGATTACCATTGTGTACAACAATTTTTTAGTCGTTCTGTTAAGTCCGCTACCCCACGCCAGGAGTAGATACAGACTCCTGGACATGGAGTAGACCTTACGTACTGTCTCGTTAATGTGAGTGTTGTCTAGATTTACCCCCAAGTACTTCACGCACCGCTTAATTGGAATTTCTGTATCCCCGATCGAAAGTGGCGTTAAAATCTGGTTTTAAGTGAAGTGGCGCGTGAATAGGATCGGCTCCGACTTCTCAGCGTTGATTCGAATTTTCCATTTGTCGTAATACGCCGCGGCACGAGTCATGTGCGCTTTCAGCAGCATATTGGCTGCTTGCGCGTTGTGTGAATGCACGTACATGGCCGTATAGTCGGCGTACTTGGCAAGGTTCGAATTCGGAAACTCCGGGAAGTCAGAGACGTACAAGTTGTACAACTTTGGAGACAGGCACGATTCCTGGGGGACGCCCGCGCGAATGTCTCGTCGAGTTGACAGTTTGTTATTAACTCTGACCTGTAGTGACCTGTCCGACAGGAAGGAGGGAATAAGTTTCGTAATGTGCGTCGGAAAATCCAGCGAATTTAATTTGTAGAGTAAGCCAGAGATCCACACGGTATCAAAGGCTTTCTCAATATCGAAGAGCAGCATGGCGGTGCTCTTCCAGAGGATGTATTGCACCTTGACGTCATTCACGATTTTGGCGACCTGTTGCACAGTGCCCTTGCCCCGCAAAGCAAAACTTTAACCACTGGACCATCACACATTACTACAAAAATTGAATGTCTGTAATATATATCTTTCGAGAATCACATTTCAACGCATTAGATATATTATTATAAAATATATATTAGTAAAATGTATAAACAAAAAAAAAATATATTATAGAGATAACATTTAGCAAGATTTCTATTTAAGTACAAGCGACAAAAATTAAGAAAACATTTTTTTTTTAATTAAATAATTAATAACTTTCTTATTTACTGATTGATTTTCTTTAAAACAATTGGGTTCTTCCTCTAGCTAACACTAAATTACTTTCCAAATTTCACTACAATCGGACTTTTCTTTCTTAAGTTATCGTGCTTATAAAAACATGACCGACGGACGGACAGACGGACATTTTGAAAGTTGTTCAGAATTCGTTCACTAACACAATGATATGAAATTTTTTTCTCTACGAGCGATATTTCCGGTTTTAGAAATGTGCCGATCAAATGCAATATACTCTTCGTTTTTGCGAAGAATATAATAACTGCCCAAGATATAGCAAGTTAAAGACAAAAAATTGATAAATTTCTATTTTCGTATTTTTTATTCAATTGCGCCTCTTTTCAATCTTGCCATACTTTTAGGCAATAAATGACTTCAGATTCGTATTCAGCGACCTCGAAAACATAAAAATACATTGAAATTAAACACTAGAAGTCCGTGGTCGGTGCAGTGTATTTTTTGAGCGATCTCCCGCTCGCCTATATTTATTTATATGTTTATTTAACACGACCAATCTTCTAAAAAAAAACTAAAGATACGCTCTGCTAAAGAATTAGAAACTTCTTAAATGTCTATTTAATTCTATAGAGACGCTATTAAAGAAATTGTATAGTTTTTTCCCTCATTTCGTTGCTTAAAACATAAGCCTTCATTATTTTTAAGTGTTCAGTCAACCATATAAAAGCAATTACACATCGCTATAGCTAACGCTAACAGGCAAATTATAATTATACTATTATTTGCTTTTGAAATTTTGCATTTTTTCTAATAATTTTAATGGTACACGCAAATTAGATTTAAAAAGGTCGAATAGAAGAAATAATTTATAGTGTTTATATGTCTCAATAAGGGCAGAAATAAAGATACAAAAGAGTTCGCACTTGCCCAATGTATGAACTCAGGTAGCAAGGATACGTTATAAAGACTCAAAATCTAGTGATACTGGTCAGAAAGACGTCAGTGGACTAAAAATGACGACATCATGACGTCTCATAAATGATATTTATAATGACGTGCTACATATCACGTCATATTATTGTCGTCTTTCTCGGTGTTAAATTTGTTTATATTTTATCAGATTACAAACATTCTAAATCTACAGGTGAAATAAATGGTAGATGATGACGTTTTTTAACGTTTTTCTACTTATCTATATTAATGCATGAAATTTGTTTACTTACCACGTAGTATTTCTAGATAGCGCCACATACACACCACTGACAATAATTAGTCATACTTTATCTTATACTCTTATGAAGTTCTAGAAAATAAATAACATCGATTGCAATGTCCAAATTCTTTCAGGGAACATCGATTTATTTGGATGGATCTTATAACGATCATTTATTCTGTAGCTGGGCTAAGGCAACATCCAAGTTTCATACTATCTGTTTAATGGGTTAAGCACTCACTGGTTTTATGATAAAATCAGTGGGTGGCTTAACCTATGAATTGTCCATTCATCTACATAGCGGCTCATCCCGTAACCCATCATATATTGGAAAATGGAGATCTCCTAGAGTCTGTTTAATTTCGTTTAATTAACGTAAATATAACCTGAAAAGGACGTCAAATTAACGTCTAGCATAAGACGTCATTCATCTGAGACATTAGGAATTCATTTTCACGTTTCATTTACGTCATCTAACTCGTCATTTCTCATCACCCACTGACCATTTTTTCACGTAATTTTCACGTGCCTTTGCTACCTGGGAAACATCCCCTATTTTGCGAAAAATCACACTCAGCGGTGACTGCATGCTAGTTTTTCTCATTTCATTTATTAACCACCGTTTCGACGACAAAAAAGTAGCTATAATAATAATAATAATAATAATAATAATAATAATTTTATTTACCTCTGGTTGCCACAATAAAGTGGATAAGGCAAGTCAAAAATTCACATAAAATTTGTAAAATACAAACAGATAAAAAGAGACAATACATATGATATATAATACTACAGAATGTAAACAAAAAAATCCTCTCGAGATACATTTTTAGATTTTAGAATCTTAATTTATTTATTTATTTATTTTTTTTAATTTGTTGATTTACTTATCGACGTTCTATTCATAAAAATGCATTAAGCAAAAATTAATTTTTTGTATATATTGTGCGTTCAGCTATTACTGAGGAAGTTTTCAAACTCTCTTAAATTATAGAAAGTTTTCTATGAGGAACTTCTTTATTTTAATTTCAAATCTTATGATCGTTAAATGTTTGTAGTTTGCTGATAATAAGTTGTAGTATGTGCACCCAGTATACATGGGTGATTTTTTTAAGTAGCTGTGGTTAAAGTGATTGATATGTATGTGATTTCTAGTCTTAGTGAGGTGTGTATGTATGTCATTATTAGTTACAAATTGATTTTTATGTTGGTGCATGTAACATAATAGCTTTAACAAGTAAATTCCAGTTACTGTTAATGTCTTTTTGTTTTTGAAGCTATGTCTGCACGATTCTTTATAAGTCAAATCAAACATAAGTCTAATTATTCTTTTTTGAATTATGAAGACGCGATCGATCTCAGTTGCTTGTCCCCATGATATTATATTGTAGGCGATAGCAGAGTGTACATTAGCATAATAGACACTTAAAAGTGCCTCTTCGTTTAATGTTTGTTTTAATGTGGCAATGGAAAAATACGACTTACTTAACTTAGTGCAAACATTATGTATCTGATTGTTCCAACTAATCCTGTAGTCTAAATAAGTACCAAGAAATTTGGTATTGAGTGATATTTCAAGAGCTGTGCTGTTTAGGTTAAATCTCCATTCTTTATTAGGATATTTATATTTTCCTGTAAATTCCACACATACCGTTTTGCTAATGTTAATAATTAAATGATTTGAAACACACCAGTTAAGAAACTGTTCCATCACTTATATAATAAGAAAACCTTTGACATTAAATATACAAAAAACCTTCTATTGACTCTTAAGGTAATCCACACACAACTCTTACAAATAACGTTCAAAATTGTTGGTAGTTTGGAGCATGTAGCCAAAAAACAATCACACACAATTTTTCACAGGGATGTCCATAACGGCTGGTTTTACAGAAAAAATCGCCAATAACGAAGTTATACAGCGGGATCTCCTCTATAACGTGCATGTACTGCAATCTTTTTACAAATATTTTTTGTTAGTTTTTCCTATTCTTTGCAAATATGAACTTTGTTATTTGAGTTTGTTTCCGCACCACCCATGAGGTAGAGCTCTTGGAACTTTTTTTATGTGATTTTCTCTCTGGATCTATTCGACTAAACTTCTGTCTGATTTTGTTGGTTGATGGGGCCATCTTCGATTGCTGAATTTAATCACCCTTACCCATTCAGCAGTTGAAGTACATAATTGAGCAGCGCAATACGAATGTGGTAAACTGGCCTGAATATGTCATAAAAAGATGATTTTTTCGTCTTTTCCATTAAGCATAAGCTCCTTTCGTAAAATAAGGGAAGAGGAAATGAAGCAATTACTTGTGGGCTCCACGCCTACAAATATACATTCATGTACTTTTGATCAAATAAAAAGAACAATTACACAAGCACACAAAACAAAAAAGGTCACATACTTTTTTACCGACTATCATATCTATATATATTTTGAGGCGTTGAAACCGAATCCGAGGTTAGAATTGTCACATGTCGTCAATATTTTCATGTAAGCTCAAAAAACCGCTTAAATAAGCCTGAAGCCGGGTAAAAAGTGAATTGGCTGATTAAACGAGTTGATCCGTGCTTTTATACGTATTTTGGGGCGCTGAAACCGAATCCGAGGTCAGAATTTTCTTATCATGTAAGGATAATTAAATAGCCTCAGAAAAATCTCAATAAACAGTTGTAAACACCTCAAAAATGGTCAAAAATGCATTTAAAAGTAGATTTAACAACTTAAAACGACTAAACCACTTTACTTATATGAATTTTGGGACGCTGAACCTGAATCTCAGGTCAGAATTCTCCCAGCGTATCAGAATTTTGACATAACCTCAAAAAATCATCATAGAACACCTCAAAAATGGTTGAAAATGTATTGAAAGATTAAACGAGTTAACGAGTTTTTATAAAAGAAAATGAATGAATTTAAAATTACATTTGCTAGATTCTCATGTTGATTACTTATCAGAAAATCTCGAAGATTATACCGAGGAGCAAGGTGAACGGTTCCACCAAGATATAAGAGAGATGGAGCTTCGATCGCTACCAATGAAAATGGGACGTAAATATGATGGCCAATTACTGCTGGATGCTTAAAAGGGACTTGTCATATAGTGGCAAGAAAAGAAAGAGAAACCCACTGCATAGGTCTTTTGAGAAAACGGGTACGATATCACAGGAAAAAATAAAGAGCGATTTTTTACGAATTCTCGGGGGTCGAGATTTTATCACCTTTATTTAACTTATAAACGTATTTTGGGTTAGTCTTCGCAGGTTTTTTTAAACTGCGTCAGAATGTAAACGTTTTAACGTGTGAATTCCATTCTGGCACATATTCGATTTTAATGACCAAAAATACGTACTGGTACGTGCTTGCTCATTTAATTTTTTTTATTTTACCTATACATGCATTTTTGACCATATTTGAGATATTCTTTGAGATTCTTCTGAGATTATGTCAAAATCCTCACATAATAAGAAAATTCTGACCTTGGATACTGTTTCAGCCCCAAAATACGTATAAAAACATGAGTCAACTCGTTTAATCCCCCAATTTACTTTTCACCCGGTTTTAGGCTTGTTCTAAGCTGTTTTTGAGCATCCATGAAAATATTGACGACGTGACAATTCTGACCACGGATTCGGTTTCAGACCCCCAAAATACGTATAAAAACATGGGTTTAATCTCGCAATTTACTTTTTACCGGGTTTCAGGCTTGTTTTAAGCTTTTTCTCTAGCTTACATGAAAATATTGACGTCATGTGACAATTCTGACCTTGGATTCGGTTTCAGCACTCCAAAATACGTATGAAAACGTGGGTCAAGTCATTCGCTTAATCGTTCAGTTTACTTTTTACCTTGTTTCAGGCTTGTTCTAAATTGTTTTTTGAGCTTACATGAAAATATTTACGACATGTTACAATTCTGACCTCAGATTCGTATAAAAACATGGGTCAACTCGTTTAATCCTCCAATTTACTTGTTACCCGGCTTCAGGCTTGTTCTAACCTGTTTCAGCTAACCTGTTTCTTGAGCTTACATAAACATATTGACGACATGTGACAATTCTGACCTCGGATTCGGTTTCAGCCCCCAAAATAGCTATGATATTCGGTAAAAAAGTACAGAACCTTTTTTTATTTTGTGTGCCTGTCGAGGGGGCAACCGCTGGCGAAATTTTGGATACCTATTCTAGAAAAATACGGTACTATTAATGTTATGGAAAAAAGTGTAGAGACGTTTTTTATAGAGAATTTTATAAGGAATAATTTTGTATATAGGTATTTTTATCAAAAAGTGCACCGTTCCCGAGATAATCTAGAAAACCTCAAAATGGAGGTGGAAACGGCGTCCTAGGGGATGAAGCACACTATTTAGGGGTGAGAACTTTTCGGTTTAGTAATTTCTATGCTATCCTTAACATTAGATGTAGATTATAGTAAAGATTACAATTTATTGTGTTGATCGAAACCAACCCTTATGTGTGCGCCGTGTTTCCCACGGTACTATTAATTTTAGGAAAAAAAGTGTAGAGGCGTTTTTTATAGAGAATTTTATAAGGAATAATTTTGTATATAGGTATTTTTATCAAAAAGTGCACCGTTCCCGAGATAATCTAGAAAGCCTCAAAATGGGGGTGGAAACGGCGTCCTAGGGGATGAAGCACTATTTAGGGGTGGGAACTTTTCGGTTTAGTAATTTTTATGCTATTCTTAATATTTCTACCAATTTTCAAAACTTTATGAATTTTGTCCGATATAAATCGTTATATTACTGAACTAAAAGTCCATAGTCTCATCGGTAGTTTAATTAAATTAAATATTTTTTCTTTACTTGCTATTTTTAGCGCTAATCTTGGCGCTAATGTTTTTACAACACTGACGTCCTTTCTATAAGAAATGGCATGTAATTCTTCAAGATAAACATTTCATTTGAATATTTTTACGCGCCCAAGTATGGTACCTATACATCAAATTAAAGCAAATAAAACAACTTTTACAGTATACTCGATAAAATACCGCAAAATACAATGACAATATTCAATTAAGTTTGCCTATTTCAAACACAATTTAGTTAAGATAAAATAATAATACCTTATATGCGCCGATCGAAAATCCAACATAGGAGGGTCCCATATGGTAATAAACTATCCTTCTTAGTCTTATTGTTCTTGGTAAGTAACCACATACCCAGATAGCATTTTTACATTCAGAGCATGTGCTCGGAACGTACTTTATGTACCCATGGAACTAAGAATGAATATTCATTTTGTATTCCATGTAGAAAATCTGAATGTCAGAGAGACGTACAGATGACCGCCTCTCGATATACGAGTAAGATTCCTACAACGTACCCATAGACCAAAACGGAACTTGATATGAACCAGAAACGTATATTGATATACTGATAGATACATGAGGTATAAAGGAGGAAGGTCCATCCTACATTCACAATGTACACTGCATGTTCACGGTATATGAGTACTACCTTCGTAGGAATTAAACCGTAGGTGCCTGGTATGTTACACATGGATCATAAATCTATGATGCATGTATATTGTAGGAATGAACATTATGTATCAGTGGCAGCTATAAGTACTTCACTCATGCCAAGTATTTTCTTCAGAGTTTAATTATTATAATAATTTATTACTTATTGTAATCATTGATGAGTCGCTGCTTCATTCTGAATATGTTCAGTATGACGCAGCGACTCATCTATGATTACAGCAAATAATAAATTATTATAATAATTAAACTCAAGAGAATACACGATATGAGTGAAGTACTTGCATATAATAAATCCAATATCTAATTTTAAAGTTTAATTGTTACAGTCAATTATTAGGTACTTATTCTAATTTTCCACATTTCACATTCCTTGTGAAGAATATTATGTAAGTAAATGTGGAATATATGCACAGAAAATTTGTTTTTACCATTAGTTTTCAACTAAAATCAAATGTTTTATTCATCAAATGTTATTGAATGGAGCATACAAATGCTAAATAAACTTAAATAAAACTGTATTTGCTATAACAATACTTTACAAAGGTCCAAGAATATATGTAAAAAAAAATAGTTTTACGTTAATAAGATCTGTTAAAAACCACTTTAAAATGGATCAAACATTTATCACTCTAAAACTTCAGCTTAAAAATCATATTTAACGTGTTATTTATGAAAAAATCTAATGATTATATTACATTACCTTAAAGTTTTATCTATTTCAAATCGTGTTTTAAATTGCCAAGAACAAAACATGATTTTATTTAGGAAGAGGTATAAATAAAACAGTTGTTACTTTAAATATATTTTTATTTTTTGTTACAAAAATGAATTGCAATAATAAAAAACGATTGTGACAAAAATTTCAATTGAGATTTTTTTAACAAAAAAATTTTCTTTGCAACTTATGAACTGTCATATTTTACTCTAACGAATTTTTTGTCAGTAAGTAAAAAGTAAAAAATAGTAAAAATTGGAGGGCTTACATTTTCAAAACCAGTGTCCAGGTGTTGCCGATGGTGATACTTGTAATTGCGAAAGTCCACTTTTCATTCTCAACACATCATCTGTGACTGATCCTACTGGCTGAATACTTCCTTTCGGCTTTTCCAATTTTTAGGAGAAGGTATTTCCTTCCTGTTCAGCGGAGGAGATACACGTGCTAGTCCAACTACAAAAGAAAATACATTGTATTATATTTGAATAGGTACTTATTTCTCTTTAAAAACTGGCCATGATAAAGTTGCAAAATATAAAAACATCTTACAAAGATCTTACAGAAAAAATAAAACTGATCAAACATAAATTAAACAAATTGATATTATCATAAAGGACAAGGCAGGCACAAACTAAATGGAAAAGAAGGTAAAGTCAAATGGGCTGAAAATGTAGTATGTTGTACTTCATAATATCCTCATCAAAAGTTTTCATGGGCACAATATCTGAAAATCGCCAGTTTTTGAGATATGAAAGGTCAAAGATCAGGAATATCGGTACCCGCTGTCATAGTTGAGAGTATCATATTATGATGAGGATTTGTTTAATGTTGTTATTCTAATGTATTTGCACATATGAACCAAAGAGTTCTGACTAGAGGAAATAAGCCGTTGATTTGCTGGACGGCGCGAGCATCCTTGTCCTTGTCGCACACCTCGTACCCTCTTCTTTGCTCTCCACTCTGTTTTACAAAGCAACACAGCCCCTCATGTAGTGTGCGACAAAGAGAGAACGAACTGTTTGAGAAGGATGAAAATGCTCACACCGTTTGCGCGCTGTCCACTGCTCATACATTACAACTCTTTGATAGGAACACACTTTCACTCTCTCACGCACGCTAACCAACTCCCCCCCCCCCCCCCCCACTACACACATACACACACAAGCACACCCTCACTTTAAAGTAAGCATAGGAAGTTAAAAAAAATCACCACCTCATTCATGAAACCTGCGGCATTTCCGGTCTTATGAATATGAATAACAACATTAAACAACTCGTTGTCACATAATACTCTCAACTATGACATTAGTGGGTACCGATCTTCCTGATCTTTGACCTTTCAAACTGGCCATTTTCAGACATTCTGCATTTTCAGCCCATTTGACTGTGCCCTCTTTTTCATTTGTTTTATGCGGTGTCCTTTACCTACAAAACATAGATATTTTATTGGAATTCGGAAATATTTATGTTTGTGATTTTAAATGTACCTGAAGTTTCGAACGTTCACTTGAATTAATTTTAGATGAAAAAGAAAAGTTAATAAAAACCACACATCGATTTAGGCATAAACACAAAAGAACAACATATCTTCTTTCAATTTCTAGTAAGGACAAAATTTCTTGAGAAGTCGACGGCTTCCAATATGTTCTTCGATATCATTATGTTCATCTGACGGGAGGAATAACGTGTTTTTTGTACATAGTCCTTTGATTTGTTTTTGTTCACTCTTACATCAGATGTGATCTCTGCCCTTTTCAATTAATTGCAGCTCTTCTATAATCCTCTGAAATAGGTATAAAGCAAATTACTACAAATAAATACCTATCACAACTCGTACGTTGTAATCAAATTCAATGATTGTGATTTAAATAAACAAAAGCTCCTTAATATTGAAATAGATCGAACCTACCTTCTTGAAAATAAGATTTAAACACCCCGTAAAGTGTCCACGTTTCTGGGGGGTTTTCTCCTGTTTTTCAATGATCAGTCAAATTGTTTCCGTTTGAATGGTGACCACCAAGCTTCCTTTTCGTGGACCGAGACCATTACAAAGACCACCTCAGTTTTTTTCCAAAAAATCGATACCTACAAACGCCGTAATTATTATAACTAATATAGGTGGTATGCTTAGCATAATATGTACAAAGGGATACACATTAAACTTTAGTGTCTAAATATAAAATATCTGCAAATGACAACAAAACTATGTGGTAGTTATATTGTATACAAAAATTGTAAAATACTTACTACAATGCAATTAATGTATACTTGGACTAATTAATAAATCACGGGAAAACAAAAAACAAAACACAAATTGAAATCGACAATGAAATCGACATTTGACAGCAGAAGCGTAACGTAGTCTGCTAGAGCACGATGAGCATGCGCACTAATCTAAGGACCGTGGCGCGCATTTAAAAAATTCTACAAGGGGATTGTAATGACATGGAAAACGGAAATCTAAATATAAAAGATAAAATGTAATTAAATAACCATTCTAAGTCTGAACTACCTCCTTAAGAAATGCCGATAGTTACCGAGATAGTTACTAATTAATTGAACACAGTACATAAATTAAAAAAGGATTATTATTCATTATTATTTAATATTTCATTCACTATTATTTAATATTTCATATTCATTATTATTTAATATTCGATCATAAATCTAAAGTCTGGATTCAAAATTTAAAACATATTTCATATATACAATATTGACGAACGATTTAAAATTTATAAAACGTCATACACCACACAGGGGATGATTATAAATGTACTTAAACCAGATCTATATAGATAGAGAAACATCATAATTATTTTTGTAGGTAGGTAGATAGGTACTATAAAACTAGCATTGCTGTCTCATCAGTTGTGATGCAGGTTTATTTTTATTAGTTCAAAAATCGAACCAATCAGCGTTCGAGTTAAAAGTGCTGAACTTTTGATGATATTACTATCGGCGCGGCGCTCGGGCGATGCAAATATTTCTACAAAAAATATACCTGTATTATACAGATAAAATCATTGACGAATGTCCATACGATGTACATGAACACATATACGAAGAACGTTCCCTGATACGTGTACACAGTATTTGCTACTGTGAACATAAACTTTTCTGTATATTCCATTTATATCGTATGTATAATCATATTGTATATGTGAAAATATTATTTATATGGGAATGTTGAGGGAACATACATGGCAAGTACAAAATGCAATTAGAACATTGGGAATGCAAAATGTACATTCGTGGAATAATAAATGCTATCTGGGTATTTTGATAGTTGTCGGCAGTCGACTAACAATTCTAATCTAAATGATTTATTTTTATTTGTATTACTTACCTAAGCACAAAACAACACAACGCACCTGTTTTTAACTAACGTAATAATATAGGTAACGTTTTTAACACAACATAACCTCATTTAAATTCTGATGTGATGAGAGCATGCGCAAATCTCATTTAATACCTCTGATTCCGTCCTAATACCTTTTATTTCCTCTTAATTCCCCTCTAATACCTCGTAATAATATTTATTTCCTCCAAATTCCCCTAATACCTAATAATTCCTTCCAAAATACCTTCAATTCCTTCCTAATTCCTCCGATGTGTACACAATTTCCCCTCAGCGGTTGCCCCTTCGGTGCCTGTGTTATTTTTCAGTTTCTTTCATGCAGAATGCAATAGTTAACTATGTGCTGGAACTGCCATGGGAAATGATGCTTAAATCCAACAGTTGAAGAAAAATTAACCATAGATGGCCCATCAACTAATAGACCAGACAGAATTTTAGTGGAATGGACCCACAGGGAAAACCACTTTGAAAGAACGCCCCAAGAGCTCTACTTCGTGAGTGATGTGGAAACAAACTCAAGTAACAAAATGCATGTTTGAAAAAATAGGAAAAACTAATTGAGATTGTATGTACAAAATTTTGCGATACGTGCACGTTATATAGGAGATTTTGCTTAATAAGGAGGATTTTTTTGTGTACAATTTAATGACAAATGCTTTCTGTTACTCTTTTCTCGTCCGAACGGCGGCGGTTAGTAAGAAAAATTATAAAAACCAGCATACAGTCACCGCTGGAGGTGGTTTTTCGCAAAATAATTGATGTTTCATCCACCGCTTAGGTAAAAATTCTTTATTCCTGCCACTATTGCGAATTTATATATAAAATATACTCTTTACAAATTAATTCTACTTAAAATTCTAATTTACGTGAACTATAAGTTATAAGTGAGAATTCTGAGACTAACTCTGACCTCAGACAGAACCCAGGCAACACGGTCACGTCATTTTGACGTTATTTTTTCGGCACCTTTATCACCAATGCGACGTTAAATATGACGTGAAAATTACGTGAAATATGATGGCAAAATGTCACAGCCCATTAACGTCATTTAAGTGACGTCACTTAAATGACGCCAACAGACGTCCCTTAAATGACGTCGATGGGCTTACATATGTAAGCTATTTTTGATTAATTAATAAATGTACATATGAGAAATATAATAAATAAGCCAATTTGGTGCAGTATGGCATGTAAATCTGAAGGGTTCTAGGATTTTTCCATTTTCCAATGTATGATATTGTTAAGATTATAATAGATTGAAGACACTGGATGAGAAAGTAACTGATTGATTGTAATATAAATATTATAATCATTGGTAAATCGTCTTATATTGACAAGTGACATACAGTAACTATTTATATATTTTTTTTTGTTAACAAGCTATCTATTTACTCAATATTATATTTAACATCCTTAACAGATATGCATTACAGGATAAGCAGCCATGTACGATGTAGATGAATGGACAATTAATAGGTGAAGCACTTACTGGTTTTTATGCTATCTCGGAATCTCGGCCCAGCCACTTAATAATGATCTTTAACCTGACCATTATAGGATCCATCCAAATCAATCAACGTTTCCTGAATGTATTTGAACATTGCAATTTATATTTTTATTTATTTTCTATAAATTCATTAGAGTATAAGGTATAAAGGACTGATTATTTTCAGTGGTTTGTATGTGGCGCCATCTAGAAATAATTTATGCAACAAACAACGTGGTAATGCATAGTTTGCATGTGGCGCCAACTAGAAATAATTTTTGCAATGAAAAAACTACATCACCAAACGTCGCATCGACATCTCAACATGACGTCATAATTTAGTCACAATATGACGTTACTGAGACGTCATTTCTTCGTCACATGACGTCGTCGATCAAAATGACGTCAGTCTGCTGCCTGGGATAAATTTAGATCACTTTTTGACAAAACCAATAATATGACACTGGCTAATATGCCAATGAACCCTAGATCGAAAAAATCCTATACTGTTGATAATATTAATATACAGCCAAAAAAATATAATTGTAATTATTCCGACTTAATAAGACGTTTATTATTACCATGTAATTAATGCTAAAAATGCACTTATTATTATTGTATTTTTAAAGATTCTGTAAATAATTATTGGGGTGGCAATTTTGTAAAACTAATGTTTTTTTGTCTGGTGTTTAATATCACTAAATAAAAACGTAATAATGACGAATTTAATCTACGTCATAATGCCGTACAAATGCAGACCTATTTATGACGTCACTGTTGTTTAAAATCACTAAATAAAAACATAATAATGACGAATTTAATGTACGGCATTATGACGTACAAATGCAGACGTCATTAAGACGTCACTTTTTGGTAACATGACGTCGCCGACGAATAGTTACCAAAAAATGACGTCAAAATGACGTGACCGTGTTGCCTGGGAATTCTAATTTTTAAAACCAAATTTTCGTCGTGACCTGCTACGTTTTCATAATACATAGTAAAGGAAACTCATATCAATTGTACATTTCAGGATCAACCTGGTGCCAGGAAATGATATGGTTGATTGGAAACAACTTGGATTTTGATGCGGCCCAAAGCAGTATACAACACTATAGAGCGCCTTTAATAGAGTGAGTACTAGTCAACCATCCTAAGTTTGTCTCTGTCCAACAGTGACGATATTTCTTCTCTCTCTGCGCGGCTACTTGCCAACTTAGGATGGTTGACTAGTATGTATTTGTAGATTGTATTAGCCAAAATAGTTCAAATAGATGTTAAAGTGTTATAACAAATAACCTGAAAGTCCTAAAGCCGATATTAAAATGTATTTATTTTACATTGAAAAAGTTACGCAAAATATTGTAGTGGAGTCAAGAGAGGCTGAAAATATGGATTATATCGGAATAATTACGGGAAGCTTAGATTTTCCTAAAACTTTCTGATATCACTTTTACATAGCTTAAAATAAAAAGTTATAAACATATAATCGTGAGGAACTTGTTTATTAATTATTTAAACAAAAAGAAACTTTTTTAACAACATTATTATAATAAATGAGTCTAGTGCTCGCCATCTATGATACGCTAGATTAACTATCAAAATTATTATAAGTTGAAAAATTTTAAACTAATTTAATTCAAATTGGGATTATGATGTCAAGAAAAGGTAATTCAAATTGACTGGTCTAATATGGCCGACTTCCATCAAGCAGTAAAATAATTCAAAACACTATTCAATTAAAAACACAATTTAAAGAAGCTGAGAAAACGTAATATTATACATTACAAGATGAAAAAGTACCCAAACTACTTTTACAATGCTCTGCGGGCACACACACAGCGCAGCGTGTGGGGCAGGTGATGCGTACTGCTTGCCGCGAAGATGTTTTACTTTCAATCTCTATTATTCAAGCATTATAATTTGACTCATAGCCCTGTACCACGTGAATATTTTTAATATGTTTTCGATATTTTAAACAGGATAGAAATTGTAGAAACAATCAACATTAAGTCGATTTACCGAAAAAACTTAATATTTCAATATTTCGTGAAAAGTATAGGTTTATATGTATTCCAAAACTTTGTCATCATCAGATTTACTTAGTTTGACTTCCTATTGTAAACGTATGCTGCATAGGTAGGCTAAATATTTTTTTAATAAAATATGAAAATTGTTTTTATTTTCGTAAAAAGAGGGGGTTAATTTAATTTTTAAGGTCCTAAACATCTTAAAGTACACATTTCAAACTTTAAATTTTGAAATTTTGGAAGTGTACATCTTCAAAAATAAATTTTTGAGATTTTTTCACTCATAGCTACATGTTTCTTCTTTCATTTAAGCTTTTGTGAGGTCAATTTCATTAATTAGTTCGAAAGTTACACCAAATTTAGTGTAGCGTGTCCGAGGCCGCGCGCGCTTCGCGCGCCCTACTTACGTGTCTCTACGTTCCATTTTCCCAGATAGCAATGGCACGTGAAAATGACGTCAAAAAATGGCCAGTAAGTGACGAGATATGACGAGTCAGATGACGTAAGTGAAACGTGAAAATGACTTCCTAATGTCTTAGATGAATGTCATCTTATGCTAGACGTTAATTTGACGTCTTTTTCAGGTTATATTTACGTTAATTAAACGAAATTAAGCAGGCTTTAGGAAGTCTCCATTTTCCAATATATGATGGGTTACAGGATGAGCCGCTATGTAGACGAATGGATAACACAGCCCCACAAAAAAAAAAAAAGTTCAAAGCAGAGAACCAGACCTATATATTTTCGATCGCTGAATCCGAATCTGGGGTCAAAAAAAACCCAAAATCATTAGCTAGAGCCAAAAAACACCTCTGAAATGGGATAAAAAGAAGATTAAGCTACGAGAATAGTTGTTACATCTTAATCAGTCGAATTATACAAAGTAAGGTTAAACAGCAGCGTACATACAATAGATATGAAACACATTCCCAGAGAGGGGCGAAAACTAGCCCCCATATATAAAACAGCAATGACTGCTGAAAAAGCTCGAAATGTCTAAGTTTTGTTAAAGTGTTAAGAAACTGCATCAGGTTCGACGTAATCTTCATAAACTGCCCCTATAGGTGGTTGAGAACAACAATCAAGTTCAAAGGACCCGAGAAAAACAGGAAAAAACGTAGAATCCAACAGGATTTCTATTTTCATGGATGCTATGATTGGCTGAAATTGCGTAGTAGGTACTCTAAAATAGAACCAGAAACTTGCGTACCATCAACATTCTACACTGTCAACCCCCAGAGGGTGTGAAAACTACCCCCTAAGTAAGATTTAACTATAAAAAGTTACAGTGACTTCTATAAAAATTCGAAACACCTGCGTTGTGCGGAAGAGAGAAGAAATTAGATTATGTTCGACGATGTGCTTGAAAACCACCTCCACGGGGTTGCGAGACACTACCCCTATATCTGTAGGATGCTGGAAAACAGAGAGAAACTATTCGGATTTACATTTTTATGGATGCTATGATTGGAAAAAATCGTGTTGCACACTTAGAGTTTGAAACTCACGTCCTATAAATGTTATTAAGTAACACCCCCAGAAAGGATGTAAACTAACTAACGTAATTCAAGATGTAACGAAAAAGCTATACTGTTGCTTATTCGTTTCATTTCTATAGTTTTTTTTTATAAGGTTGGCGTCTTTTAACCCCGTGGGGGTAGTTTTCAAGCACAGCGTCGAACATACCCAAGTAGCACAATTAATTCCTCAAGATATCCCGAGAATAAAAATTTAGGAATTAGTAAATATCTTTTAGAGGTCTGTAAGAGTTCCCTAAGATGGGCAAATGTCAGCATATCAGTATTAAATAATACTTCCCATGGTAATCGAAACAAGCTATTAGTATAGAATCCTGTGAGCAGCCTTTTGCATACCTATAGAATTCCCATAGATATCTTATCGCTTGCCAATATAAATGGTCCTGAGGACATCTTTATAGGATTTCTGTTAGATGTACCGCATCGATTCTGCAAACAGATTTAATTCCTGTAGTAATCTTTCGGGTATTTTATCGCTTACCAATATAAACGGTACTGAAAACATCTTGATAGGATTTCTATTAGATGTACCAACACACACTTGTTATAGAGTTGCCAGCGGCAGCTGGTGAAATGTTGGTTAATCAAAATCTCAGTATGAGACATCAGGCCCAAACCAAACCAAAGATTAGAGATCGTTATAAGATTCATCCAAATAAATCGATGATCCCCGAGAGAATTTGAACGTTGCAGTAATGTTATTAATGTTCTATAAATTCATGAGTATAAGATAATGCATGACTGATTATCGTCAGTGGTTTGTACGTGGCGTCACCTAGGAATAATTTCTGTAACAAATTACGTGGTAAGCAAACAAATTTTATGCATTAAAAGAATTCCTTCTTGCGATTTCTATAGGTGTTCTATTAGCGATAATAATAATATTTCCATTTTAATACTTTATTTGATCTCTGTAATACATAGAAAATTGAGATGTATGGTAATTCCCTTTTAGAACTTCTAGAAGATGTCTATAAGTATTCTGTTAAGGATAATAATACTATTTCCCTTTTAATACTTTATTTGATTTCTATGATACTAAGAAAATTGAGCCGTATGGTAATTCCCTTTTAGAACTTCTAGTAGATGTCTGTGGGTTAACAAAAGTTGAAATTCCTATATAATGCCCAGTTTACATTTCCCCAGTGCATAAAAGTTGAGCACATATAAAGATTTCTCATTTTGATTTCGGAAGGACTTCTAGAGTACATAAATACAAGATATCCTCGCGGGCAGTAAATAGAACTTCCTAAAGATATTTTAAAGAATTCTGTGCTACTTGGGTAGTCTAGTTTCTTCTCTCTTCCACCCAACGCAGGTGTTTCGAATTTTTATAGGAGTCACTGTAACTTTTTATAGTCAAACCTTATATAGGGGATAGTTTTCATACCCTCTGAGGGTTGACACTGTAGAATGTTGATGTACGTAAGTTTCTAGTTCTATTTTAGAGTACTACGCAATTTCAGCAAATCATAGCATTCATGAAAATAGAAATCCTGTTGCATTTTACGTTTTTTCTTGTTTTTCTCGTGTCCTTTAACCCTGGGGGGTGGTTGTTCTCAACTCTGTAGGGGCAGTTTATGAAGATTACGTCGGACCTGATGCAGTTTCTTATCACTTTAACAAAACTTAGACATTTTGATCTTTTTCAGCAGTCTACTGTTTTGGGTCGAATTTTTTATATTTAGGGGCTAGTTTTCGCCCCTCTCTGGGGGTGTGTTTCATATCTATTGTATGTACGCTGCTGTTTAACCTTAATTTGTATAATTCGATTGATTAAGATGTAACAACTATTCTCGTAGCTTCATATCCTTTTTACCCCATTTCAGGGGTGTTTTTTGGCTCTAGCTAATGATTTTGGGGCTGTACGATTTTTTTTGACCCCGGATTCGGATTCAGCGACCGAAAATACATAGGAATACGTGGGTCTGGTTCGCTGCTTTGAACTTTTTTTTTTTTTGTGGGGCTGTGTAATTCATAATTCATAGGTTTTATCATAAAATCAGTGAGTGCTTAACCCATTAAACAGATAGCATAAAACTTGTATGCTGCCTCAGCCCAGCTACGGAATAAATGATCCTTAATACCTGATTGTTATAAGACCCATCCAAATAATACGATGTTCCCTGAAAGAATTTGAACATTGCAATTAGTGATGGGGTCATTCGAATGAAAATAATCGATGTATTCGATTATTAAAATATCTCGAGATATTCGAGAACTTTTCATAAATCATTCGAATGACTGACATTCGAGCATCATCGAAATTCGAGCACGAAAGTTCATTCCATCGCTCGGCCTGTGACTCGGGCGCTCGCTGCTCGAATGCCTCCTATTATTCGAATGACGAGAAAAATTTTTTTCGGATTTCCCCCCTCCGCTCATCAAAAAATTTTTTAGGACCACGTTTATATACATGCGAATTTAAAATATTCAAATCGCTGACGAACTGAGTTTGAATGTTTATTGTAAAATGCCGACTAAGCCCTAGACACCCAGACCGCCACTGACTAGGTGATCCCCGCGCTCTACGAAATCTAAATAATTGGTAGATATTCGAAATACAACAGCTCTCGCTGAATCTGCGAATCAAGACTTGAGACAGAGACCGAGTTGCCCGAATCATCCGAATGAAATCATTCGAATGATATTTCGATTATTAAAATCATTCGAGTATCAAGTATTCGATTTTTGAAATCATTCGGTTATTCCCATCACTAACTGCAATCGATGTTATTTATTTTCCATAACTTCATAAGAGTATAAGATAAAGTATGACTAATCATTGTCAGTAGTGTGTATGTGGCGCCATCTAGAAATAATTTTTGCAACAAACTACGTGGTAAGCAAACAAATTTTATGCATTAATATAGATGACTAGAAAAACGTTAAAAATAGTCATCATCTACCATTTATTTCACCTGTAGATTTAGAATATTTGTAATCCGATCAAATATAAATAAATTTAACACCGAAGACAGACGACAATATGACGTGATATGTAGCACGTCATTATAATGTCATTTATGAGACGTCATTATGACGCCATTTTCAGTCCACTGACGTCTTTCTGACCAGTATCACTAGATTTTGACGTCTTTATGACGTACCCTTGCTACCTGGGTTCGTGCGTTAAACAAGAAAATCTGGAGCCTACATTTTTGATCGTACAAAAAAACTTTATATACATTTTTGATGTAATATTTCCCGTACTTTCGAATGGCGCAATTACTTTTTGAAAGAAAAAAATATTTTAAGATATATTTGACAAAGACTGGCATTATGCAACTAATTTGTTTAATAAACAACTTACGCTCAAGGACTATTGTTGGTAACTTTTGGTATGTTGTTCCTGACATGTTCAGTGATGTATTCTCAAAAGTTACCGCTTCCCGAAATTTTTCCGAAGTGAAAATATCTATTGACTCCACTGTTACTTAAATGTTAGTTTTAAATAAATGAATAGAGGAATGATCTTTTTACAGATATTTACAGATTATTCCAATGGAAGTGTGTTTGATTTATTATGTTATTTTAGTATCAAATATTTATAGCATATAATTCATTATAAAGTTTCTATTTCAGATCATCTGGTTCTTTACTTCAAATTGCAAACGTATTTAGAGAAAAATTTACTGACTCGGTGGAATATGTTAATAACTTACCTTCGCCCCGTTTTATAAAGTCTCACCTTCCGTACCAATTTTTACCCACAGAAATTCACAATGTAAAGCCAAAAGTGAGTATATTTTTGTTAGTTTCTATTTAAAATCCTCATCACATATGAATGTCCGTAAAGAGTAGAAAATGTATGAAGTGTTTCAAGGAATTATCGACTATGTGCTCATTAGCCGTAAAGCGATAAGAGATACTTCGCTATGGGGTTCATTAAAAATCGCAAGTTGACACAAATTTAGGTCGCCATATTGGAACCACTATTACTCACTCGGATGAATTACGACACTCGCCTTCGGCTCGTGCCGTAAACATCATCCTCTTCAGTAATAGCTATCATTACACGCTCGTTGAATAATATACTATTATTACAAACTTATCGTTTTTTGAAACAAAACCATTTTGTTTCATATGAAGAATTTATTTATCGGCGTATATATAAAATTATTTCTTGATTCAAAAACATTATTTTTCCGCGTAACCACCGTAAATAAACTTTACTGTTATAGTAGAGAACTAGTATTGTTGCAGCAAAGATATTTATTTAGTAATGCAAAGTATCTGGCCACGATAGAGTCAATTCTTTTTACTTACAGCAACATTTTTTATTATCACTATGTTTTTTTTAGTGCCATAATTAACTCCTTTCTTGTTGTAGCAAAGTCACTGATTAGACAGAGCAGGAACTTGATTGCGGTAGTATTAGTTATTTTTATTCGCAGCAAAAGGTTCACTACATTGCAAGGTTTTTCTAGTATCTCAGCTAATTTCTTTTTATTGCAGCATATATGCTTTCCTAATTTAGTAATGAATTAGCCCGCATCAGAAAGGAGATTCCGTCATATCAAAAAGTTTTAAATCGATAAGAGTAAAATTTCTTAATTGGTATAGAAGGGCCATTTTGCTATTATTATACAGTATATTTGCTGTGGGAATAAACATTTTTTTGCTGGAAAATAAACAGAGGGAGCTAAAAACTGTTTGTCTGATAAAATTTTCTAATATAGAAGCATGTTTTACGAGGAAAATAGTTTTGTTATAAAGTTGACTTATTATTCTATCAATTAGTCATACTTTGTAATTACCAGTTTTCATAACAACTACCGCACATTAAGAAGCATCTATTTTATCAAAAATATTTTTTATACAAAAAATATCTAAACTTAAGCATAAGCAAATTCTTTATACCATCATGCGTGATGGTATAAAATGCTCCTGACTCTAAAAAATGTAAAGAAATTTATGTTTTCCCAAATTTTGTAAATTTTTCAAGAAAATAATTTCTTGAGTATATGTATGTACAGCGTGTCCTCCGTTTGAGTTCGCTATAGATGAAATGGACAAAAAAATTTCAATTTTTTTTTCATATTTGGAGGTTCACCCCTGCTTATCTAAAAAGTAATTTTGGGTCTACTTTTGTTTTTTTTTAATCATGTAGGCCATGACAGTTAAGCAAAAACGAATTTCATGTTAGGTAAAGTACCTTTTCTGTAAAAGATACAGCAAAATGTCATTAAGGAAAGTTATTCAGATTAAAAAGTTATAGTTCTTGGCAAAATTTCAAGAACATAGGCCTACTTTGGTGATTTTGATTTTTTTAATATAATTGCATTTTACGAAAAAAAAATGTTGCTGGTTTACTAAAGTCTTTGCTCCATTATGTACTAGATCAAACACTTTAGTAAACTGGCATACTATTTTTTTTTTTGTAAAATGCAATTATATTGAAAAAATAAAAATCATCAAAGTAATGTTCTTAAAACTTTGCATAGGACTATAACTTTTTAATCTGAATAACTTTCCTCGATGACATTTTCCTGTATCTTTTACAGAAAAGGTACTTTACCTAACATGAAATTAGTTTTTGATTAACTGTCGTGGCCTACATCATTTTAAAAAAACAAAAGTATACCCAAAATTACTTTTTAGATAAGCAGGGGTGAACCTCCAAATATGAAAAAAAAAAAAATCGAAAATTTTTTGTCCATTTCACCTACAGCGAACTCAATCGGAGGACACGCTGTACATATATATATATATATATATATATATATATATATATATATATATATATATATAAAATTATGGAAACTGGCAATTACCAAGTACATAATACCAACTGATGATAATGCAAATAACAGAACCATTTAAATATATCTGAATCCGAGAAAATTTTATATACTTAAACAAATATTTCTGAGCTACATGCACATTCTCATTAGTTTCAGCAGAAAATATGTATTCCTAAAATATAACTTTAAATAATGCCCATCAATTTTCTCTAATTAAAAAATCTATATTATTAGTAGCCTTAAACTCTGACATAAATTTCTGTGGCAGACCAATGTTATATTCCAGGTAATACGAGTTTTTTGCTTGTAATTTAAAATAGCTTTTAAAAAATTTTATATGCATTCAAAAAAATCAAAATAACCTAGTGAAAGGTTACCTTCAAAGGTTGACGCTTTTACAAAGGAATTAGTAGGGTCAAGAAAATAAGAATCAAAATCGCGCCATACACCCTAAAGAAGAAACATCAAGCAGCTACGAACACGTATTTTGTTCATATTTTCTGTTGTATTCACCATCGGTGAAATTTGTAGCTTCCTCAATAGATGCAATTGCTTAATATATGAAAAATAAATATTATATATATAATGACTAGATACTTATTCACCTTACATGAAGAATATTTTTTTAAGAAAACAAGACAATGGATAATGCGTATTAAATTACCTAAACATGAAACTGCAAGCGAAAAATTGGTATACCTTGGAAAGAAATTGATAACAATGGTCAAGGATTTTGTATAAATGACTAAAACCAATTAAAAAATAAACATTTATTTTGATAGGTATACACAGCCTAGTATAACAACCTTTAAAAGTAAAAAATATATAAAATGTAACTTTCATTATTCGTTTGCCGCTTTTGGTTTTATAAAAAATCCACAGAGTTATTTGAATTTATTATAATTTGTTATAACTAAATAATTTTGAAAATTATAAACAAATTTAAAAAATACAGTCTAAATGAAGATAATTTCTTTTCTCTTAATACCATTGTAAAAAAACAAGTAAAAACCTACATTTTGAAAAAAAAAGTCCTCCTACGAGTTAATGCACTTAGACAATAAGCGATTAAAATTTCGAAATTTTTTTTTATTCTTAACCGTTTGAATAAATATTTACGCCAAAATTTGGGCATAGTTCCCACCAACCTTAGTTCAAAGTGGTGCATTATTACGTTATATTTCTTAAATTGTCAAAAAGGCAATTTTTAGTGATTTTTATTTTTTTTAAATTAACATATTAAAAAGTTTCTTCATATGCCTAGTGTTATTCATAATTTTGTTGTGAACATTTTGATATTTTTATTTTTGCGTTACGATTACCAGGATCGGAGATAAGGAAAATAACAGAAATTTCAATGTTGGAAAATAAATTGTTAAACTTTTACAAGAAGCAATAGACGGATTTAATACAAAACTGCTCATAGCATTTGTTTTTATACCTACAACAAATTAAAACAACAAAATTGCTGTAGGCAAAAAATTTCTTATTCATCTATTTTGATCCTTAATTTGACTCCATTACCACTAAAAAATTACAAAGAGAACCAACCAGTCAGTTTTTTAAACATAAAAGTTAACCTCTCCAAGTCACACGCATATGTACTGATGCGTAGGTACCTAAAATATTAATATGGCGTTTTATAGGCGAGTTATGACGAGATCGTTTTATTAATATTGACAGTAGACACCGCGGTTTAAAGAAACCAAGACCAAAGCAAACGATTTACCATTGGCTTTAAATTTGGGGGTTGTCTACTATATGTGGTGTGTTTTTATATTAAACACGTATAGTATTTGACATGATGAATGATATTAATTGTGAAATTATTCTTACAGATCATTTATACAATAAGGCACCCAAAGGATGTATGTGTTTCATACTACTACTTTAGCAAATTAGTATACGGACTTGATATGGACTTTGAAACATATTGCGAAATTTTCCTAAACGACGCTGTGGCTGGTGGAGGAATTTTCAAACATTACTTGGAATTTTGGAAGAGACGCCACGAGAAAAACATTTTAATTTTGAAGTATGAAGACATGAAAAGCGACACTAGGGGAACCTTAAAAACAATTGGTGATTTTATGAAGATGGAACTTACAGAGAGAGATCTTGACGCTTTAGAGGATTTTCTGAGTTTCCGGAAAATGAGAAAAAACAGAGGATGTAACGCCGCACCGATATTGGAAAGTATCATTGGGAAGGATTTTTATGAGAGAACTGGCCAACATTTTCTAAGGAAGGGTGAGGTTGGGGATTGGAAAAATCATATGTCACCGGATATGTCGGAAAGATTCGATAAATGGATTGAAAGTAGTACAGCTGGAACTGATCTCCATTTTAATTGACGAAATTGAGATAGCTGGAGCTATAAATTGTACAAATTATCTAAGAGAATCTGTAGAATTCTATGATAAATAAAATTTTTCTATGGCTGTTCAAAAACTGTATTATTTTTATTAATTGCGTGCACTCATAAGCGTCATAGGCCCCCGTAGGTGGTGGCATGTGCACTGGTCGAAAATCACAAGCCACAAATTCGATGATGTGAAACCTGCAAAAAAGAATGCAGCAATTTATTGTAGTGAAAGAATTAATCTTTATTGCTTTATTATTGTAAAAGATACGAATATTTTAGTATAACACTGCATTGTGTTCCTCTTCTTGTTTTGGGTGATGTAAATTGTACAACGTATGTACAATCGACGTCAGCTTAAACTCACCGCTGTTGAAGATGCTCTCTACAAATAAGGTTAGAAAGGGAGCATCTCTAACGGTGGTGAGTTTAAGGTGATGGCGATCGTACACACGCGCTTGTCACGTGCGCACTAACCGAGTTAACTACCTACTCAGATACCGAGCCGTATCAAGTAAGTGTTTGGAACAGTGCGTCTGCGATAAATCCAGAAATTCTCAATGTAATTAATTTTGGTTTTGACTTGAAGTAGCAAATGTAACTTCCGAAAATATATTTTGTAAGTTATAAACTTAAAAAATGGACTTGTGACTGTAGTTGTAGAACAGCTAAGTTGGAATGTGTAATAGGATAATTATGTATTTATATTACATCTATATTGTTATTATACTCTTCGCAAAAACGAAGAGTACCTATATTGTATTTAATCGGCACATTTCTAAAATCGTAAATATCGCTCGTAGAGAAAAAAATTTTCATATCATTGTGTTAGTGAACGAATTCTGAACAACTTTCAAAATGTCCGTCTGTCCGTCCGTCCGTCCGTCCGTCCGTCCGTCCGTCCGTCCGTCCGTCCGTCCGTCCGTCCGTCCGTCCGTCCGTCACGTTTCTTGTAAGCACGATAACTTAAGAAAGAAAAGTCCGATTGTATTGAAATTTAGAAAGTAAGTTAGTGTTAGCTAGAGGAAGAACCCTATTGTTTTTGAAGAAAATCGATCGGTAAATAAAAAAGTTATTAATTATTTAATTAAAAAAGTATATATTCTCTTAATTTTTGTTGCTTGTACTAAAATGGAAATTTTGCAAAATATTATTTCCATAATATGTATTTTTTTTGTTTATGGATTTTACTAATATATTTCATAGAAATAAGAGTTGAAATATGTATGATTGTTGTAAGATATATAATCACAGACAGTCAATTTTCGTAGCAATATGTGGTGGCGCAGCGGCTAGAGTATTGCGTTGCAATCCAAAGGTCCCGTGTTCGAACCCCGCACAGGTTGAGTATTTTTTTTTTCATTTTTTTTTTCATATAATTTTTTTCACAACAAAGATGGTATCACAAAATTTAGGATGTCTAAAAACTAACATTATTTACAAGAAAACTGCGAAGAGTATCCTATAGAATGTGTTACAATTATATAAAAAGTTCTGTGAACAGGCGAAGAGTACGTTTTTAGCTTGTTTTTCATATACAAAGAGTAAATTTAAATTCATTTAGTTGCGCGTTGTTTCCCGTATCTCAACAATATTTTAAGTTAGAGTATAATCATTTTTGTTAACAAGTAAATTAATCTTCAAATTTTTGTTTTTTTTTTCCATAATAATAAATGATAACCACGTAGTCCAATCAGTGAGGGATTATGCCCTATAAAAGGTGAAGTAGAAATGATTTTGATATATGTTATTTAAGTCGAGACCCTGATGAAAATTAATAGTTTAAAAAACTAAAAAAACACGCTTTTATAAATACTGCACTAAAGAGCAAAAAATAATCATCGAACCTGTTCTCTCTGTCTACCACGTAGGCTTTTTCGGAAACGGTTAGATCTAGATGCGTGAAATTTGGCAGAAATATTTTTTGTTGGAATCTACCCAGCAACACACAAGTCTATATAACAGATACATTCAAAAATAGGTCTGGTGTAGCATCTACGTAGGAAACTAAGAGTATACATGTCCCTAATTCATGGAAAACCAAAGGTATAGGCTACATAAACGCTATATTTATTAGATACATAATCTATATGTACCTCATACACTAATATTACATTAATGCTACTGCATATTCTTGATATGCCCGTTAAAAAAATAGATGAAAATAAACACTTTTTTAATCACCCAACCACCGCGCCGCATTTCAATTCCTTCGCTATCATGCTCCAATTAATATTAGTATTCCGTAAATTCATTATTTATAGTGATTATTTCACTCATTAACGCTATAGCCAATGAGAGCCCGTTTTTTCACAACATTGCACCAATCAAACGTCATTATTAGTGGTAATTCAAGCTAGATCGGCTTTTGACAGGACCAACATGCAAAATTTATCGCTCTAATTTTTTAGGTCGCTGCAGCGGCAAATATGCGAAAATTTTTTGACGTTTTTGTCGTGAAATGTTTTTGGCAAATAGGGCAACTCGAGCTTTTAAGTTTTATCTATAAATATCTTCTCTAGCTTATTACTAATTGTTAACGTACCTTGTAAATTGTAATATTGTGTTAATTCTCTAATCTTTGATTGTATTATGTAGTAGCAAACAAAAATACACGTCAATTCCAAAGCGAATCTTGTCTGAAATATATAGGCTGTAACTTTTGCCTATCTGTAACTATTTCAGTTTTACTACTTTTCAATCAGATAACAATTACATACAAAGATTGTACTTAATATAGCTCATAATACAGGAACAAGGCAAGCACAGCTTTCAATAGCTCAATAACGTAGTTACAAAGGTAAGCAAATCATTTAAATGTCAAGTACACATTCGCTCTGGAACAAACTAAAAATGTATAGTAGGTACTTACATATGGTAATCTACCAAAAAGTAACTCGTTGAATCAAAGCTGCGCCTCAAACATTATAATTTGTTGTATTTAAAATTCTCTTTGCTTAACAAAGCAAACGTCAACATAATTCATAAACTTCGTAAGTTAAAAGTAAGGATTAAATATAGTGATGGGCGATATCGTGATTTTTCAATCACAACGTAAATCGTTATTGTGATTTTCTTATATCAGTGAATTTAAAACGTGATGTGATCACGACTTTCAAAATACGACGTACGGGAGAAACTGTTAATTATTATATTGGTCTTGGTTGAACCACGGCAAGGGAACGAAATACGGAAGGAAAGTCGCGATCACGTCACGCTTTTCTGCCAACTTTACTAACAGTCGTTACCTGTGATTTCTTAATATCAGTGATTAAATCACAGTTCGTGATATATCGCCCATCACTAATTAAATACGTAAATATGAGTCGATAAACATTTATTATGGAATACAACTTGTAACACTAGATGGCGCTCTCTATGTCAATCTCGGAACCATGGGTGTATATTTTATTACGGCGAGACATCGGTACTAAAGTAGTGCTCTCTCCATCGTTCCTCGTCATATTGCACCTCAGAAACGCCTGAAAGGTGTTAAGCCAGTCTATATATTATAATATTTAAGGTTTCAACTCGTTTTATTTACTAGTTGCCATGGAAACATCACTAGATTATTTTAAAATATAGCGAATCTCCGTTGTTTCTACTGCGTTTGTTTCAGATTTGTTGTTTTGACAATATGAGTCGGTTTGGAAATATTTCTGTATATCAAATTAATGATGAAATTGAAAATAAAGGTCAGTAAACTCCAAAAAGTGACAAGGAAACGTCTGAAGGCAGTTAATGAGAAAACATGATATTGAAGATGTACTTAATGAATTATTTATTCGTGAAATATTCTCCTCAAATACCACTCGTGCTTTAAATTTTATCTAAAAATTTTTTCTCAAGCTG
The DNA here is from genome assembly GCA_936432065.2 of Rutpela maculata. NCBI lineage: Eukaryota > Metazoa > Arthropoda > Insecta > Coleoptera > Cerambycidae > Rutpela > Rutpela maculata. The sequence continues at coordinate 406,970,986 of OW386285.2, read as the reverse complement.
AGTTGCCCCTAGTTAATATAACTCGTGCAAATTGGCAGTTTATTATCAAAGATTAAATCCCTCCCGCTAAAGCGGTCGGGATTTAATCAGATAATAAACTGCCAATTTGCACTCTTTATATTACCAGGCAACAACGCTTTCGAAAAAATTTTCGATAACATTTTAAGCACTAGTGATATTACATACGATAATTAAACAATTTTACTTACCTTGTTTAGGTCTCGAACCCACATCTACTATGTACGTATCTCGTTTATCCTAGCGTCTTAACTGACTGCGCCACCAGGGTGTCCAACAAATTTAATGAAAAAGGTTATAGTAATGGGTATCGGGATTTTATATTATTAAATGATATAGGTACCTAATAATTGAGTTTATTATAGGAAATTGAGATACACATATTGGATAAATATTTATGGTAGTATAACTTTTAAGAAATAATATTAGGTATACAGGTGATTTTACCTTATGTAAAAGATCCTGCAATTTCTAAATTTATTAGTGAGGCAGAATCCTTAAACTTAAAATACCTGTAGTTATTGTTATTATGTTTTTAAAATGCTATTAATTCTTCTTTGCATATTGGTTAAATTTCTATACAAACAAGTTTGACTCATCAGCTCTATATTTTTTCATTCTTGACCTGTGTGATATTACATTGCATTAACGTTAAACACAAATCTAATAAATAAAAATAACATAACCTTCAAAAATGCCACAGCTTCAAAGAAACGCTAGATATAGTCATTACGTCCTAGCTACTTCATAAAAATTACATAAACATTATTACGTAATATGTATATTTTTTAATTATATAAACAGTATGTTGTAAGAATACATAGTACTTATATTAATCAGTGTTATGTAGAAATAAATATGTAGGGTGTATATAATTTACAACTATATAAATGAGACATATGCTAATTAATACAAATATACATACATACTATATATTTGTGCTATGTAAACTTGTTTCCTTAGATGAAACATAATTAGTATGTAAGTATTACAAGTGTGTTTGCTGGGTATTAGATACGTGTAAGACGAAATTTCTATTTTCACATTTTGAAGGGGTGAAAACAGGTGTGGTAGATGGTTCAAAGGGTATCAATATCCAGTATCAGTATCTTTGAAATCGCGTGTCAGAAACGTGACATTCCAGCGACAGGCTCTTCTAAGGAAATAAGGAGACACGTATTCGACGGTTTTCAAAAAGAGACTCTCGAAAGAGTGAACGGGGAGGGGGAGGTTTTTAAGCTTTTCGGAAACAAGCGTGAAATTTGGCAGAAATATTCTTTACTGGAATCTATTAGACACGAGTAAGACAAATTTTCGATTTTCACTTTTTGAAGGGGTGAAAACGGGGGTGGTAGATGGTCTAAAGGGTATCCGTCAAGGGTTTTCGCTGGGGGGCTCCCCCCTAATATCGTGGTCGAGTTGGGAAATTCAAGCTTCAAGTTGGGAGAATTCGGGAAAAATTTTACCTCCCCCCGCTCATCAATTTTTATTTTCCAAGGAAATTTTTTTTTTGTGGTTGCAGTTGCGAGATTCAAGCTTCAAGTGTTGGGAGAATTCGAGAAAAATTTCAACAACCTCTGAGTTATCTGTTTTTCTTTTTTTAATTTCTATCCACTATCAGGGGCGGATTAAAGGGGAGGCTTTATGGGCTTAAGCCCAGGGCCCCGGATACTGGAGGGGCCGCCGAACGCTGAAAACAGACTTAAAAACCAAATACGATATGATTATAACTATGCTGTGTACTGGTGATCTTATTGACGGTATAAATAATAAATATAAAAGTATATGTAACATTTTTTGCTCTTGTCTTGTCAGTGCAATGCGGCTACGCGCTAATATTATTATGGTTTATTTCAGTATTTAGCCAAAACAAAGTGGAATGTGTCTTGGTGATGCGTGATCTGACCTGATTTCAAAAAAAAATGTTATGAGATAAGAAGAGCCACAAAGCATTAACAGCCCAGGGACCCGCACCCGGTTAGTCCGCCCCTGTCCACTATGTGGATATAATTGTTCATATAACTTAATCATATGTGAAATCATCTACCCCAAAAACCTATATATAAAGCGATATGCCACATATAAGGGGTATAGGGGATATTGGGGATGGCTGGTGCCAAATGTGAGACTTTTCCCATAGAGCATTCGACATGATATGTATATACCGTTAGGGTCCATAATATGAAAAATATATACCGTATTAGAATGATAGGTATCTATAAAATATACACAGAGGGTATGTTCTGTTCCGTATGTACTTATAATATACACATGTATTTTTATTTTGTTGCATATACCTACAATATACTAGCATATGAATATCTTTTTATGTATATACATTCGACCTGCCATTAGGTATATGTTTCATATGTACGTACCCAGTACATACCAACAAGTATATATTTTGTATATACCTAAAACATATATACCTAAGACATAATTGCGTGTATATATTTAATATGTATATACGTACTATATACAAATATGCATATATTTCGCATATGCCTACCACCTACATAGTTAGGACATACTTGTATGTATATATTTTGTATGTATATAACGGCTGTTAGTTTGAACTATTAGAAATTACACCTATAATCCGCTAGATGCCACCATCGATTTAATTTGCAAGCTGCAGCTTTACATCGAACTAACTTTATCGAATAGACAACATTGGCAAATAGAAAGCATACTAACCTAACATAAATTTACAACCCATTCATACCAATGCTAGCCTCAGAGCATGTTATTTTTCCAAATAAATTCAATCCAGAACAAGCATCACTTGATGAAAAGTCCTATGCATAGGCACACACTACGAAGCAGAAAGCATAGTGATCAACAAGGCAGTTCCTCCAGGGTGAGGCTCCTCCATTGCACTACAGTTGGGTTGACTCCTGCGATTATTCCTAATGCGAATAACTTGAACGCACTGTCCCTGAGTTTATTTTATACAATCAAAACATAATATTTCTTTGAGTATGTACGATAGTGCGACATTTCTCAGAGCTGCCTAATGGCGATTGATTACTCGTAATATACCTTATATGTTATTGTCAGGTATGTCCTTATGCTGTATATACCTCCACATGTAAATCCGGGGTACATTTATTTCTGGATGTTTTATGCATGTACATGCGCGTATATACATATAATCCCTGTCAAAAAAATCTCATCAATCCGTATTGAAAATTATCAAAAATTAATAAGTATCTATGAGAACCTATATGGTCAATAAGTTTCTATAAGAGTTAGGTAAAGTTGCTGTTGAAATTGTTATCAGTTTATATCAGAATTGACCAGCAAAACGAGTCAAGCCATATCCATTTGTAAATCCAAACATTTACTTATACCACATCAATGGGAATTTATGAGCACAGTATCTAATGTAATTCGTGCGGTTTTCCATGATTAAAAGACAAGTGTTTCTTTAAGAAACGAGCTGCATTAGGTTAGAACAGTTTTGATTTGCAATTGAAGATTACAAATTACAATGTTTGAATAGGGATTTATGAGATCAGTTTCTATGAGTATTAATGTTTTTTTTTCAGTAATATATTAAATGTGTTTTCATTTGTTTGAATGGGTAAAAAGAAAGGTCAGTTTTCAACTGCAATTACAAATACAAGTTTAATCGCTTCGAATGGGGTTATATGCGATCAATTACTAAAAGTATTTATGCTGTTTTCCGAATATAATTGTGATGAGGTTTAATCAGTAACAAATTGTTCACTATTTGTTATGATATGGTCGGAAATTCCAAGTACACATTTAGTATTCCTTCAAGAGGATTGATGAGAGCAGTTTCTACGAGTATCTATTTGTTGTTCCTATAGTAAATTATATAAGTCTTTATCAGTACAGATTCGGATCTAATTTAAATATGAAAATTATATCAGAATAAAGCAACCAAATATTTTAAACAGTATCTATTTGTAAATCCAAACATTTACTTATACTATCTCAATGAGAATTTATGACAACAGTATCTAATGTAAAACGTGCGGCTTTCCGTGGTTAAATGGCAAGAGTTTCTATAAGAAACGAGTTGCATTAGGTTAGAACAGTTTTGATTTGTAATTGAAGATTCAAAATTATAATGTTTGAATAGGGGTTTATGAGATCAGTTTCTATGAGTATTAATCTGTTTTCTTCAGTAATATATTAAATGTGTTTTCATTTGTTTGAATGGGTAAAAACAAAGGTCAGTTTTCAACTACAATTACAAATACAAGTTTAATCACTTCGAATGGGGTTATATGCGATCAATTTCTAAAAGTATTTATGCTGTTTTCCGGATATAATTATGATGAGGTTTAATCAGTAACAAATTGTTCACTACATGTTATGATATGGTCGGAAATTCCAAGTACACATTTGGTATTCCTTCAAGAGAATTGATGAGAGCAGTTTCTACGAGTATCTTTTTGTTGTTCCTCTAGTAAATTATATAAGTCTTTATCAGTAAAGATTCGGATCTAATTTGGATATGAAAATTATATCAGAATAAAGCAACCAAATATTTTAAACAGTATCTATTTGTAAATCCAGACATTTACTTATACTATCTCAATGAGAATTTATGAGAACAGTATCTAATGTAAAACGTGCGGCTTTTCGTGGTTAAATGGCAAGTGTTTCTATAAGAAACGAGCTGCATTAGGTTAGAACAGTTTTGATTTGCAATTGAAGATTACAAATTATAATGTTTAAATAGGGATTTATGAGATCAGTTTCTATGAGTATTAATGTTTTTTTTTTAGTAATATATTAAATGTGTTTTCATTTGTTTGAATGGGTAAAAAGGAAGGTCAGTTTTCAACTGCAATTACAAATACAAGTTTAATCACTTCGAATGGGGTTATATGCGATCAATTTCTAACAGTATTTATGCTGTTTTCCGAATATAATTGTGATGAGGTTTGATCCGTAACAAATTGTTCACTACATGTTACAATATGGTCGGAAATTCCAGGTACATATTTAGTATTCCTTCAAGAGGATTGATGAGAGCAGTTTCTACGAGTATTTATTTGTTGTTCCTACAGTAAAGTATATAAGTCTTTATCAGTATGCATTCGGATCTAATTTAAATGCAAAAATCATATCAGAATGAAACCTCAAATATTTTAAACAGTGTCCACCTGTAAATCCAAACATTTAAAGATAATATTATAATGAGAATCCATCAGAACAGTATCTACCCTACAAACACAAAAGGTTGGCCCTTTAGCGGACCATCACTGTGCCAGAAATGAAACTTCTGGCCCAGTGATGGCCCACTGATGGGCCGATCTACGGTGTTTGTTGGGTAATGTAACGTGTGCGGTTTTCCGTGGCTAAATTTTAAAATTATTTGCAATAAATAAGCTTTAAGGGATTCGAACAGTTTTCATTTGCATTGGATCTATGAGGTCAGTGTAATGTTTTTTTTCAAAATAAAATGTGTTTTTATTAAAAAAAAACATTACACAAAGACACTGATCTCATAGATCCCTATTTAACAATTAAAACTATTCATCTGGAATTGCAAATTAAAACTGTTCAAATCCGTTAAAGCTATTTATTAAAAATACTTTTAAAATTTAGCCACGGAAAGCCGCACGCGTTACATTAGATACTGTTCTGATTGGTTCTCATTAAAATATATCTTTAAATGTTTGGATTTACAAGTGGATACTGTTTAAAATATTTGGTTGTTTCATTCTGATATAATTTTTGTATTTAAAGTAGATCCGAATGCATACTGATAAAGACAAATTTTCTATTGGAACAACAAATACATACTCATAGAAACTGCTATCATCAATCCTTTCAAAGGAATACTAAATATGTACCTGGAATTTCCGACCATATCGTAACATGTGGTAAACAATTTGTTACTGATCAAACCTCATCACAATTATATTCGAAATACTGATCGCATATAACCCCATTCGAAGTGATTAAACTTGTACCTATTTGTAATTGCAGTTGAAAACTGACCTTTCTTTTTACCCATTCAAACAAATGAAAACACATTTAATATACTTATTACTGAAAAAAATAACATTAATGCTCATAGAAACTCACCTCATAAATCCCTATTCAAACATCATAATTTGTAATCTTCAATTGCAAATCAAAACCCGGTCTTCGAAGCGTGTCGCCCGGGTTGGCTCCAGCGGGTTATATCGCCTGTAGTCCCCCCTCAAGAAACATGTAATTAGGTTTGTAACCTGTTTGTTTCTTCTTCTAAATAAATAAATAAATAAATAAATAAATAAAAACTGTTCTAACCTAATGCAGCTCGTTTCTCATAGAAACTCTTGCCATTTAACCACGGAAAGCCGCACGTTTTACATTAGATACTGTCCTCATAAATTCTCATTGAGATAGTATAAGTAAATGTCTGGATTTACAAATAGATACTGTTTAAAATATTTGGTTGCTTTATTCTGATATAATTTTCATATTTAAATTAGATCCGAATGGATACTGATAAAGACTTATATAATTTACTATTGGCACAACAAATACATAGTCGTAGAAACTGCTATCATCAATCCTTTCAAAGTAATACGAAATATGTACCTGGAATTTCCACACGTAACATGTAGTGAACAATTTGTTACTGATCAAACATCATCACAATTATATTCGGAAAACAGCATAAATACTGTTAGAAATTGATCGCATATAATCCCATTCGAAGTGGTTAAACTTGTATTTGTAATTGCAGTTGAAAACTGACCTTTCTTTTTGCCCATTCAAACAAATGAAAACACATTTAATATATTACTGAAAAAAAACATTAATACTCATAGAAACTGATCTCGTAAATCCCTATTCAAACATTGTAATTTGTAATCTTCAATTGCAAATCAAAACTGTTCTAACCTAATGCAGCTCGTTTCTTATAGAAACTCTTGCCATTTAACCACGCAAAGCCGCACGTTTTACATTAGATACTGTCCTCATAAATTCTCATTGAGATAGTATAAGTAAATGTCTGGATTTACAAATAGATACTGATTAAAATATTTGGTTGCTTTATTCTGATATAATTTTCATATTTAAATTAGATCCGAATGCATACTGATAAAGACTTATATAATTTACTATTGGCACAACAAATACATACTCGTAGAAACTGCTATCATCAATCCTTTCGAAGTAATACTAAATATGTACCTGGAATTTCTGACCATATCGTAACATGTAGTGAACAATTTGTTACTGATCAAACCTCATCACAATTATATTCGGAAAACAGCATAAATACTGTTGGAAATTGATCGCGTATAACCCCATTCGAAGTGATTAAATTTGTATTTGTAATTTCAGTTGAAAACTGACCTTTCTTTTTACCCATTCAAACATATGAAAACACATTTAATATATTACTGAAAAAAAACATTAATACTCATAGAAACTGATCTCATAAATCCCTATTCAAACATTATAATTTGTAATCTTCAATTGCAAATCAAAACTGTTCTAACCTAATGCAGCTCGTTTCTTACAGAAACACTTGCCATTTAACCACGGAAAGCCGTACGTTTTACATTAGATACTGTTCTCATAAATTCTCATTGAGATAGTATAAGTAAATGTAAAGACTTATATAATTTACTAGAGGAACAACAAATAGATACTCGTAGAAACTGCTCTCATCAATCCTTTTGAAGGAATACTAAATGTGTACTTGGAATTTCCGACCATATCATAACAAGTAGTGAACAATTTGTTACTGGGTAAACCTCATCACAATTATATTCGGAAAACAGCATAAATACTTTTAGAAATTAATCGCATATAACCCCATTCAAAGTGATTAAACTTGTATTTGTAATTGCAATTGAAAACTGACCTTTCTTTTTACCCATTCAAACAAATGAAAACACATTTAATATATTACTGAAAAAAAACATTAATACTCATAGAAACTGATCTCATAAATCCCTATTCAAACATTATAATTAGTAATCTTCAATTGCAAGTCAAAACTGTCCTAACCTAATGCAGCTCGTTTCTTATAGAAACACTTGCCATTTAACCACGGAAAGCCGCACGTTTTACCTTAGATACTGTTCTCATAAATTCTCATTGATGTGGTATAAGTAAATGTTTGCTGCTCCATTCTGGTAGAAACTGATAGAAATTTCAACAGCAGCTTTACTCCAGGCTCCAGTAGAGGGAGCTGTATACGTGTCGCTAATTCATATCTACTCTAATGTGACCTAAGGAACTGACGTGTGTTTGTTAAATTAAAAGTAAAGCAGTCTCTTTCACTGCCAACTCATTCATAGCTTCTAGGCTAGAACAAGAACACCCGAGGAAATAAGGACTGCAGTATTTTGTGTTTACCACAATATTAGTATTTCTATTTGAAATATGCAATTTAAACTGTACATTTGTCGGCATGCATATCCAAATTAATACTAATAAAAAAGCAAAATGGAAGTTTACAATAAAAATACATCTGTAAAATATACAATTGAAACTGTACATTTGTTGACATGTATATCCACATTAATACTAATAAAAAGAGAATGTTGAAATTTACAATAAAAACATGTTGATAAATGGTGTGTTATATACGATAGATACTGGAGAAAGGACGGACTGGACTCTTATGATATTACTTATAGAAAAGTTTAGAATCTCTTTAAAGTTGTATCTGTAATTCCATATGTTTACAGATATAAGGGCAAGGGTGCATTTGCAGACACTAAACTGTAGATTTGTTGTATATTTCATATAAGTACTCATGAAAGGGAACATGATAATTCCAAATAGCTCATTCGGAATTACTGTTTCATAACCGATTTAAAACTTAATAAAACAGATAAAATCCTGTCTGTATAATAATAATATAACTTATAGGAACGATAAAACCGCATCATTTTTTTTTTTATAAGTTTCTATGTGGAATTTTTGGCAGGGATGGTATAGAAACGTGCGTATATATTTTGGACGTACATAATACATAGTATGTAATGTACCCAAATATAATATATTTTATTCATAGATATCTGCTAAGTACGTGTATAGGATCCGCGGGGGTGAGACAAATGACATCTGTTTTGCATATACTAAGTATATTCCATATACTTAGAGGAATGTGATATATACTTGTTAAGAATCTCCTTTTGCTGTGTGGGATGGTTCTTGTACACACGCTAAATCGCAATTATTTAATTTATTACCTCCTTTAACACCCATGGTGAGGGTGGTAATGGAAATGAAAGTGAGGCTGGTTGGTGACAAAATATTTTTGAGATCTTAGCATCTCGTTCATACACTAAATCCCAATTTTATGAGCTCTTACTTGCTTGCTCTATTTATTTACCCCCATATACCTTCCCCCTTCTTTGAAATAGGATCAAAATACAATCTACTTCTAGATCTCATTATAATACATAGGTGTATCAAATTTGAAGACAACAGTAAGTGATAAGCAGAATTTTTTTGTCTTTTGCTCAAACTTAAAATCTCTATAATTAATTATTTTTTATTCATTTGCTTTTATTATGATTAGAGAATATTAGTAAAGGTTAAAAAAAATGGAATTATTTTTGTTCAAATGGGCTTAAAATGTCATGAAACGCCTAGATTTTAAGTTTGAGCAAAAAATAATTTCCGTATGCCACTTTTTTTGTCGGCATCTTTGATCTTTTAACCGCACCTGCAAAGACGCCGGCATTTTTTACACGCATAATAACTGCGTAGTCAACTATACACGTAGGTATTATAACGAGATCTGGAACTATTTTGATCTTATTCCGTTGAAGGGTTTAGGGTAAATAGGTAAAGTACCTATGTAAGAATCCATAAAATTGAAATTTAGTATAAGTAAGAGAAGCCAAAGCCTTAATTTTACGACTCCCACCTCATTATTAAAGGTAGAAAAAATATAATTGTAATTTAGTGTGTGTACAAGAAAAGAAGACCTCTAAATTCTTTTTTTTTTTGGCATCAACCATCCCTACTATTACCTCCACCCCACTATTAAAGGTGGTAAAAAAATTATATTGTGTACAAGAACTAATTACAAAAACCAAAATTATTATGGCATTAGCTACCCCCTCTACCACCTTCATTATTGCCCCCATTCCATTATTAAAGGAGGTAAAAAAATAAAATTGTGATTTAGTATGTGTGTACAAGAACCAAAGGCCTTGAAATTTCTACCACCCCCTCTTCACGGTTTTTGGAATAGAGAATTTCAAATATTATATTACTAAATAGTCTAGGAAATAGCGTGCAAATTCGACGACGAATGGTTACCGTCTGCCAGTCGGTAATCGAAGAGACCATATAAGTACAAAATTTTTTTCTCTCTGGAACTTTTTGGTATGGTGGGGGGATAGGGGGGGGGGGCATTTATTTTTAAATTGAATGATTATCGATATCTGTCCGCATAGGTAGTTAGTATATGTACTTCACATACTCCAATTACGCTGGCAGACGAAACTTCCGATCGGCGCGCGCGTTAACCAAAAATAGAAAAAAAAATGTTTAGTTTCTATTTCCGGTTAGCGCGCGCGCCGACCGGAAGTTTCGTCTGCCAGCGTAATTGGGGTATGTAAAGTACATATACTAACTACCTATGCGGACAGATATCGATAATAATTCGATTTAAAAATAAATGCCCCCCTCCCTATCCCCCCACCATACCAAAAAGTTCCAGAGATAAAAAAATTTTGTACATATGGTCTCTTCGATTACCGACTGGCAGACGGTAACCACTCGTCGACGAATTTGCACGCTATTTCCTAGGCTAAAAGTTCTATGAACAATTATTTCTACATAATGGGGTGCAAATATAACAACTTTTTTTTTCATTATATGACGCTGTTATTTGAAAGGGAATTATCTTTATTAAAGTCCCCAAAAAGAGACAAAAAGGGCTACTAAAAAAAAACTAAATTTTAAAGTTAAAATGAAGTGAATCTATTAATTTAAATCAAAAACCTAGTTTATTACTTCAAAGAAAGAGAGTAAATCCCAGTTCGGGATATAATAAGATAAATTCGTATAATTTATTGTAAATATAAAAGGTATGGTAGAGCAACTGACAAATCGGGGGTGGGCAAATAAAATATGAACGAAATACATAAAAGCTACTGTAAATACTTCAAAAAATAGATAACTAACACACCACACACACACACTACAGATAGTAGACCCCCAAATCCAAAGCCAAGGCTGTGCGGAAGGGGGTTACACATTTGGAAAAACGCAGACATACATCCACACCCACCGGTGTTGTCAATACCGGGGCTGGGGGTCGAACCCAGAGCGCGGTAGACACTCGATCAGCATATTCGCCACTCAATACGCCTTAACCGACTGAGCAATCGGGCAATTATTAGTTGGCCACCGTAGTTACTGCTAACTGAAAGACTAAATGACATTTTACTAATAAACAAATTTTAATATTTTATATCATAAACAAATTTCTAGGCGTAAATAGAGGTAATACATAGTAGCATTTTAAGCTACAAGATACGTACAAAAAACATAAATTGCTCCTCTCAGAAAATTATTTACAGGCATTAAACAAGAAGTCTTATTAACAGTTTTTAAGAGACGATACAAACACTCAGAAAAACGTTGTAGTTTGTCGAATCTAAACCACGAAATACCGCACAAACTCAGAAATATAGAAGCACTGTATAGGCGTCTTTGGCCACAATGTAAAACAAAGTTACCTGAATTTAGCCAGGAACTATTATCAGTTGCCAGTACACACAGGTAGAAAGGTAAATGTACTTACAAAAACTGCAGCAAAAGGGACGAAGGCACTGTTATGGTCACAAACTCAAATTTACCAGTTGTAACCTCAACAAGCTGCATAACTATACCTATAGGTATATTTAACACTGACTTTAAACTTAACTGTCTTATTAACTCACTTAAAGCAGCTAACATTACACTTACACATTAAATGATACTTTAATTCAGGACGTCTATACTGAACAGATTTTGGTGTTAACTTTTCAATCACTCGGTACAATTCACCAAAGAAGTTAAATCTCAAAACTAATAAACACTTGAATGGCTCAAATTTCAGCCATTATTGACGACTTTGCGAGCCCATCTGCTGCTTAAGAAGTCAATACATCACACTAATTTGCGGTTTTCAGCGCTGCCAACATCTTAAACAGGAATTATCCGCTTTGTTCAAATTATCCGAAAATATCCGAAATTATCCACCATCGTTTTAACTGATGTTGCCAAATTTATCAGTTTTAGTTTTTAGTCGAGGACACCATCGCATTTAAGAATCTTATATTGGAAAGTTGAAAGATCGGGAATTAGGGAGGGGATCAATGAAATTCAGAATAATTATAGTAACGAATACACTATTTTATTATAAACATAACGAACATATAATTTTTTCCTAAATATAATATATTTAGAAAATGGGGGCAAAACCTGTGAGAAAGAAATCCTAAAATAATTCCAGAATTCGTAACATTCCATAGATTTCGGTAGGCAATCAGTCAGGCGTAGGCGTAGGTTAGTAGGCAGATTTCTGAATTCACCGGTGGAGCGCACCGGTAAGCAATAACATTATTTGATTGGCTATTTTGAAAAACAGAGCCAATCAGCTTCGTATTTTGTCCACCGGGTGCGTCTACCGGTGAATTTAGAAAAACACGGTTAAACTTATTCCAAAGAAAAACTAGACTTGGGGTAATAGGGGAATATAAGAGATGGCAGTGAGTACAGGGCCGGCGAAAGAGGTGGGTACGGTGGGTAGTACTACCCACCTGAAAAATCTATAGGTGGGGAATTACCCACCTGAAAACTTATTATTCTACACTATTAACATGTTTTTTTAAGAATTCCTCTGCACTACCCACCTGGATTGATCATACGTTTTGCCGGCGTGAGTAAAAACTCCAACGTTGCACGCTCGTCACAAATTTCTATGGATCTGTTCTCTGTAATATTTTCTTGTACTTGGTTAACTGTTTTATTTATTATATTGGATTGTTTCTTAATATATGTAAACATGTAAAATTATCCGAAATTATCCACTGAACTTCATTATCCGATTTTTATCTGAACGTAATCAAATTATCCGCATTTCGGATAATTATCCGCCAGTTGGTAGCGCTGATTTTATATTATCCCTACTTGCACACCACGGTCAATAAACGGTACGGTTATCTCAATCAGCAGCTTTAGGACGAGAGAGACGCGGGGGGCGGGAAATCGAATGAAAGAGACAGACATATCTGATTTCAGTGCAAAAGACAGAGACAAAGATTCCGGTAGGGTCTACAGCCTACGTCACTTGTAGACACTACAGGCATCTTTGTCTTTGTCTTATGCACGGAAATCAGATATGTCTGTCTCTTTCATTCGATTTCCCGCCCCCCGCGTCGCTCTCGTCCTAAAGCTGCTGATTGAGGTAACCGGACCATTTATTGACCGTGCTTGCACACTACTTTCTAAGCCAAGCGTCCGCTTATTGGAGGAAAAACTCCACGTTGGCGCTTGTACCCGTTATTTACCGTGAGAATCTAGAATGTTAAAGTTGTCGCGTCGTAAACAACAAGATGGGGCCGGTGTTAAATCTTTTTTGATAAAAGTAACAAAATAGGTAATTTTTGTAATGAAGATTTGAAATAATGGAATTTAACGGATTTTAATAGAAAGGGCATAGCAGGATAAGCATGTGTTAGGTGCCCCCGCACCAATCGAGTCGAAATTTTTAGCACAAGTTGATAGTAGTGTTAGATGAAATTTCCCAAAATGTTGTTTTTGGAAAACCATTTTTACGGGAGTTATGGGGGTAAAAAGAAAAATGAAAAAAATTTTTTTTCTCGAGAACGGATAAACCGATTTTCATGAAAAAAATATATGTTACGGCTTTTGATGGTGCAAATGTGGGAAAAAATTATTGAACCCATTTGTCGAAAAAAAGTGGTGAAAACATTTTTTCAAAATAAAAATTTTTTTTTTTAGGGGATGTTCCAGAGGCACACCCACCATTTTTTCCAAATAAATGCTTATATGCCCCTTTAAAACATATCCAATTTTCAAAGCGATCGGTAGGGTATAACATACTCAAAATTGATAATCATTGGCAGACTGCGGGCGGCGCGTAGTCTATGTAATGAAGCATTATAAGACGACTTTTTTGTAAATATTTCGTGCAAAGACGAGATTACCTCCCCCCCTTTGTTTTCGAGGGTGCTGAACACGATGCAGGTGGTGGGAGAAGTTTTTGACCGCCGCAACCCCCTGAAACGGCCATCCCTCTTATGGATTCCTTTATGTTTTCATATATATACGGGCTTGCGGAGTGATTTATCAACGGGTTATACTTGAAATAATATAGAAGGGGGTTATAGAGCAAGTAGAGTCCAGACAGCAGGCCTAGGGGGTTGATTAAACCCTCCCGAGAGGTGTAGTTTTTTTTTTCAAACGCGTTTGAACCCGAATTATTTGATAAAAAATTATTTTCCACTCCTCGGAAAGGTTTAATTAACTCCCTAGACCTGCTGTCTGGACTCAACTTACTCTATAATAATCTTCCATGTTATTTCAAGTATAACCCGTTGATAAATGACTCTCCAGACCCGTATAGAAAACATAAAGAGATCCATAAGAGGGGTGGCCGTTTTAGGAGGTTTTCGGCGGTCAAAAACTTCTCCCACCACTTGCATTGTGTTCAACACCCTCGAAAACGGACGGAGGAAGGTAATTTCGTCTTTGCAAGAAATATTTACACTATTTCTGCCTTTATTACATAGACTAGCGGTTCATTACTACATCTTACTGCAACGGTCACTGGCGGCCATTACAACTCTACCATTTAAATCAGTATCAAACTTCAAGAAGTGTGGTGCAACTGTGGGGACAAACAAAATCTAGTTTGAAAATCTGAAGATTTTGCAAGGATGACGTCCGCAGTCACCCTAGGAAAGAACTAGTTTTCAAAGTCCACTACGAGGAGGTTACAGTGCCTTTCACTAGTGAAGGTGCCTGTTTATTGTGAGTCCCCTTGCCTCTCACGAGTCGGGGTGTTTATTTATCGTGAGTCTCCTTGCCTCTAAATAGTCGGGGCGCTTGTTTATTGTAAGTTCCCTTGCCTCTCATTAGTCGAGGTGCTTGGTTATTATGAGTCCCCTTGCCTCTCACAATTCGGGTTGATTTTTTTGCGTGAGTCCTCCTGCCTCTCACGAATCAGGTTACTCTATATTGATGAGACTTTTCTTAGTCTTCATTCTTCGAGAACATCCCATAAAAAAAAATTTATTTTGAAATAATTTTTCAAAAAAGTTGCAGGGGGTTGCGGCGGTCAAAAGCTTCTCCCACCACTTGCATCGGGTTCAGCACCCTCGAAAACGAGGGGGAGAAGGTAATCTCGTCTTTGCACGAAATATTTACAAAAAAGTCGTGCTTCATTACATAGACTACGCGCCGCCCGCAGTCTGCCAATGATTATCAATTTTGAGTATGTTGTACCCTTCCGATCGCTTTGAAAATTAGATATGTTTTAAAGGGGCATATAAGCTTTTATTTGGAAGAAAATGGTGGGTGTGCCTCTAGAACATCCCCTAAGAAAAAATTATTTTTTATTTTGAAAAAATTTTTTCACCACTTTTTTTCGACAAATGGACTCAATAATTTTTTCCCACATTTGCACCATCAAAAGCCATAACATATATTTTTTTCATGAAAATTGGTTTATCCGTTCTCGAGAAAAAATTTTTTTTCCATTTTTCTTTTTACCCCCATAACTCCCGTAAAAATGGTTTCCCAAAAATAATATTTTGGAAAATTTCATCTAACACTACTATCAACTTGTGCTAAAAATTTCGACCCGATTGGTGCGGGGGCACCTAACACATGCTTATCCTGCTATGCCCTTTACGAATACTTAAAAAGTTGACCGTTACAATTATATGAGAATTGGATATGAAATCTGAAGGTGGAAGTAGTGGTTTCTTAGGCAGCGGTTTTTTTTTATAAAAGTGACATTTGTATCGATCACTTGCTATAATTGACGATTTGCACGAAATAAAGTTTGGTAAAAAGTGTCTAGATTGGTATCACTGTAATTCACTGCACACGTTGACCAACTCGTCTAATTTACAAACTTTGCAACAATTAAATACCTATAATATATTAATCATAACATTGTTTTCATTATCCTTAATGTTAAACCTACTTCCATTGAATATAAATCATATCTATTAGGTTGTTTCGTAGTCTACAATATTTAAAAAATGTCGAATTATGCAATTTGTCAAACACTGTTTCCCACTCTCAGTTTAGAAGAGTTGGCAGCAGTGATTGGCAAAATGCATAATTCCACATTTTTTAAATATTATAGATTACGAAACAACCTAATAAAGATGATTTATATTCAATGGAAGTAGGTTTAACATTAAAGATAATGAAAACAATGTTATTATTATTATATTATAGGTATTTAATTGTTGCAAAGTTTGAAAATTAGACGAGTTGGTCAACATGTGCATGTAAATTACAATGATACCAATCTAGACTAGTGATGGGCATAACCGATTAATTTCAATAACAGAATACTAGTTATTCAAATGATTTCATTAACCGGATAATCATTCGAGTGATGGTCACTTGAATGCTGTATGCATAACT
The DNA here is from genome assembly GCA_936432065.2 of Rutpela maculata. Taxonomy (NCBI): domain Eukaryota; kingdom Metazoa; phylum Arthropoda; class Insecta; order Coleoptera; family Cerambycidae; genus Rutpela; species Rutpela maculata. Next base: position 406,954,336 of record OW386285.2, on the reverse strand, counting down.
TACAAGGCTATTTAACAATTTTTGTTCAAATTCCAATTCATAAAATTTTTTTCAATATTTCCATCAATTTTTGAGAAAAGTGTGTACATGATAAAATGATTCTTTATAAAATTGCACACAGTTTGATTATTTTTGACATAATAAATAAAATAATTATAAATAATATACATGGATACTGATTACTATGTCAATTGGTTCGAATTCATATACCTTGTCGAGGATTGGGTCAATTCTCAGACTTTAATTAATTATGTTTTTTTATATATAATATTTTACTAGTTCATGCAAGTACTGTATGATTTTATTTTGGGTATTTTTCTTTTACGTTTAAATTTAAATTACACGCGTACTGCGCACATTGTTTGGCGGCACGCAACCTTCAACAGCGAAGATGCCATGCGCTGAAGAACACGAGGCGCTCAACAGATATACATCAGAACGGCCGGTCGGTCCAAAAAAATTAACCATTAAATATTAAACATAGCTATCATCAGTAAAAACCTACGATTTAAAGTTTTAAATTAACACTCGTGAGTGACTCCAGGTCCAGTTCCTACTATTATTTATCAACATTCATCCTTGGACGGATAGAAACCGTAAGAGAGAGCCCTAGAGGAACGCCGCTAACAACTACCAAAAAAGGTGAGTGTCATCTTCTTACATTCAATGTGTGCGTTAACTTTCGTATTTCAAATAAGCTATCGAAGATAAGAAAATCATACGGTCCTTGTAAGTGTAAAGAACGCATATTATATTAAATATTTATAAATATAAAATATTTATTTTAGAAACGTAGAGGCTAGTAATGAGGTTCACTCGTTTATTATAAGAGTTAGCATTTAATTTATTTGTGAGAATGATGAATAATATGACTACTTCAGTAACTGTTTAGCATTCGGTTATTTTTCACTTGAATACTCGTTGACAATAACCGAGTAATGCAGGTTATTTCAATAACCGGATAACCGGTTATTTTTCACTCGAGTGATCCCATCACTAATCTAGACACTTTTTACCAAACTTTCTTTCGTGCAAATCGTCAATTCCATTTTTTACAACTTTGACTTAACTGCACTTCCTAATGTTGCACACTTTCTGGCGATCTTATTTTATTTATTTTAAGCATTAACAAGTGTACGTATACACAAAATGAGCTCTGTAACGATGACATAATTCCATTGATTTTTGAACGGCGATCGTGACGTAATTGATGGGAGGTGTCCCTTCAGTATTCGATTTTGTGAATCATTCTCAAAACGATGGAAGTAACTTTAAGATAGAGTACAATACGATGATGTATCGGAAAAGCCACCTAGCTCCTGCACTATAAAAACAATGAATGATACCTATAAAACTGCGAGTTTTATGAATGTTTGTCGACATGATTTCACTCAAAATACCATAATAAATATCAAAAACCGGACCAACACAAAATTTCTTCATAAAAGGAGAAAGTGGTCATGATGTGAAAGAAGTTTCATGCTAGTTATCTGCAGTTGCATTTGATTCATCATGAGCTATACTTGCAAACCGTTCGATGGCAAATACGGGGAAGTGAACGATAAAATGCTCGGAATGAAGCATGCTCTGTACGAATTTAATCCGGGAAAATTCTTATATCCTTGTTTTTATGACAAATTGGCGCAAAGAGTTTTGGATGCCCCCATGCGCGAGGATGACACTTGGTTAGTTAGTTACCCCAGAACAGGTAATTCCAATTTTACTTTTAGGTGTGCTTAATTGTTTTTAGTGTTAAATTATTATTAGTTCAGTAAAATAACGATTTATATAGGACAAAATTCAGAAAGTTCTGAAAATTGGTGGAAATGTTCAAGATAACTTAAGAATTAGTAAACCGAAAAGTTCCTAAATAGTGTGCTTCGTCCCCTAGGAGGTTGTTTCTACCCCATTGTGAGGTTTTCTATATTGTCTCGGGAACGATGCACTTTTTGATAAAAATACCTATATACAAAATTATTCCTTATAAAATTCTCTATCAAAAAACCAGTTAACACAATAAATTGTAATCTCTACTATAATCTACTTTAAATAAATAAACACTTTATTTGCCCAACAGGTACAACCCAATTACAGGGCAAAAGTTATATTCAAAGTTTAATCAACAAAAATTATCAATTAATTTAAGTTAAAGATTTGTATGATTTTTTTTTAGAGAGGAACGTAGAACAAAATGAAACTTAAAAATAAAAGCTAATTGTAGAAAAACGTATCTATATCTACAAATTAATTGTATACTTAAACACACATATACTTATAATTTCTTAGTGGAGAGAAGTTCAATTCTTAACGTTAAAGCAGTAGCTATTAAACTTCACATAAAATTATAATAAATGTAGCGCTTCCACCCTCTCACCCCTATAAAATAACGCGATTTTTAAAGGAGCCGGAATATTGTATATTGTACTTGTTGCTACGCCGTCACAGTGGGGCTTTTCATAGTTAGTAGTCCAAAAAATGCCTAGGCGTATTTTGGACTACTAACTACGAAAAGCCCCACTGTGGCCACACAGTAGCAAAGTATTGGCGCGGTTTTTTTACGTGGTGTCCCCTGTATACCTAATTCGCTAATTATCAGAAGGTTACCTGCGTTAATTAATCTTCGTCATCTTCCATAGATTCGACATTCATGCATGCTTACCCTTGGCAATGGTAACACATTGTGGAGCAACGTGTTGCTGCTCTTCTGCAACTGCACCTGATTTCGCATCTTAATTTGCATGAACAAGAAATTAATTTCATAACAGATTCTGAAGCTGGTTCTTTAATTGTCATAGTTGGGATTAATATACCGCCGACCTTTTTCCATCCCCAATCAGTAGCTTCTAGCGTAACGTTTTTCAATGTTTGAATTTGGTAAAAAATGCGATGTGAGTGTTGCCGAGCAGCAGCAGAAGTTGGTGGTAGTTTTGATAAGATTACAGTATCGTTCAACAAGTTTGTTAAAAGACATAAATCTGTATACATCTAGACTAGGTAGAGTTGTATAGGACTAGAACAAATCGCTCTCCTACGTTTACAATTTCTTCATGACTAGTTTTTTCATTATTAAAAGTTTGCACGATGTCTTGTAAGTCATCTCTTTTATTAAGCACATTGTTTCCATTAACCTTTCCTTTGGAAAAAAAGGCTGAGGTTGTGTCGCAACGCTAATAGCGTGTGCAAATAATATTGTTTCTTTACAGTTTTTTAAAAAAATTGAGGATTGTAAATCTCGGAAACTGTAAATGCTTTTGCTGGTATTACCTTGTTTTTCTTTTAAAAATTTAATGTCTTTGTCGGAGGGAGAGAGAGAGCAATAAAAAGGACTAGCAGGTCAATGTCTTGCTCTACGACAACAGCTGTGTCGCACATAACATTTTTCGACAGCAGTTTGTACCATTAATAAATCGGTGTCATCTGCAGCAACGATGAACACCTCGATTCCTTCATTACTAAATTTTTTCACTAGTTCTGCAATCACACGTTCTTTGTTAAACAAATTACTAAGGAACTTCTGTTAAGTTTCAGAAACAACAGTGTTTTCATGAAATATAATTTCAGGACAGGGTTTTTGCAGTACCCGCCTTTGTTGTTTTACGCTCTTCGTGCTGTTTGCATTATCCATCGAACACGACAGTTACTCTATTACCATAATGTTTTCTTATGTAACTCACGTAAGCGTTGTAAACGTTAAATTCTCCTTTTTTTGACCATATTACGTAGCGAAGCAAGTATCCTCCATCATTCACATACCTACTCACTAATTTCGAAAATATAGTCTCGATCTGGAACAGTATTAATAATCTGGTATAAAGTTGCCTTGTTAGTTTTTCTCATTAGGCCTTTGTCATCGAAAAGGGAAAGAGGTACCGAAGCTAGTTTAAAACTAAAGCACGTTTTTAACCCCAGACTCGAATGAATTGTACAAATAATTCTTTAAAAATCTCGATATTTTTTTAGGAGTGAGAAGGTGGAAGTGCTACATTTATTATAATTTTAAATGAAGTTTAGTAGCTACTGCTTTTGCGTTAAGCATTGATCTTTAGTAGATTATAGTAAATATTACAATTTATTGTGTTAACTGGAACCAACCCTTATGTGTGCGCTTTATTTCCCACGGTACTATTAATTTTAAGAAAAAAACTGAAGATACGTTTTTGATAGAAACTTTTATAAGGAATTATTTTGTATTTTGGTATTTTTATCAAAAAGTGCACTGTTCCCGAGATAATCTAGAAAACCTCAAAATGGGGGTGGAAACGACCTCCTAGGGGACGAAGCACTCTGTTTAGGGGTGGGAACTTTGCGGTTTACTAATTCTTATGCTATCCTTAACATTTCCACCAATTTTCAAAACTTTCTGAATTTTGCCCGATATATTACAATATTAACTGTTATTTTACTGAACTATATCTTATATGTCCATATTTTATAGTTTACAGGCGGCGCCGCACAGTGTGAAAAAAAGACCTTCTTTGAACAAAAATCTGCCGACAGTTCTAATCTTAATGAAAATAGAATCTTCTGAGTGGAAAATTTTCATTATGAATGGTAGTTTTTAGTACCACTGATGCTCCTTTTTATTAAAAAAATATCCTAACCTAGAAATAAGGGATTAATCCATCGTCTAGAGAGAGTTCTACTAGACGTTTTTGGTCCATGAAATTTTATTGCTTTATTACATGTTTCTCGGGTTGCTGATTACGAAAAAAATCATTTGGTCCAAAAGTGATCCCCTTTTTAGTTATGCGCCATTTTTTCATTTCAAGTTTTCTGCGGTTTTCCATTCTAGAAAAATTTTTCACTATATAATTAATCGAGTAATTAATGTTTTTTGATTTGCTGATTACGAATAAAATAATCCTTTGGCCCAGGAGTGATCCCCATTTTACTTGTGTGGCATTTTTGGGCATTTTTGGGCATTTTTGAGGCTTTTGGCAGTTTCCAGCGATTTTTCGACCTAAAAATACTATATTACTCTATTATCATATGTTTTTTGCCTTGATAAGCACTTAAGTTAAGTATAGAGAAATTTATTATAATACACCGGGTGCCGCAAGCTAGTGGCTCCCCCCCTATATTTCTTTTATTTTTTAACTTATCCATTTGAAATTTGGGGTGCATAAACTACCTATAAAAATAGATTTTTGTACATAACAAGCGGTATGAGACCATTTCCGGTTTTCCCGGAAATGACCGCAACTTTCGATTTTTAAATGGAACACACTGTATATTTTTACATATTTGGATTCAAGACAACATTCTGAGTATACCATGAGATTTCCGCGAATTTTTGAGTCGATGTTCAGTTTTTTTAAGCGTTTTAAAACATTCGTCTAGAGTGCTTTGGAATACCAAAATTAGTTCTACGGCATGTAAAGTCCAAGGGAAAAATAAATTTTTTCGCTCAATTTCACTAACAACAATTTACGAAGCCTCCAAAATTGAACAAATCACTTTTTTATCGAAAACTTTTTTTTTCAAATGGGAAGGTGGTGGTGGCTCATACTGTTCAATAAATTATAGATTTTTTTCTGAATCCATTGATTCCATTTCAAATCTATGCTATTTGTTTTTCTATTTTATTGAACTTATTTAAAGATAAAAAATCACTTTCAGTATAATTTTTCTTGAACTTTAACGTAGTTGAATTTGCAAAAATCATATGTCTAATAATGAAATGTGAATAACTACCTTTTTGTGAATAATGGCCTTTTGGTTCTCTCTTTTGTTTCTTAATAGATATAAGTACTAGTGCAAAGTATAAGGATCAATAAAAATTATTTTGAGTGATTTTTTATTTTTAAGTAAATTTAATAAAATAGAAAAACAAATAGCAGAGATTTGAAATCGATGAATTCAGAAAAAAATCTATAATTTATTGGAGCCACCACCTTCCCATTTGAAAAAATAAGTTCGATAAAAAAGTGGTTTGTTCTATTTCGGAGGCTTCGTAAATAGTTATTAATGAAATTAAACCAAAAATTATAATTTTCCCTTGGACTTTACCTGTCGCAGAACAAATTTTGGTATTCCAAAGCACTCTAGACGAATGTCTTAAAATGCTTAAAAAAAACATGATCATCGACTCACGAATCCGCGAAAATCTCATGGTATACTCAGAATGTTGTCTTGAATCCAAATATGTGAAGATATACAGGGTGTTTCATTTAAAAATCGAAATTTGCGGCCATTTCCGGGTAAACCGGAAATGGTCTCATACCGTTTTTGTCCGAAAATCAATGTTTATAGGTAGTTTATGTACCCTAAATTTCAAATTGATAATTTAAAAAGTAAAGGAAATGTAGGGGGAGCCGCTAGTCTTATGAAAATAATTATTTTTTAAGGAGCATTAAATCGGAATATTCATATACGTATATACCAGACTATTGTAGCGGATTCTATTCATATTAAATATTATTACAACTATAACATTAAAAAATTTCCAATTCGAAAAGTTCCAAAAAACTGAGGAAAATGATTAAAAAAGTCCCATAACTAAAAATGTGACCATTTGCTCTGGACAAACGATTATTTTTTTCGTAATCAACGACCCAAAAAATATAATAATATCATGTTTTTGGGTCGAAAAATCACCCAAAAATGCCACACAACTAAAAAAGGAACCGCTTTTAGGTCAAAGTACTATTTTATTGGTAATCAGCAACCCAAAAAACATAAATATATAATAAAAAATATTTTTGGATGAGAAATTGCAGAAAACAAAAAAAACTGCAAAAAAATGGCTCATGACTAATAGGGGAACCACTTTTGGGCCAATTAATTGGTTTATTCGTAATCAGCAAACCAAAAAACATAATTATATAGTAAAAAATATTTTTAGGGTGAAAAATAGCAGAAAACTACAAAATATGCCAAAAAATGGTCCTTAACTAAAAAGGGGACTACTTTTGGACCAAATGACTGGTTTATTCGTAATCAGCAACTCAAAAAACATAATCATATAGGTAGTAAAAAATATTTTTAGGGTCAAAATCGAAGAAAACTACAAAAAAATGCCCAAAAATGCCCCATAACTAAATAAGATTCCACTTTTGGACCATGTGACTAATTTTTTCATAATGAACGATCTGAAGAACATATATAAAGCAAAAATGTCCACTGGAACCCCCTCTAGACAATGGACTAATCCCTTATTTCTAGGTTAGGATAATTTTTTTAATAAAAAGGAGCAGTGGTACCAAAAACTACTATTCATAACGAATATTTTCCACTAAGAAACTTTGATTTTCATTAAGATTTGAACTGTCTGTAGAGTTTTTTCCAAAAAAGTTTTTTTTTCCCACTGTGCGCCGGCGCGGCGTTTCTAACGCGCGGACAATGAATTCGATAGAGATCAAATGTCTGCACGTTTGAGCACCCATCAAATAGTGATGAGACAAATTGTGCCGATAGATATTTTTATGGGAACTGTCTTTTTTTTTTAATCGGACTATTTTGGACTATATTATACAAGATCAAAAAAAAAATAAATACAGAAATAATTTCCTACATTGCTTTCACTGATGAAATGTTATATTATTTTCCGATTAAATAGTGCAAAGTTTGGAGTATCTTTTATATCATATAAATTCTCTCTCCATTCTATACTGAGAATTGCCATGGAAAAATTTAAACAACTTTTGTAAATATTGTTCGTGCATTTCACTTTCTCCTGTTCAAAACTAGCATTTTCTTTAACAAATTTACTCACAACCAAAATGGGTGTGTCGCAATATGTAATAATAATAATATTATTTTAATACCGAACTTTCTCCTTAATACAGCTTAATTTCTCGATTTAATGTGGAATTCGAGGCTAAGAATGTAAATCAACGAGATATCTATATAGAGAATATAAATAAGTGGACATAAGACACATATGGATGAAAATTTCCAAACTATTTTATTTGGAATATGAAAACCTCGAAAATAAAAAAATTGTCTCGTGATAATTGTCGAATAGTTTTAATCAATTAATGTTCGATTACAGAAATCATGCAAGAATCAGACTTAATTTTTGTTTATTTATGTTTTAGAAACTAAAAAATCGTACTAGAGGAATGGAGAAGTTTTAAATCATATTCTATATTTAAAAATCTCAATGTTTCTTATAAAAATACAACTCAAATAATCATTTTAAGTATTCAAAACAAGATCACAACCAAATAGTTCACTAAAATTAAGAGAAAAAACGCAGTTTAGGGAAAAATTTTGATCAGTAGTTTCTCTATTCAACTTTTAGATCAATGTTTTGCTTATGCGCAGAGAAAAAATACATGCTTTTTGCATATATACGATTTTTCATGTCTTTTTTTTTCATTTAAAACATAAGCACACCACATATGGTAGACAACCCCCAAATCCAAAGCCAAGGCTGTCCAGAAGGGGGTTACACATTCGGAAAAATGCAGATGACCATACCCACCGGCATTACCAGTGCAGGAGCTGGGGCGCGAAGAGGACGCTGTAGGGAGTCAACCAGCATATTCGCCACACAATAGGAAGAAGAAAAATAAGAAGAAGAAGATTTGTATCTTTAATTACTAGCTACATGCACCTTTCCGGAACCTGGCCTCGAAAAGTACAAGTTTTTAAGGGTAAATGAACATAAGTAAACTTGTTTAGAATGCGATTTTCTACAAGGTTCTATACAAAAAATAAATAAATAAATAAAAAATAATAATAATAAAATGTATAGAAACTTTTTAAACAAGTTTATTTATGTTCGTTTAGCCTTCAAAACGCGTAGTTTTCGAAGTATTTACGTCCAAAGAAAAAAAAACACGAAAAAGCGTATTTATACCGGGTAGCTCAGCCGATAGGGACACTATTGTAACTTTTGTATGGGTTTTTTTTCAAATTTAGTGTAGTGATATGGGATGATATTTCCAATTATATGATGTAAAGAACCAAAATGGTCGACTTCCGGTTTCGATGCAATTTACATAAAAATCAAATTTTTAAATGGGACAACCTGTATATTTTTGCATATTTGGAACCTGCTGGCTAAAATCTAAGGAATTTGCCACGTGTTCTGGAGAATATCGAGGTACGTATCACTTTGAATGCTCAATAAATGAAGATGCATACAGAAAAATTACCATAACAAAAAAGAAATTATGGCTTTTGCTGCACTCAACCATTATCTAGAATTAGAAGAGCAGTTTCGACATCATAGAGAAAGAAAAAGAAGAAAAATCGGTCAGATCAGAAATTACAGACATAAAAAAATGTTTAGCACTATGAATAAACTTGAGGATTTCGATACCATAAAAAAAAATAGATGGATTAAACAAAATTCTAATTTTATTAGTGAACAATATGAAACGATAACAATAAACGTTCAAGAAAATAACCATTTAATAAAAAGCATAGGAAAAACAGTTCAAGATCTAGAAAAAGAAAATTCAGCTAAGGACAAAATCATTGAAGACTTAAACTATAAAGTAAATAAACTGGAACAATATAGTCGTTCAAACAATGTTGAAATGAAATGCCCGAGACAGATAATTAAAAATTACCCAAATATTGCACATGTTTAAAGGATCACCAAATGAGAAGAAAGTATATAATAATGAACATATATCACCTACTATAAACATCTGTTGATGGTAACCAACCGAAAACTTCCCTATCATCCATTTAGAAAGTGAAAAGGACCTGCAGAAATTGAAACACACCACGAACCTAATACGACTCTGGAATTAACTCTACTTAAGAGTTTTTGCACGATAGTTTTTTTATTACTCTTTGGATTAATATTTCTTTAAGTTTTTTTTTAAATTCCATATCTACTATTCTATTTTTTCTCATATACTGTGTATTATTATATTATAGAAAAACGAATAATTATTTAGCTAACATTAATAAAAATAATAAAATAATTACTACTACCATCCACGATATTGAAACAAGTAAAAACACTTAATTTACAATAAGGCTTCTTGATAAAAACTATTTCTACTTAATGCATACAAATATTAGAAGATTAGCAAAAAATTATGAATCGCTAGAATTGTTTTTATATGCTTTTAATAATATTTATAAAGTCATTATTCTGAGGGAAACATACAAAATTTTAAATACTGAAAATTTTAAACTCGAAGGATACTCTATATATTACAATGATGGATCAATTAACAAAAATTATGGAGTTGTTATATTTGTAGAAAATAATCTGAATCACCATGTTGACAGTCTTCGTTAGAATCGCGTCAAGGACGGTCGAGTTCCCGAAGAAGTAATTAATTATTGTGTTACCTCGTATAATTAGTGCTCCGATTACTTTATTTACATTAATAATGTTATTACTTTTGTTCTCCCATCCTTTATTTTATTTAAAAAATGTCTAGTGGAATGTACGGGGAGGGTGGCGACCCTCCAGATAACAATATCATGGATCTGGGTGAGTCCGTTCCATTTATTAACAACAAAACCACTGAATTAAATAATTTATACGTATCAAGTGATGAAGAACAGCCTAATAAAAATGTTCAAAATATTTCTAACAATTTAATAAATCAATCCACACCAAAACATTACGATCTAAACACGCGTTATCGTCCCATTGATAAAGGACCCTTTTTTGTTCATGTGGAATCTAAAGATAAAAATATAGGTAAACTGCACGCCATACGAGTTGGTCATTATCTTAAACAAGATCCATTAATCAGAGCAGCTATAACAAATATTAAACCTTTAGGCCGTAATAAAATAAAAATCGAATTTAGAAATTACGAAGCCGCCAATAAAATAATCAACCACAAATGTATCACAGATAATAATTTTATTGCTTACATTCCTAAGTTTTTTGTTGAGCGTAAATGTATAGTCAAAGGTGTAGACACATTTTTCGACGAGGAATATCTTTTAAATGAGATCAAAAATGTAAACCCAAATGTAACATCAGTTAAACGTTTTATGCGAAAACAAATTAATGAAAATGGTCAACAGAAGTTAATTCCTAGACAGCTAATCTCCATTTCCTTTTTGGGATCGACTTTGCCTAATTATATTTACATTAATCAAGTCAGATTTGAAACCGAACCTTTTGTATACCCTGTTATAAAATGTTTAAATTGCCTACGATACGGACACGTGCAGCAAAATTGTAAAGGAAAAGTACGATGCAAAACTTGCGGGGAAACCCACGATAATAATACGATAGATTGCCAGATCAAATGCGTTTACTGCAAATCCTCTGACCATAACTCATTGTCCAAGAACTGTCCTGAATTTACTCAACAGAAAAAAATTAAAGAGTCTATGGCAAAACTTAACGTATCCTTCATTGAGGCTAAAGAGCTTCAACTTAATAATAGTGGATATAAATTAGCGACACAAAATCGATTCCAAGCCCTTGAAAACTACCAAGAATACCCGCCTCTTCCGAGAACCTCTCAAATGTCTATATCCAAACCTAGATATACAACTCAACGGCTCTCTACTAGCCAGCCATCTTCTTCCACGTATGAACAGTCAAAAAAAGAAAAGTAGGTAACATAACTGATGACTACCCCCTTCCCAGAAGAGAATCCACATCTAGTAACCAATCAATTTTACCTAATCCCCATAGAGACGATTTTATGAATTATAGAGAAAAGTTGGTTGAACAAGTTTCCGTTTATACAAAAGAAATTATTCGACAGTTTCTAAATAAAGATATTATTAATATGAACGATTTAGATAACGATGTTAATCTTTCAATTTCTAAATTTATTAATAATTTACTGGATCGCTCCTGATGGCGCAGTTAAAGAAAAAACATATTAAAATAATTCAGTGGAACGCTAGGTCCATTGTTTCCAATAAACATAGTTTTTCACAGTTCCTATTATCAGAAAAAATTGATATTGCTTTGATATCTGAAACGTGGCTAAAGCCCAGTTTAAAACTAAACCTCCCAGGCTATAATATAATAAGAAAAGACCGACCTAACGGCAAGGGAGGAGTAGCAATAATAATTGCATCTTCCTTTACCTTTCAGGAATTAATCATTAAAAATTCCGTTAAACCCGAATGTTGTGGAGTAAAAATTTTAATCAACAATGAATGGTTTCATTTCCTATCAATTTATAGAGCCCCCACTAATAACATCTCTTGTACTGAATGGGCTAACATTTTTTCACTTTATTCTAATTTAATTATCGGGGGCGATTTTAACGCTCACCATGGACTATGGGGGTCCAACATTTCAAATAAGCAGGGTGTCAACCTTGCAAACGCCATTGACAACTCAAATTTAATTGTTTTAAATAACGGCTTACCCACTACTGTTAAATCTTGTGTCGATGTAAGCCTATCCTCGTCAAACATATCACCACTAATAGACTGGAAACTCTCAGATGATACTCTAGGCTCTGATCACCTTCCGATTATCATGCAGTTACATATTAACAATCCTGAAGAAGATCCACAAATAATTTATCCATCACAAAAATGGCGTTTAGACACTGCCGATTGGGAGTTATTCAGTCGTCACTTGGAAAATCATTTTATCGACGAACAAATTTTCACCAATATTGACGATAAAATCTTATTTTTTATAAATAGTCTAAATAGTGCAGCCTCCATTTCCATTAAACAAAACAAACCATTTATTCCTAAAAAACGTGATAAACCCGTATGGTGGGATGACGAATGCGATTCAATGATCATCGCTAGAAAAGAAGCACTTAGGAGATATAAATCTCTAGCCAATGAGAGTAATTTTATAGAATGTAACAAAACTATTGCGCAAGCCAAAAGATTATTTAAAAACAAAGCCAAAAAACACTGGGAGGGCTTTTGTAACAACCTAAATAAAAACACTCCAATTGGCCAAATATGGAAAAAGGTAAAGCGTTTAAAAAAGAGAAACACTATCAAAACTCTTATATCTGATGATGTGGCGACGGAAGTATTAAATAAACTTACACCACCAAGCGTGGAATATAACTATAACTTTGACTTTTCCGATAATCACCACAATAACACATTTCTTTCAAGAAAATTCTCCCTGCAGGAACTAGAAAAAGCAATAAAAAATCGCGCTAATACTTCTCCTGGCCCAGATGATATTTCCTATCCTATGCTAAAAAATATGGGAATACTTGCCAATACTTTTTTGCTAGACATTTTTAACGATATGTGGCTCAATTCTTATATACCAAACTGTCTAAAGCAGACCAATGTCATTCTTTTCCAGAAATTTGGTAAGGACCCTTCTATAGGCGAATCTTTTAGGCCCATTAGCCTCATGTCTTGTCTTACTAAGACCTTTGAGAGACTTATTAAATTTAGACTCGAATACTGGATTTTAAACAATAACATGTTACCTCAAAATCAATACGGTTTTATGCCGGGCTATGGTTCAACAGATGCTATGGTACATTTGGTATCTGACATTCAGTTAGCCCTTACAGATAATAAATGTACGGGTGCGCTTTTCGTTGATATTAAGAATGCTTACGAAAATGTAAACCTATTTATCCTTTTCCAAAAAATGCTATACTTAAAAATTCCTCTTCACATAGCCAAAACAATAATAAACCTCTTTGTGCTATGAGAAGTCTCTATTAAATATAACAACAAAATATTAGGCCCCAGGGTTACATCTCAAGGATTACCACAGGGCTCAGTTTTGAGTCCGTTGTTGTTTAATGGATATACTCGTGATATACATGATATATGGTCAAATAATATCACATGCATTCAATATGCCGACGATATCGCATTATATACTACTGGGAAAAATCATCAAGTCTGTACTAATGAATTATCTCACATTACCTATTGCTTAAAAGAGTGGTGCTTTATAAACGGATTTACCATATCTACAAACAAAACAACTGTTATGTTCTTCACCCGAAGACGTATTAGTTTTCAAGACACCATTACATTAAATAAAACTACATTTCCTGTATCTAAATCTTTTAAATACTTAGGAATTATACTTGATACTAAACTGCTGTGGAAAAATCAAATAGAAAATGTTGTGAATAGATGTGAAAAAGGAATCAACATCTTGAAACAAGTTTGTAGTTTTTCCTGGGGAGCAGATCAGGATATAGCCCTACTTTTTTACAGATCCTTTATAAGATCTATAATCGACTATGGCAGTATATTATATGGCACGTCCTGTAACTCACATCTCAAAAAAATCGACAGAATTCAGTTTAAAGCTATTAAAACATGTTTGGGAGTCATGAGCTCATCCCCTAATCAAGTGGCTTTAGTGGAAGCATTGGAGCAGCCCCTAATGTACCGGAGAGAATATTTAGCGTCAAAATATATTTTAAAAAATAAATGCAATGGGCTTATTATGGGAAAAATTCATAACATTTTTGTTAAAAGTCTTACCGACCCCTACTGGGCGAAAAAAACTCCCCACCACTTTGCAATGCATATGGGCTTTGTCATGATCTCGATCTTCTGGCTGTAAACTCTACCAAAGAAAAAAGTGTCTTCGAAATGAATTATGACACCTTCTTCTTTAAGCCAAATGTTCTTATACCAACCTACCCTAAAGACGATGATATATCTGTTTATAAAACTTTCTGTGAGATTCTGTCAAACTTCCCAACTAACTCTATCAAAATTTATACTGACGGCTCGAAAACTGCAGATACGTTAAGTGGAGCTTTCTATGTTCCTTCCACTCAGTTCGAATATTCCTTCACTCTAAATCCCGTACTCAGTATTTTTTCGGCAGAGGCAGCAGCTATTTCTCGAGGTGTAGAATGGGCAATCTCTAAACAATATAACCAAGTCGTCATTTGCACTGATTCTCAATCAGTTTTAAAAAAGTTAAATAATTTTCCTGGAGCTAACTGCATTTACCCGAACCATTTTATTATAAATATCATGGAAAAATTGGCTATGGCATCGACTCAAAATATCAAATTTCATTTTTTGTGGGTAAAATCCCATTCAAATATAACAGGAAATAACAAAGCTGATAATATAGCAAGGCACACCAACGCTGCTATAGCTGAAAAGGAAACTTCTACAGTTTTCTCTGATTTCTATCCTGTCGTCAATAAAAAACTTTTAGAAAAATGAAACTTCCAATGGCAAGAATATGGAAAACTGTCCAACACGTATTATTTTAAAATCCATCCTAGTATTCCGTCTTCACAATGGTTTAAAAATTGTCACTTTAGTAGAAAAACTATTTCGACTATTAGCAGAATTAAACTTAACCATGGCAGATTCCCCTCCCATTTGCATAAAATCGGAATACGAGAAGACCCACTTTGCCTCTGCGGCCAATTTGGAGATATTAATCACTTAATTTTCAATTGCCCTTTAACGGATATGAACTCTAAAATCCTTATCAGATATCTGAATGAAAATGGGTTTCCTTCACCTATATGGTTACCACATCTCTTAAGCCTCTCTAAACTTAACTGTATGAAAAATCTTTCCTCCTTTTTTATTAATTGTAATATAGATATCTAGCTAACCTCCTATAAAACCTTTGTTTTTCTCCTACTGTTTATTAACCAATCTTAACCGTGGTCCACCTTGTATGTTTATAAAAATGCCCTGAAAGACCCCTGGGCGAGAAGCGTGTCCTCCTCGTCTAATTCCCTATTACCAATCCTGAGTGAGTGAGTATGAATGATGTTTCAGTTGTGTGTAGGAATAGTGAATTTTTGTTTGTTTCATATATTATAATAATCGGTCATAATAATTTTATCTATATCTATTATTCGTTAATTACTTTTTAGTTAAAAAACTATATATTTTTTAATATGTTCGTGGCCAAAACACTGTGTATGTAAGGCCATATTTAGAAGGAAAAAAAAAAACCATGTTGAAATTCTATCGTACCAAAACTTCAAAATATTAAGGTTATCTGTGTTTATTGATGGACAAAAAATTGGCATAACCGGTGTTTACAGACCTCCTTCTTATAATGTACTTGAATTTATTGAACATTTCTCAGAATATATAAAAAACCGCTGCCCAAGAAATCACTACTTCCACATCCGGATTTTCTATCCAAGTCACACAACGAAAAAATTTTGTATCTGGAAATAATTGTTTATGGAACTTTAATAATATAATATTTGAAATCCTCTACCCCAAAAACCCATAAAACGATACCCCACATCGGTAGTGGGGTGCGGGTGGTGACAGGGGGTGGGAGTGGGGGGTGGATAAAGTAAAAAAATATTTTGAGGTTTCTGGTTCTGGTACACACACTAAATCACATTTTTTTTTCATCTCCTTTAATAATGGGGTGGGGGTGGTAATGGGGGTGGCTAATGCCAACATTTTTTTTGAGACCTTAGCTTCTCTTGTCTATATTAAATATCAATTTTATGAATTCTTGCCTTCTTGATTTACCTATTTACTCCAAATTTACCCCAATTTACCCCCTTCGACGGAACAAGATGAAAATATAATCTAGTTCTAGATCTCGTTAAAGTACATATGTGTACCAAATTTCAAGTCAATATCTCAAACGGTTCCAGAGTAAACGTGCGCACAAAAAAAGTTACAGACCGACAGACCGACAGACAGACCGACAGACAGAAATTTTTTTTTCGCTCAAACTTGAAATCTCGACGTTTCGTGACATTCTAAGCCTATTTGGACAATAAAAATTTTAAAAAATTTTTTTGTCGTTACTATACTTCCACTGGATGTGGAAGTAAAACTACTATAAGGAAGCAACAGAAATAATTTTTCTCTATTTCTTATTGAGATGTTCTGCCACATGTATTTTCTTCTAAGCAATGTCTGAAATCTACAAAATAATACAATTAACCAGTATTTTACTGGAAAATAACCTCTACGCCTGTGACTTTTACGTCAAAGGATCTGTTAGAGGGTGGTTTTTGACAAATAATGAATAAGAACAAAAATATAAAAATGACGTATTTTGCTGACGTTTCGGAAAACGAATCTGTTTCCTTTCTCAAAGCGTATTATAATGTTTGTGTGCTGTGTATATTAAATACACAGCTTTAAGAATATATTTGTTATATTCAGTATCCATAGATACTGACTGCTTACACAGAACTGTTGATATATCTAGTTGATAGTTTTATTTTAAAGAAAATGCCACAACCAACATTTAGACAATAACAGAAATAATACACATATTGATATAAATATCTCAATAAAGAATGAAATCACTGAAAAATATCTTAATGTTATGGCAGATACAATGCTAGAATTTTTAATGACAGAAATCATCGATCGTATTTTTACAAAGGCAGAACTAGACGTAAGCAGCATATTTCCAGTAATACTCCATGGCAAAATCAGCGACCACTTCCCACAATTACTTAAAATATCATTAAATAGTAAAATAGATAACATATCAACACAAAATGAAAAGCGAAAAATAAATATAATTAATTATAATGTTTTAAATAATTATCTAAAGAATAATATAAAATGGGACTAAATTTTACCAGATAATAATGCCAATAATGCAGCAGAAATATTTGTTGATGCTGTAAAAAGAATAATCGCGTTCTCAAGTGAAGAAGAAATATTGATACAAAATTTTTGGAAAAGAAAACCCTGGATAACAAATGGTCTATTAAAATCAATAAATTATCGTGATAAAGTGTATAAAGAAGTTTCAAAATATACAACTAAAAAATCGATATAATTATAGAAATCATCTAAATAAACTTATAAAAAAATGCAAAGAAGATTACTTACTATAAACAAAAAATAAATGAAAATATAAACAGTAATTCTAAAATATTACAAATGAACTAATAAATAAACAAAAACAAAACAAAATAACATAAAATGTATCAAAAATGAAAATAACGAACTAATAAAAAATGAATAAAATTAAATTACAAATTTAAAAAACCCCCGACACAAAAATATCGACTAAATAACTAATATAAAAAAAATAAATTAACACAACTTTAAAAATTATGAAATAATTTTGATTCCATATACGAACTCTTATGATTTATTTAAATCCAACTTACATTTTCTTTATGTCCTCGAGATTTGCTCTCTCATACGCATGAATATATCGGGAGTTGCTGTTTTGAATATAGCTATTTAGTAGTTCGTCTTTACAGCAGCCCGACATATGCATGCGTATAAGAAAGCAAATCTCGAGGACATAAAGAAAATGTAAGCTGGATTTTAATAAATCATAAGGAGTTTGTATATGGAATCAAATTATTTCATAATTTTTAAAGTTGTGTTAATTTATTTTTTTTATATTAGTTATTTAGTCGATATTTTTGTGTCGGGGTTTTTTTAAATTTGTAGTTTTATTTTATTTTATACTTTTTAAACTAAACATATACATACAACATAGCGTATTATTATATCACGAGTCCCACACAGACCTTTTTAACCTTTAAGCCGACGCGGTCCAGTTTTGTATTCTACAAGTCGCACACGGTCTACAAGACCGGTTCTCTTATAAATATATTTATGCGTTATATTTAATTTTAATAAAAACTGCGTCAAAATCGGATCACCCGTTGAAGAGATATAAAGCCACTGACAGGCAGACAGACAGACCGACATACGAGTTAAACTTATAACTCTCTTTTTGGGTCGGGGGTTAAAAAATTGAAAATTTTTAAAAACCCCCGATCAATGTATCTAATAGTACCAGTTTCATATGACCGAATCAAAATGAAGCCGAAATTATATTCGGCTAGCATAATTGTTTGCACATTTACAATTTTACTTCAATCGGACAATTTCTAGAGAAGTTCAACATGGCGAATTCAATATGGCGACCAATCATCAAAATCTAATATGGCCTAAAACCTTCTTTCAAATAATAATTATTATCAAATAATCAAATCTTAGGAAATCCGAAGAAATCTTGGGAAATCCTGGTAAATCTCAGGAAATCGTTTGCTTTTGGGATTTCAGCTCTTCAAAAATTTTTTTGAAAAAAATTCGAGGAGATCTTAAAGAAATCCGAGGAAATCTTAGGAAATCTTAATTGAACCTTATTACCTAATATCGATATTCGTGTAAAAATGAGCAAATAATGAATTCAAACATATTTTTCACCGACTAATATCAATATTAAGTAATAAGGTTCAATTAACTAGGCGACGACGGTGAAATTTTATTTCATAATTTTTAGCGACTTTTTTGGAGGCGATTCAATTTTCTTTTTAATTTTTTCATTTACTTACAAAACACACAATATAGGTGTTTCACTTCAAGTGTTATGGAGTATATTTTATTTTACATGAATATTTTAATTTTTCAGGATCTACTTGGTGTCAAGAAATGATATGGTTAATTGGAAACAACTTAGATTTTGATACAGCCAAGACTCAGTTGCAGCAATTCAGAGCACCTCTGATCGAGTAAGTATTTAGAAATATTATTAATATACAGGGTGATTTACCATGATATGCGGAAAATAAAATGGTATACTAGTCGTCAATGTGGGAGAGCCCCTGCAAAATTCTAGAGTGACCTGAGGTCATTTAGCATATTAAAACGCGTTAAAACTTGCGAAGATACGCTACTGTTATTGTCTAGGTCAGTGCATAATGCAATGAACTACGCACCATCTGGAACGGATTCGTCCTTCAAATGAAAGTTAAGGCCAACACTTGACGGTGACTGGTATCTATCTCTTTCTATCTTATTACGTACTTCAACGATCGGGGCCGTTGCAGGTACGTAGTATTAGAGTTCACTGGCATGGGGTTAGTGTGTTTATTGTCTTCCAGATTTCCAGTTGAAGCGTACCGTTAAATTTTAAAATGTATTCATTAGGGTGGCCCATCTTTTTCGAAATCGAAATTTTTGGAAGTCCTGAATTTCCTTGTTTTCAACGTCAGTAATGTTACTAATCCTAAGTTGTTTAATACCCTCTTGATTTGGTGCTTTCCTATTCAAAGCTTTAACCATTTCTCTTTTAGTGGTAACTGAAATATCGTCATCAAAGAAAGATAAGCCAACATTTACTGAATTAAGGTACCACAAATGGTTCACTATTTTCCTACTTGCGGCTTGAGATATTTCTTTGTCAATATTTTGATAATTAATGAGTTCTTTACAAAAGTCTAAGTCATGAAGCGGTGCTTTACTAGCAAATGACGCTGTAAACCAGGGCTTTACATAAACCTTTACAATAAAGAGACATATATCTTCAATACCTATTTTTTCTTTTTTAGTTAGTTGGAACTGATCTTGGAAAAAAAATATTTTTAGACAGTAAATGGCTTTGGCCATCCAACGTGCATGATGAAATGCCCCTGGTTGATAGAATGTCGTGTGAGTGGGCTCTTCTTCAACAAAAAGTTTAGAAAGCATTAAAAATTCTTTATAATCATCACGAGGCTGTTGCAAAGTTAAAGCTGCATTTAGAAACTTTACAATTTCGGCTTTAACTGGTTGTAAAATGTGTTTAATTTTTGATACCTGAAATCCAGTTTTTAGTTTATTTTGATCTATTTTAGGCCAAAATTCCCTAAAACGTTTAAATAGTGGCACATTTGGACCAGATGAGGAAGGCATTTTTGTGTCAAATACACTTCTCAAAACCACTTCAAAAATATGATGTCTACAAGGAAAATATAGAATATCTTTTTCTAATTTTTGTTGCAATAGTGTGGCTGCCCCATTTATATAACCCATATTTGATGCTGTTGTATCACAACACAAAGCTATTACCTTTTCGTCCAAATTCCATTCACAAAGCACATCATAAACTGCTTCAGTCTGTTCTCTTCCAGTTGAATTGGGCAAAGCTGGTACTCCAAGTAGTTGTTCAATATCTCCACTAGTAACTAAGATAGCAAGTTTATCGATATTTCCCATTCCAGTGAGAGAAGGTAAAAGTTTTCCATCCCAATGGATGACTGGGGCCGGCAATTCAGAATTACCGAAGGCAGTTTTTAATATTTCAGCTCTTTCTTCGCGGATGCGTTGTCTAGAGCACTGAAGTGTGGTTCTGCTGATGGACAAAGATGTGGTGTCATGTCCTAGTGCTTCTGCTACTGCCGGCAAAATATGGACTCCATACCTGTCGCTTATTTTGCAAGCATCAAATGCAGCGGCTATTTTTGGTGTGATGATATTACATGTTCCATACAATCTCCTCTTTTTTGGCTGTGACGGGCCAGGCTGGTCTTGTAACAACTCTTCTTGGGCTTCGATTATTTCATCTTCATTTTTGTTGGAGTCGGCTGAATTACTACTTGATGATGGACAGGTGACTGTTTCCTCTAATCTAGCTTTTTCTTGTTGACTTCGTTGCATTCGTTCGGATAATTTCTGTAATTTTTCCTCAGCTGATTTTTCTTGAGAAGCAAGTTGGTAATCAATACCATGCATAAATCCAGGACGTCCCTTTTTTCTTTGGTTAATTAAAAACTGCTTATCTTCTTCTATTTTCATCAACTCCAATGCATTTGCATGAGAAATGTCAAAAAGATCGTCCAATTTTTCAACGAAATTTTTTTTTTTACTCCCGCACTGGCCCTTTTAGCCGATTTTTGTAAGTTCCTCCACTTTGCATAAAGTTTATCTAGTTGTTTAACACAATGAAAATCCTGACGTGTCGGAATGCGAGCTTTATTGTTAATTTAGCACTTTCATGTACACTTAGCTTCACTTCACGAATGTTATAAAAGAGCACTTGTAATACTTGACTATTAGACGGCAATTTATTGCCAATGATTTGTGACGAATAGTGTCCAACTAAGTAAATGAAAGTATCCTTTCGTAAGGATCTAACATCAGCCATCGTTAACTGTTTTTTCAAAAAGGAACGTATGCTAGAACTTATAATGTCACCACTGTAAAACACAATTGCAAACTGACATAAAAACCTACCGTAGGTGCATTATATTTCCAAACTTCCAAAACAAATAATTTCTAGGAAATAATTACACCAATAAAACATTATGAGAAAAGAGGTAGATATTTGTATTTTAAGTAAAATTTAAGTGTATTACCGTAATAAAATCTTATCTACAAATTTCTACCTGAATGCGGCACGGGTTACCGTAATAAAATCTTATCTACAAATTTCTACCTGAATGCGGCACGGGTTACCGTTCACCGAATTATCTGAAACTTTGACATAAATTATTCCTAGTATAATAGTATATTTTCGTGGGGTGAGACTTAAAAAATACGCAAAAAAAAATTCACCCCCTATAGAGATGGGCCACCCTAGTATTCATAGATCGTTACCGTCCTGCACTTAGAACAGTGCATCTACACAAACTGTTTTAATTTTTTCTATTTTTGTAATGTGATTAAATCCAAAAAGTCACTTCTAACCCCGCCAGATTTGCTGTGACAGTCCCAAGTCTGATAGGGGGGGGGGGGGGGGGGGGCAAGTGATATGGTTGCACTGCGTTACGTCAGATTGGTTAAAGTCCTAGGCGGCGCATTACAAAAAAAATAATGTAATTTTTTTGGTGATATTTTTTAAATTTTTAATTTTTTTAACTCCTTTCGGTGGGGACAACCTACTGTTAAATTTTCCGCATGTCGTGGTAGATCACGACATGCGGACGCATTAATCTGTGATAAAGGTTCTAGACTGTCTTGTGCTTGTCTAGTAATTTCAAGATAAATCAATACTTTTATTCTAAGACAAGACGTATAGAGAAAACTCTTGATTAATTTCAAGTTTAGCAAAATAGGAATTTCGTTTTTACGCATTAGTATAGCTATTTCAGGGCGAGTAGTACCAATTAGGTTCAAGTCAAGTTCAGCTTTATCCAAGATCAAAATGTATAGTTACGATTATTGTGACAAACGTATCCTTGGCTTCTGATCTTGGATCAAGCTGAACTTGGCTTGAAATTAGTTCGTACATCTCGCCCTTAGTATCTTTAAATTGTTGCAATAACTGGAAGTAGACAATTTTATGAACATATTCCAATAAACAAATTCGTTTTATAATTGTCATTTCTACAACAGTTTTGCTTTATTGATATTTTATCACATTTATAAAATTACAATAAAACAAACGGTGCGTGAGCTAAGTGGGTTTTTCGGACACTCATCGTTACAAGCATTTTCTATGCGCTATCGAACTTAACGACAAAATAGACTTCTGGTATATGTCAGCCCGTCGAGTTGGCCATGGTTCAAGATAAAAAACCGCTGCCCAAGGAATCACTACTTCCACATCCAGATTTTTTATCTAAGTCACTCACAACGAAAAAATTTTGTATGTGGAAATAATTGTTTATGGAACATTAATAATATATTATTTGAAATCCTCTACCCCAAAAACCCATAAAATGATACCCCACATCGGTAGGGTGGTAGTGGGGGTGGATGAAGTAAAAAAACATTTCGAGGTTTCTGGTTCTTGTACACACCCTAAATCACAATTTTTTTTCATCCCCTTTAATAATGGGGTGGGGGTGGTAATGTGGGTGGCTAATGCCAAAATTTTTTTGAGACCTCAGCTTCTCTTGTATATACTAAATACCAATTTTATGGACTCTTACCTGCTTGATTTACCTATTTTCCCCAAATTTACCCCAATTTACCCCCAACCCTTCGACGGAACAAGATAAAAATATAATCTAGTTCTAGATCTCGTTAAAGTACATATGTGTACCAAAGTTCAAGTCAATATCTCAAACGGTTCCAGAGTAATCGTGCGCACAAAAAAAGTTACAGACAGACCGACAGACAGAAATTTTTTTTTCGCTCAAACTTAAAATCTCGACGTTTCGTGACATTCTAAGCCTATTTGAACAATAAAAATTTTTAAAAATTTTTTTGTCGTTACTATACTTCCACTGGATGTGGAAGTAAAAATCAGTGAAATTTTATCATCGTTACAAAGCCAATTTTTTTTGTGTGTACACATTTTATGTTTAGAGTGAATAAAATAAGATCGCCAGAAAGTGTGGGCCATCAGGGGCGCAACCAGAAAGGTCAAAGAGGTAAATAAACATAACATCATCGTTACAAACTGTTTTAAGGTTGAGCATGTTTATTTAAATGTTTTGAACAGAGAAAAAAATTCCCAGAAAGAAACTTCCGTCAGTAAGGCTAGCCAGAAAGAAAATGTTTAGAATTTTTGAAGAAAATTGGATTTTTTTTCGCATATTTCATCTCAGAACTCTAAACTCATCGTTACAAGTTCTGGCTCCTTTTTAAAACTTAAATATAAGCTCCTTCAACAATAGAATAGTCTCCCCGTAAAGTTCTTAGTGTCAACAAAAGTACCATAGGCTCTTAAATATACAGGAATTTAACACTTTCGGCTAACTTGACTCCGTACCTTGCCTCAGATGTATTATATCATTATTACCTTTCTGGCTGCGCCTCCTGACGGCCCACACTTTCTGGCGATCATATTTTATTCATTCTAAACGTAAAATGTGTACACACAAAAAAAATGAGCCTTGTAACGATGACATGATTTCACTGATTTTTAAACAGTGTTCGTGCCGCTCCTGACATTAGGTGCCCCGCCAGAAGTCGATTTTATGAATCGTTATCATCCATTAAACCATAAAAATATCTCAAAGTTCAGCTGAGCTGCCGAAAAAGCCACCTAGCTCCCGCTCTAAAAATAGTTGTGTAACGTTTACATTTTGCTTGTTGGGATGTTATGTATTAAAAGAAAATGTAAAGAAAAAATATGAAAAAAAAATGTGTATATGCATATTTAAATTTAACTAAACAATGCCATATTATAAATATATTTTGTAGCTCATAAACAATCACTCACAGTTCATGACGTGTGAGTGCTTCGTGTGCTACGCGTTTATTTATTATTATTAAAATGTCATAGGCTTTTTTTCTAAATTTTTACAGAAAAGTTGTATTATATAACCTTAACTTAGTAACAATAACTGATAGCACGTTGTTTTTTTTAATGCGGATAAGACAAGGCATTGGAGTTATCAGTTATTTATTATGTAAAAAAAATATCGAAACATAAAAAAGCTTTTAAAATTAATGACATAGTCGACCACATAAAAACAGCGAAAAGTCATTTTTTTAACGTGTTCTCAATTATTGTTGCTGACATAATTATAGGAAATTTTATAATCCACTATCAGAGCCGTAGCAAGCCAACTTTATTGGGGGTTATTTTTCAAATTTGCCAACTTCATGAACTTAAGAAGCCAACTCTGTAAATAAATAAATATTAATTCCTCTAAAAAATTGATGAGCGAGAGGGGGAGAAAATCTAAAAAAAATTTTGTCTAACAATAATAGCCTTTACTAATATGTAAATCTTATATGTTTCAGACTCAGCGCAATTTTGTACGAATACGCAGAAGTTCTGAAGGAAAAGTTTACAGATTCAGTGGACTACGTAAATAGTTTGCCTTCACCTCGGTTTATAAAATCCCATCTTTCGTATCCACTCTTACCTAGCCAAATAGACAAAGTAAAGCCAAAAGTAAGTATCCGTGGTTATGTATATTTATTTTCTTTTAAACTCCTGAAATTGATAATAAGAGTGTATTAAAAAGTCTTTCCTACGAGCGTCTGGAAAATGATATTTTCCACACTTGTTTCACGTGCGGGAAACCGTCAAAATTTATCACACGCTATGTGAAATCAATAATTTCATAATTTAACAGTGGAAAAAAGCATTTGTTTATTTTAAATATTAGTAACACATTAATTAAATTGGCTAAACTAATTTAGACTTCGGAGGACCATTCGTGTCCCCAGGAAAAATAGCCAGAGCTCCCATCCACCGTGCACTCGCCTTGTGGAGAGCAACGGGACTAATGGGGTAACGAGACTATGAGGTACAATAAATATAAGCTTTAGTATGGCGGGGTTTCGGTACCACAACCCATAAGAAAAATTGTAGAATTGACGATTTGCACGAAAGAAAGTTTGGTAAAAAGTGTCTAGATTGGTATCACTGTAATTCACTGCACATGTTGACCAACTCGTCTAATTTCCAAACTTTGCAACAATTAAATATCTATAATAATCATAACATTGTTTTCATTATTATCTTTAATGTTAAACCCACTTCCATTGAATATAAATCATATTTATTAGGTTGTATCCACTGAACTCTACTATATAAATAGAAGGTCAATATCTATACCAATTTTTACGTGAAATTGAACCTCGCGCAAGTATGGCGACCTTAAAGCCAAGCGCAATCGCACTACAAAATACGTCAGAGCCGGTCTTATTGTTACTGCAACTGTTTAAAACCCGGGACTTTGCAACGATTCTTGCAACACAGTACCATACAAGATTGTACCATATTGTCTCAATTAACTGTTTATAACATTCACAAAATATATTTCACAAAATAATCAATTTATAACAACTTTACATAAATGACAGAAATAAACAAAGAATAAAATGAGTGACACCGACTCTGGAAATTACATCTAATCCAAGACTTACGCTACGGAATCTATGGGAAACGAATAAAACACAGAAATCGCGTCAGCGCATAACTTCCGTAGGCAGCCGTTTGGTTCAAGCACAGACATCAATTTCTCTACTGCGTCGACGCGTGGCTTTATATTTTGAGTTTTAATCTGTGGCGTAATTGCCGTATTTTGTTCACGCGCATATACCTATATTGGCCTTCCATTTATAATAGTAGAGTTCAGTGGTTGTATCGTAGTCTACATACAATATTTAGAAAATGTCGAATATGCAATTTGTCAAACACTGTTTCCAACTCTCAGTTTAGAAGAGTTGGCAGCAGTGATTGATAAAATGCATAATTCGACATTTTTTAAATATTGTAGACTACGAAACAACCTAATAAAGATGATTTATATCCAGTGGAAGTAGGTTTAACATTAAAGATAATGAAAACAATGTTATGATTATTATATGGTAGGTATTTAATTGTTGCAAAGTTTGTAAATTTAACGAGTTGGTCACCATGTGCAGTGAAATACAGTGATGCCAATCTAGACACTTTTTACCAAACTTTCTTTCGTGCAAATCGTCAATTGGACGTACTCGAGGAGATTTCGCCGTTCGCGATCTTGTCTGCCAAATTTTTCTTATTTTCTATTGATTTTTCGATATATCTCTTTGTTTTGGTGGCAGATTTCCAACCATCGCAACACACAGTTGTCCCAAATTGAGTTTTTTGGTTCAAAAATGGCTAGAGAGCGCAAATCGTGTCGGAAATGAACAATTTTTTAAGTTAAAGATTACCGAAATTCCAACAAATTCTCGGAGCCCGAATTTAAAAAAAAAATTCCTTTTTTATTATTTTAAGTTAAAGGGAAAAAAATGTTTTTAAATAATTTTTGATATAATGTACTGAATAATCATAACTCTATTATTGTTGCCTATTTAATGCCTAATTTGGCACAACACATTTATTGACAGCTGTCAAGCTGCAATGACATATGACCTACTTTACAATTCTCAGACAAAAATAGTTGCTTCGAAGTTTTGGAATAATTAAAGCTAGTTACAAAATAAAGTAGAGCAAAATCAGCTGTAAATTTGACAAAAAAGTGTCAATTGATAGCTGTCAAATTGACATTTGACTTATATTCCAAAACTTTTTCACAAAACTTGGTGCTCTCAGGCTTTTGGGGTCACTAAATTCGAATATTCGATGTCAAGTTGGACAAAAGATGTCAATGGAGAACTCAGCTAGACTGTCAAATTTCCAAATGGCCGTTATTTTTTAATTTAAATATAAAGAAATTTTTGACGTAAGGGTTTTTGGGCTTCCTAGAACCAAATTCATCATTCCAAGACTTTCATTGTTGCTGGATTCAAATCAGACGTCAAATTAAACTACATTGTAAATTAACAGTTTATTTAAGTTGTCAAATTGACATTTAACTTATATATAGTAATTTTCACACAAAACTCATTACTCTAAAAGGTGTCTAAATTAGAATCAGATGCCAATTTGGAGGGAAAAATTTTTTTTTAAAATATTATTAGATTCTTTCTTTTAGTAGAGGTTTTCGGGATTAGGAAAACCAAATTTGATATTTTATAGCTTTTAAGTTTGCTGGATTTAAATCAGATATCAAATTAGAAAAAAGTGCGTATTGGAAATTTACTTGAGCTATAAAATTGGCACTTGACTTACATTCCATTTATTTACACAAAACTCTTTATCTCAGGCTAAGTCAGGTCAGGTATAAGTCAGTTGTCAATTTTGCAGCCTAGCTGAACTGTTAATTAATATTTATTTTCTAATTAACAACCAATACAAGTTCGGTGATATCATAAACCTGAGCCGCTTTACTTTATTTTCTAACTAGATTTAATATTATTCAAAAACTATTCAAAATTCAACTATTTTTGTCTGAAACTTGTAAAGTATAGGTCATATGTCATTTGACAGCTATCAAGCTATCAACAAATGTCTTATGCCAAATTAAGCATTAAATTTTGACCTAATGACATCACTAATACTCGAGTTATGATTACTCGGTATATTATATCAAAAATTATTTAAAAACATTTTTTTTTGGCTTTAAACTTAATATAATAAAAAAGACATTTTTTTCCAAAATTCGGGCTCCGAGGATTTGTTGGAATTTCGGTAAGCTTTATTATTCATTTCCGACAGGATTGGCGCTCTCTAGCCATTTTCTAACCAGAAAATTCAATTTGGAAGCACTTTGCAACGGTGCGGTTAATATTGGTTATATCAGCTTCAACACCAGTAGTGGGGCAGAAAAATATCTAAAACAATGGCCTGAGTACGAGGCAGCGTTGGGAAGACCCAAATATTGAGCGACCATTTTGAGAGTACTTTGCCAAAATCGTTCAATCAACGATCTGCGCAGTAAATTTTCCTTTTTATTAACTCATAAATAAACGATCAAGCTTTAGATTAAGAAGACGTAGACTTACATATTTACGGTATATGCAGGGCCGTGGAGAGAAAATACGGGCCCCGGAGAATTTTTTTTTTTTTTGTTTGAAAATTGATGAGATGACAGATCCCAAAAAATTTTTTTATCAGCGTGAGAGAAAAATCTGAAAAAAAAAATTTAATGAGCGCGGCGTGATGAACGGGAAGGAGAAATCCAAACAAATTTTTGATGAGCAAGGAGGAGAAATCCGAAAAAAAAATTTTTAATTATAATACAAAACCGTCCCCCCAAACAAACCCGGGCCCTTCAAAACAAGCCCGCGCCCAGGGGGAATTATCCTCTCTTCTACTCGAGAGGACTGGGTATATGTCTAGGTAAATTTCCTTTCTACCTCAGATTTAGTATCAGGAATTCTCACTATCAAAACCACATCTTTGATTTTATTGATAATAAATTTGAGGTTGTCTCTCTGAATGTTGGCAGGAAAAATTTCGTGAATCAACTCAGCACTAATATCTACCATAATTATATTCTTAAACCGAAATCTTGGAAAATCTGAATTGACACATAATCCAATAAAAATCACAAACAATAATTGCAATAAAATAAAGTCGTTTATGAAGAAATTATATGATTGCCATACCAACATACCATATTTTAAACATTTGCAAAATAAAATTTGTTGAATGAAATATCAAATATTCAATTTTTTTTATATTTAATTATATTTTTAAATGTTGACACACTCGTAGGAAAAATTTTGTTTATAACAGTGTCAAGAAAGATATTTCACAAATTCGTTTGACTTAACTTGCCGTCGCTTGTTCTGCAGTCATTTGGGAAGTATCTGTTTCCCGAATGTAAGACATTGCAAAAAAATATTATTTTTTCCCTTGGTCTAATATCTCACCTGTTAAAATTATGACAATAATACTCCTAAAAACCTGGATATAGAAAACCAAAATACTGAACTACGCTACACTCGAGGCGTGTGTTTCGCCAACAAAGTTAGAATCATTAGCAGATAATCTATTAACTCCTGATTATGCTAACATAATGGGGTATTTTTTTTTATTGAATAATATCATAGAATATGTATAAACAAGCCTTCCAATAAAGATTTCCGCGAAAATAATTATCAATTTTTTGAGAAAACAAGAGTTAAAATAAGTGGCGCGAAAAGCGTTTTAAATTGTAGTCTGTATTGATTTGTAGATAGAATGGTTTTATACAAAACAGTGTGGTGTTGTCAAGTTGAAATTTCTTCTCTAATTCTGGTAAGGATAACTGAAGAAAACAGGAGTATAACGCTTATTTATTAGATCAATGTTAATATATTTATCCACGAAATTTAATTTTGTGCTGTAAAAAATTATAATAATAGGCGTGAATTATTAAATATTTTAAATAATTTTTAATGTCGATTAGATTTTTAAAACATATTTTGCAATATATGCAACAATGTCAACGGCTAATCAAATGACAGATGTGTTCTAACATCGTGCTGATTTTTCACTTTTTCTGGCAAAAAAATCAAAATTTTGTTTATAGAAAGAATCTATATCATGTCATAATCAACTTTGGGTAAATTGGATAAATCTCCTTTTACAAAATTAAACTCTATCTTAATAGTTTATTGATAAAATATAAAATATAGTTAAACGCCACATAAAAACAACAAATAAATCTAACCAATATGTCTCTTTTACTTGTATTGTGACAAGAAGTGACAACTGACAGCACGCAAGCAAAAGTTGAAAGAGGTGATGAGCCGTTTTTATACAATGTTGTCACATAATCCTCGCCGTGAGTTTTGTTTACATTTTTGAATAATAACAAACATAAATACCTTTTATCTACCCTTATTAGGTTATATACTAATTAATGAACTACTTTTGAACAATTAATAGCATGAATTATAATGAGTGACTTATTATAAATCACTAGGTGCAGAGCTAATCACTTTTATCTTCATGCCTAGCCTGTCTAATCGACACAACGCGCGCGACACGAAGTTGGCTGTGTCTGAGAGAAATTCTTTTCCGATACGGTGACATAGAACGCTCTATCTCGTCTGGAACACATCAAAAATACTAATTTACAATTTACACATTTTTCATTTGAAATACAATCAATACACAAATGTATTTAACAGTGATGATGCCGGGCCCCTTCGGGCCCGGGCCTCGGGGCTGCAGCCCCGCCTGCCCCCCCCCTGTCGTCAGCCCTAACGCTCGTTGAATATTATACTATTAATTCCTTTTACCTACGATCACTACTGTAAATAGTAAAAAACACACTACCTGCCATCTATGTAAGTTGAACTTTACATATTGTAAACAAATCGCACTGTAAACAAATCGCACGGTAAACAAAACGCACGGGACACGCAAATATAGGTGACTTAGTTCGCTGAAGCGGGGTTTAAAAAAACAAATGCGTCTACGTAATTTTCAAACGCTGTCAAAACTGACATAATATTTTGTTGACAAGTGAAATAAATCCAGATTTTACTAAATAAATAAATAAATAAATACGATCGTAGGTAAAGTATAGTACGTAATTCGAGTTGTAAAGCAATTACGCACTCATGGAAATACGCACTCGTCGCTACGCGGCATCGTGCGTTAATATGCTTCTTACAACACTCATTACGTAATATACTATTAAATACATGTATATAATTGATTTTCAAGATATTGAGCAAAATAGAAGTGTTATATATAAAATAATGTAAAGTAAATACACAATTTGGCATTCATAAAAGATAGTTACAGTCTGAGCGAAAGTTGTCTGTTATTGGTTAAATTAGTCCCCTCCAAATGAAATTATTTGAAATCTGCGTCTAGACTGGCGTATTCTTATTTCTTATTTTTATTTAAGAAATTATTGTTTTGGTTTAAATTGATTATGCAGTAATTGTTAAAATAATAACATTACTTGATATACAGTGTGTCCCAGGATAGATGTAACAAGAGGTGTAATGGACCAAAAATTTTGGAATTTTGGAATGGTATTCGGGGATTGAGTCCTGCTTGTTGTAAAACTAAAGTATACCAAAAATGACTTGATTTGGTGTTCTACAGGGTGTTTTATAAGCAAAGTTGTAAAAATCACCACTAATAAAGTTTATTTTTCAAAATATGAAAAAATTCCACTAAGAAAAGTTATTTAGAATGCACCACCTCTGTTGCAAATAGGTAAACATTTAATTATCCACCAGTTGACAGTATTGAAATCTGTCAGATATATTTTTCACATTTTGATGTATAAGTTATGTATTTTGTAGTGAACCAATTTATAATAAAGAAAACATCCATACAAGGTACAAAAGCATTTTCTAATCATTTATAGTCACCAATCGTTAGTACAGTTTCAACATTTGGCGACCGTGACAGGACTATTATTGGAAATACGCTGGTGATTATTAGAAAATACAAATCTCAATCTAAAAATGGAAAAATTGAAGAAATCCCGGACTTACACACGTTCTGCGTTTACGAGGGCACATACTCAATTCATTAACGAATGCAACAAGGAAACAACTGTATTGCGGAAAGTAAATATAGCTTTCAATTTATTAAAAGATAAGGCTAGAAAACTCGAAGTGCTCAATGAAAAGATATTTGATCTAATGATTGAGGCAGATACAGCTGAGGCAGAAGTTAACCTAGAGATTGAGAATGTAGATGAATATAAAATAAGATTTATACAGGCTGAGGTGGACGCAGCAGCATTAAGTGACAGTGTAAGACAGATAAACGTTACTCAAGGTAATTGTGTTAATCAACAGGGGCCTAACCGAAATTATACATTACCGAAGACTCAGTTTCAAAAATATGGAGGAGACTTGAAAGAGTGGCTTCACTTCTGGGGTCAATTTAAGAAGATTCACGAGGACGCTAATATGAGTAAAGACGACAAATTCTATTATCTTTCTCAGCACATACTCCCAGATTCAAAAGCAAGTGAACTGGTTGGTAGTTTCCCACCCGTAGGTGCTATGTATGACCAGGTGATTGAGAATTTGAAGAATAGATTCGGAAGAGATGAGCTATTAGTGGAGTTTTACGTACGCGATCTTCTGAAATTGGTTTTAACAAATACTGTGAAGTCAAATGAAAAAACACCTCTGTCCAAGCTATATGATCAACTTGAGACACATATTCGTTCATTGGAATCATTAGGAGTTAATACGGATACCTGTTCAGCTATGCTATATCCATTGGTTGAGTCGTCGTTACCTGAAGATATTCTTCGCACTTGGCAGAGACAATCAAGTATGAGTAGCACTGTGACTGGTGCTACTGCTCCTGCTGTAACTGAAGTAAATAATGCGGTAGCACTTCCCAGTTCCAAAGATCGTTTAGTCAGGTTAATGAATTTTCTAAGAGCAGAAGTAGAAAATGAGCAAAGAATTTCTATGGCAATGTCCGGATTTGGTTTAAAAGGTGAAGATACATCTGAATCAGTCTTCAAAAATAAGAAAAAGCAAAAGTATGAGAATAATATTGAATCTCGACAAAATGTTCCTACAGCTACAGCTCTTTTCGCTGCAAGAGAGAATAAAATATTCGAATGCATATTCTGTAGTAGTAACCATGACAGTTCTCAATGTGGAATGGCCAAGAAATTATCTTTGGAAGAAAGACAAGAAGCTGTCAAAACGAAGAATGTATGTTTCAGTTGCCTCAAACCACGACACAATAGTAGATGGTGCAAGTCTAAGGAAAAGTGTGCATGGTGTGGAGGAAAACATGTACTTTTAATGTGTCGAAACTTGGACGGGACAACGAAACCGGCTTCAAATTCTGCTACACCGGTGACAGAGAGTAACCTAGCTAACCTCTCAGTTAATACAGAAGTATTCCTACAGACGCTTTGCGTTAAGTTACGAAACCAAAACAAGGAGAAAATCGTTCGAACAGTATTAGATACATCAGGGTCTCACCGATCATACATTTTATCAAAAGCAGCTCGTGATTTATGCTATGAACCAATTGGTCAACAAAGACTTTCTGAGCTACAGAAAGGATGACTCTCTTAGTGATTAACTCTGGCAATGATTCTTTTAGATGATTAAAGTTTAACATTAGAGAATCTTCTTGTTTGTCCCACTTGAGGCCTAGAATAGAGGTCTGATTATTTGAGGATTCCATTCCATTATACCCCCACCCTCTTAAATTAAATCCACCAGTCCTCATAATACTCATGGATTGTTTTATGAAATGATTCAATTCAACTGGAGTATCCACGCTGGTCACACAATTATCTACATAAAATGATTTTAATAATTGTTGAATGGATTTACGGTGTTCGTCAGTCGATGCCTCTTCAAAGGTTCGTTCTAAGTGTAATTCAATAGTAGCATCCAACATCATAGTAGTAGAACTGTCGTAGGGAGCAGACGTGTCGAGGAATGTTCCTGCCTAGCTCATAAATAAATAAATAAATAAATAAATAAAAACAAGTAGTGGCGGCCGGCCGTGATAAACATAAACACAAAAGAGAAATTACCAGTGCAAAATAAAAAACAGCCTGTGGGGTGCCCGTGGATAGTGAAATAGTGCTAACATCTGGTAGTAGTAAACTCATAAATATACGTATTTATTAAGACTCAGGACTAAGAAACGGAAAGACCGATAATAAACAAAATTGACCGTAACTAACCATAGTGGGTACCAGACAGAATTACAATAGCTTCTTAGGCAAATTTGAAACGCAATATATTAAATACAAGAAAGGAAAAGGGAAAAGTATCAATTACAAGTATGTCTGATGGCGAATTATCTATCACTGATATCTATCAACGCCTGGAAAATTTAATTAATTTGACGTCTGGCGAAATAAAAAAGGAATTAAAAAACTCAATAACAGAACTAACTAAATCATTAGAGGCGACAAATGCAAAAATAAACAAGTTAGAAGAAGAAAACAAACACCTAAAGAACCAACTAGAGAGAACGGACAAACAGCTAAGAAAGAACAATATAATCCTCTTTGGTATACATGAAGAAGAAAATGAGGAATTATATAGAAAAGTAATACACTTTTTCGAAAGTTCACTAAAAACTAAAATAAGTGAAGCAGATATTGACCATATCTATAGAATCGGCAAAGGACAACACAGACCTATCATAATAAGACTGATTAGCTACATCAAAAAAATTCAACTATTCAAAAACACAAAACTATTAAAGGGTAGTAAATACGCGATAGCAAATGACTTAAATGAAAAAGAACGATACCAACAAAAGATCTTGAGAAAACATCTGGCTGAAGCGAGACAACAAAATCTTGATGTAAGAATTGCAGGCAATAAACTAATAATCAACGGAGTTTCCTATACAGTGGAGGAGCTAACAGAAATAGAAAATAACACAACGAAAATCCAAACAAGTGTTAATAGGCATTCTAACGTTACTTCTACAGGAACAACAAATAAACCCGTTACTTCTGCAGGAGAAGCAATTAAATACGACAAGCCAAATTTGGACTCTATAAACAGGCAGCCACGAACCCAGCCGCAACGCGAAGTAAAACACAACACCAAATACAACAAGACAGCAGCAGGGGGACGGACGCTTAACACATCAAGCCGTGGAGGTAGATCTTAGAAAATAATAGTAAATTTCTGCTAAACAAACATAACTAGATACCATTTCATTTTACTGCTAAAAATTAGATATAAGTAAATAAGATAAAATACTCAAATAAGTTTAGTTTTAATTAAAATAGGTATTACATTTAAAATAACATAAAGTATAATTAAGTATATAAGTATAATTAAGTACGAATAAAAATGGATCCATTCATAAGAGATTTCACTTATGAAATTGTTGAAACAAAAGAAATTAATCATCC
The DNA here is from genome assembly GCA_936432065.2 of Rutpela maculata. Lineage (NCBI taxonomy): Eukaryota > Metazoa > Arthropoda > Insecta > Coleoptera > Cerambycidae > Rutpela > Rutpela maculata. Next base: position 406,918,724 of record OW386285.2, on the reverse strand, counting down.
CAAGGAAATTAATGAACATTTTTATTGTAGAGATAACAAATGCACAGATTTAAATATATTCCATACTAACATAAGAAGTATCGCAAAAAACTTCGACGAATTAAAAATATTCCTAAAAGTAATAAATGAAAACATCCATTGTATAATACTAACGGAAACCTGGCAAATACCCGACATAACACTATATAAATTAGATAATTACAATATTATATATAATGAAGGAAGACTCAATCAAAATGACGGTGTTGTTATTTTCATTAAAAGCAACATAAACTATAACTCTAAAGTAATAAACATAGATCAATTAAAAGTAATCAACCTAAAATTCTCCTTCCAAAATGAAAAATATGAAATAACGGCTGTATATCGACCACCTTCCACCTGCCCATACAATTTTAATGAAAAATTGGCAGAATATCTAAATAATAATATAAATAAAAACATAGACCACCATCTATTAATCGGGGACATAAACATAAATTTACATATAAACGATGATTTTTGCGATCAATACCTAAATATACTTGCCGAAAATGGATTTGTATCCACAATAAACAAAAGCACAAGAGTACAAGGAGAAACAAAGACATGTATCGATCACATTTTCATTAGAAATAACAAAACTACGAACTTCATACCTATAGTAATAAAAAACTGCATCACAGATCACTACCCGCTATTCTTCAAAATACATAATCTAAAAAACATGACTCCTGAACCAAGAAAAAATCAAAGGATAATTAAAAATATAAATTACAAAAAACTTAAAGAAACATTAATCAACACAAAATGGGACAGCGTGTATGATAACGATGAAATCAACTCGGCCACAGACATATTCATAAATAAAATAACAAAGTGTATAAATGATTGTACAGTTAATAAAATTATTAAGACGGAGAAAAAGAGAAATGAGTGGATCACGGAAGGGCTAATGAAATCGGTAAACACAAAATATGAACTATATACAAATATGCAGAAAAATCCTACACACGAAAACATCACACGCTATAAAAAATATAAAAATCAGCTCACGTTACTACTTAGAAATACAAAAACAGATTACTATAAACAAAAAATTAACCAAAATACGAATAATTCTAAAAATCTCTGGCAAGTAATAAGCAGTATGTCACAAAAGGATAGAAAAAACACAGACACAACAAATATCAAAAATGAAAATGGCGAGATACTTAAAGACGATAAAGAGATCTCAGAAAATTTTAATTTATACTACACAGAGTTAGGCGCCACCTTAGCAAAGAAAATAGTAAAACCAAAACGTTCCTTCCCAAATACTCGCATGACTCCAAACTCAATGTACTTGTCTCCCACGGATGAAGCTGAAATTAAGCAAATCATTAATCAGTTAAAGTCAAACAAAAGTCCAGGCATAGATGGTATAACAGCAGAGACAATAAAAGAGATACAACACGAAATTGCTCCTATACTAGTATACTTAATAAATTTAATTATCGACAAAGGTGACTGTCCATCACATTTTAAGACAGCTGTAATCAAACCAATTTACAAAGCTGGTGATAAATATGATACCTCAAACTACAGACCTATTTCCCTCATAACAAACTTCACCAAAATTTTCGAAAAAGTTATAAAAATCAGATTAACATCCTATTTAAATAAATTCAAACTGCTATCAGATCAACAATTCGGGTTCAGAGAAGGTAAATCGACGCAGGATGCAATTGCCGCACTAATGTCAAAAATATATAACGCTCTCGATGACAAAAAAGCAACCCTGAGTATTTTTGTTGATCTAGCAAAAGCCTTTGACACAGTTAGCCACTCCCAACTAATAGAATCATTAAATAACTACGGAATTCGTGATAAAACGCAAGAATTAATAAAAAGTTATCTATCCGAGAGGGAACAGTGCGTAAAAATAGGAAACAGTTTAAGCACAAAAAGAGTTGTAAGATTTGGCGTTCCCCAAGGAACTGTTCTCGGACCCTTACTCTTTACAATCTATATAAATGACTTGTTTGCACTTACAACTAAAGGAAATATAATCAGTTTCGCCGACGACACAGCCATTTTTTATACTAGTGAAAACTGGACTGACTTAAAATCTACTGTTGAAAAAGATATGGTACTAATTAAAGACTACTTTGATCATAAACTGCTAACCATAAACTTCAAAAAAACAAACTACCTCTACTTTACTAGCTATAAATCCAACATACCGGATATTGAGTCTCTTACTATAAAGTGTGACGAGAGTGAATTTACAATCAAAGCAGCAAAATCGGTCAAATACCTTGGCCTAACACTAGACCCCCACCTTAGATGGAACACTCACATCGACTCGCTTATAAGAAAACTAAGAGGATTATTACCTAAATTCAAACTATTGAAAACAATTATTGAAATAAATCAACTAAAGATGGTATACTCCGCCTTAGTAGAATCTCAATTATCCTATGGTATTCTTGCATGGGGCGCTGCTACAAACATATATATCAACAAATTAGAAGTAATTCAAAAATGGATACTGAAAATAATATTTAACAAGGAACCTACCTTTTCCAGTGATAATCTCTATAAAGAAGCTCGTATACTAGACATTAGACAATTATATGCATTAAGAACATTAATATTTAACTTCAAAAATAAAAAAGCTACACCAAATATTGACCATTGCTATCAAACTAGATACAAAATAGGTTCTATAAAAATACCCAAAATGTCAAAAACTATAGGGCAACGAAGTTTTATATACTTATACCCAAAAATATATAATAATTTACCACATTATATTAAACAAATAAATTCAAAAAACATGTTTAAAAAACACACAAAAGGATGGCTATTAGATAATCCTCGACTGAAAATACATGCTCTTATAAATGAGAAATATTGAACTAGCAGGCCCAGGTAAATGGTTTTGTGCATTCTAAAAATGGTATATATTTATAAAATGCTCCCACATGATAAATAAACCACAACATAAATATATGTCTACATATGTATATGTGTACATATATTATAACAAAAACTAGATAACATCCTAATATCATGTCTCTAAAATGATTGGATCCATTCTACTCGATAAAATAAAATAAAAAAAAAAGCTACATAAGGAGGTCCTGTACTTGCAATATTACATTCATAAACAAGATTTCTTCTGTGAATTGTAATGTTGACAAACAACCTTAAATGACTTTTTTATCAAACTTATATATAATCGCTATAGTTCTACTACTCTCTAGTTTATTCTTAACTTTAGAAATTGTAAACGCACATGTGTAACAGAAATAACAGGATGAATAAACAGGAAAGGGCTACTTGAAACTCCAAATACAACTCGACAATGTCTGTAAACCTTAACTTCGCCTGGATGCGTCTTATTCCACCACAAAAAACGTAAAACATTTCTGTCTTTGGGTGAAATACTGATTTGAAGAAATGCCTTTTCAATATCTGATATTACACCAATTTTCTTTTTTCTAAATCTCATAAGCATGGTGGGGATGAGCTCGATTAAGTTAGGCCCGGTTTCCAGACATTGATTTAGGGATGGCGAGTATTTTCCCCTTGCGGATGCATCGAAAACTGGTCTAATAGGAGTCGTACTATTCTCTTTAATAACATGTCTGTGAGGGAGATAGTAGCCATATTCTTTTATCTCACTCTCTGGTACTTCTTCTATGATGCCTTCAGCTAACCAATACTCCAAAATCGATTGGTAACAGTTACGGAGATTTTGAGCCTCCAACTTCTTTGTGGTATTCTCTAATCTCTTCTCAGCTATTTCTTTATTATCAGGCAGTATCGGGTGATTCTCTTTCCAAGGCAATAGCACCTCGTATCGACCTCTATCATTTACTTTGATTGTTTGACGAAACTTTTCCTTTACCTCAGCTTGATGAACTTCTTGCGATTTTGTTTGTGTTGGGTCAGTTATCCCAAGGACGTCTAGACTCCATAAATCTGATATATTAGCTTCTTGCACAAACATCGACATGACTAAATGCGGAGAATCAACTCGTTGGATTTTTTCACTCAAATTTTTACCCATTAGAGTCCATCCAAGTTTTGTTTCCATTGCAGTAGGTCCACATTCTAAGTTTATGAGGTTACCAGTTGATAGTTTACCAATCACATCTGCACCAATTAATAATGAAATTGGTTCTTCGCTACGTTGCACATCCGTTAGGAATACTTTCTTTTGCTGCAACTCCTGTAGCCATGGACCGTTGCTAACACTTGGAATGTCTTGACAAATTTTCTCCTGACTTAAAGCCATGAAATTGCAAGCATAAGTTCCGTCGAGACTAATCAAATGTACCTGATAGCCATTGTGATCTTGGGGCTGAGTCTTTGCACCACCAAACAACATATGGACAATTTTTTGTTGACCAATTGGTTCATAGCCTAAATCACGAGCTGCTTTTGATAAAATGTATGATCGGTGAGACCCTGATGTATCTAATACTGTTCGAACGATTTTCTCCTTGTTCTGGTTTCGTAACTTAACGCAAAGCGTCTGTAGGAATACTTCTGTATTAACTGAGAGGTTAGCTAGGTTACTCTCTGTCACCGGTGTAGCAGAATTTGAAGTCGGTTTCGTTGGTAAGAGAGTCATCCTTTCTGTAGCTCAGAAAGTCTTTGATCCAATTGGTATAGTGTGTCCATTTCTCCTTCTACCTAAACTATTGTTACAAAAGTTATGGTCAAAATCGTTGAATTGGGATGAAGAAGTAGACGATGAAGATAAAAAAGACTTCTGTACATGGCGACAACAAGCGGAGATATTACAAACGTTGAGAATTCCTCGTTGGATTTTCCAAGAGCCAAGTACTAAAGCAGACGTCTCATTACATGTCTTCGTGGATGCCAGTCAAGAAGCTTATGCCGCATCGCTTTTTATTCGCACCGAGACTTCAGTAGGTGTAAAAATTCAGTTGATTGAAGCAAAATCACGTGTAGCTCCGACAACCAAGATAACCATACCCCGGCTTGAATTGTTAGCTGCTACAATAGGCGCTCGATTGATGAATTTTACGTCAGCAATATTGGAAATAGAGAACGTTAAAAAATATTATTGGACAGATTCATCGACAGTACTCTCATGGATCCAGCGAGAAAATCAATGGGCAACATTTGTTAGGAACAGAGTACAAGAGATTCGTCGAATTTCTGAACCTCATCAGTGGCGACATATTCCTGGAGTTCTAAACCCTGTTGATCTACCTTCACGAGGTTGTACTGCAAAACAGCTGATCGACTCTAGATGGTGGGAAGGCCCAGAATGGCTTAAAAGTAAACCTGAACAATGGCCTATTAACGAGTTTTCTGTGAATGAGGAAGAGATAAATGCTGAGGTGAAGAAAACGGCGAGCAGTAAAAGTCCAAAATCTGTGATCTCCAGTCAACAGCTTCTGCAGCAAAATAGGTCAGTTAAAACTAAACTGATAATTCCTTCAAGTGAGACCTCTTATTGGTATCTTGGAAAATTGTCTAAATACACCAAGATATTACGCATTATGGCCTGGACAATGCGTTTTGTTTCAAACAGTCGACTAAAGGAAGAAGAATAAAAAAATCGAGTTCTTGGTGAGATATCGGTTCAGGAAATTACTTCAGCAGAGTCTTCTTTGATGAGATTTACTCAACAGGATACATTTGTTGGTGTAACAGATCCCAGAATAAGCTGCCTAGGTGCATACATGGATGAAAATGGACTCATTCGCCTAAAAACTCTTATCTCTAACCGTAAAGATAAACTGAATTTTCGAAATCCCATAGTGTTGGATCCTCGACATCCGTTGGTCATTAAATTAATTGAATATAAACACCAAACATTGAACCATGCTGGTGTTCAAATAGTTATGAACTGTTTACGAGAACAAGTCTGGATTCTCACCAGTAGGCGTGCCATACGCTCTGTTATCCAGAGGTGCAATACATGTAAACGGCATAACGCTTCTCATTTAGAAGCAGTTCCAGCTCCCCTACCAGAAGCAAGAACCAGAGATGCAGCGGTCTTCGAGGTAACGGGAATTGATTATGCAGGTCCTCTATACCTAAAAGGGGGACAGAAAGCCTGGATCTCCCTTTTTACGTGTGCAGTGTATCGGGCAGTGCATTTAGAATTAGTAACTTCATAATCAACCATTTCTTTTCTTGAAGTCATCAGAAGATTCATAGCCAGAAGAGGCAGGCCCAGTATCATATATAGTGACAACGGTACGAATTTTTGTGGTACAAGCAATCTTTTGAAGAAAATCGATTGGAATGAAGTAAACAAGTATGGTACATTACAAAAAATTGAGTGGCGTTTCAATCCCCCAACTGCAGCTTGGTGGGGAGGATGGTGGGAGCGTCTAATTCGTACTGTTAAAGAGTTACTTAGGAAAGTATTAAAGAGAGCCAGTTTAACGTATGAGGAGATGGCAACTGTTTTATGCGACTGTGAATGTATTATAAATAATCGTCCAATCACCTATTTATCAGAGGATCCTTCACAACTATTGCCACTGACTCCGGCTATGTTCCTCCAAGAAATCGTTGAAGTTGGAGTGCCTGATTTCGATTATATAGAGACAAAGAATCTTCATAGCAGAATTAGATATCGACACAATATTCGAGAAGACTTACGTAAGAGATTTAGAGTGGAATATTTGGGACAATTATCACGTAAAAGATATAGTAAAGAGGTTAAAAGAGTTATTCAGAAGGGCGATGTTGTTCTAATAGGTAACGATAACCAAAAACGAATCGATTGGCCATTGGGACTTGTTACTGAAACCATCCCAGGAAAAGATGGTCACGTGAGAATAGTTCGATTAAAAACTGCATCTGGGGAGCTTCTTCGTCCAGTTCAAAAACTTTACCCATTGGAGATGATGCCCTCAGATAAGCAGATTGACGAAGTTTGTACTAAAAGTTTGGAGCAACCTCATGCTAGAAAAGAAAGTCATTTGAAGACTGTCGATGCCAGAGAGTTGCCACAGGTTCGCACCAGGAGAACCCGTATGGTGAAACCCATCAATAGACTAACTTATTGAAAGAACTTTATTATTTTAATTTTATGTTTATTTGTTGTGTTGCTCCTTAGTTTCAGGATTGTCGCAACACAAGGTGGGAGAATGTTGCAAATAGGTAAACATTTAATTATCCACCAGTTGACAGTATTGAAATCTGTCAGATATATTTTTCACATTTTGATGTATAAGTTATGTATTTTGTAGTGAACCAATTTATAATAAAGAAAACATCAATACAAGGTACAAAAGCATTTTCTAATCATTTATAGTCACCAATCGTTAGTACAGTTTCAACAACCTCTATACCAAATTTCAGGAATATAAAATTATTTTTTTGAAACTTCCCATTTTTTGCGAATTAAGAGTTGAATTCATATTTAAAGTTGTGTAGGAGCAAATATTAATCATCTCCAAAAGTAGGCTATTGGTAAATAAAAGATTGAATATACGAGATGTAAGAAGGTATAATGTTAATCGAACTAATTGTAAAACAAGAAACAATTACTAACAGAAGATTAATGAGGTTTAAAAATTATAACAAGTAATAAAGGTCAAAAACATAACAGATTCACAAACAAATTAATTATTGACCAATACAAAACAATGTTTACAATTTTTTTATTATTCGACGTAGCTACCACCCACATCCACACACATTTCGATCCTTCGCCTGAAGTCCTTAAAACTGTTTCGAATATGATCTAACGGTATGGAGTTTACGGCATTTGTAATTCTCTGCTTCAATTCTGCTACATCATTAGGAAGTGGTTCAGCGTAAACCAACTGTTTGAGGGGACCCCATAAAAAGAAATCCAATATTGATAGGTCTGGTGATCTCGCCGGCCACTTGATTGGTCCATTCCAAAATTTAAATTCAACCACCGATTAACCATTTCTGTGGAGTGGCCAGGGCAACCATCATGTTGAAAATGAACTAAAGGCGTATCTCTTAAAATACTTAAATGTTCTTCAGAAAATCTTTCAAGAAGCTGTAAATAAGTGTGCTGGTTTAACCTTCCCTCGATGAAATAAGGTCCAATAACTCCAAAGTGATAAGAAACGGCACACCATACATTCACTTTTTTTATAATATTGTCTTCTACAATGAATTCTAAAATTTGGATTTTCAGAAGCCCAAATCCGACAATTATGAGATGAAACAACACCATTGGTTGTGAATGTGGATTCATCTGAGAAAATTATGAAATGATGAAAAAATCTCTCTTCCATGATTTTTTCTCCAATGGTCAAACAAAAATCCAACCTACGGCCGTCATCTCCCTCTTCAAGCGTATGTTTATAATTGGCTTTATATGCCCTAATTTTCTTTGCCTTGTAAATTCTTTGGAGTTCAGATTTGCTAATATTAATAAGAGCTGATCTCTCTCTTAGTGGCATCCTAGGATTTTCTATAACAGAGGCATGAGCTATAATAGCCCCAACATTGTCTTCATCATATGCTTTTATTTTTCTTTTCATGTTAAGAACACTACCAGTAGCCAGAAACTTTTTAATTATTCTCATAGCCTGAGTACGTGACAAAGCAGTGTTTGGAAATTTCAAATTAAATTGGCTTACCACTTCTCTTAGCGAGTTTTCACCGCCAATTCCGTAGCATTGCACAATATAAATTTCTTCACGCACTGTGAGTACCATTTTCTTTTATGCTTGGTTCGTTAATTTGAAACAGAAATTAAGGATAATATTGACTACGTTTGACAGATATGTCAATAATAAATGATAAATGTGTATCCACTGCTTTTCTCATAGCCTACTTTTAGCTTCTACATAACTTTAAATATTAATTCACAAAAAATAATTTCTATACAGTACAATACTAATTCATTGAAAAAATGGGAAGTTTCAAAAAAATAATTTTATATTCCTGAAATTTGGTATAGGGGTATAAAATTGCATTCTAAATATCTTTTCTTAGTGGATTTTTTTCATATTTTGAAAAATAAAGGTACTTTATTAGTGGTGATTTTTACAACTTTGCTTATAAAACACTCTGTAGAACACCAAATCAAATCATTTTTGGTATACTTTAGTTTTAGTAGGACTCAATCCCCAAATACCATTCCAAAATTCCAAAATTTTTGGTCCATTACACCTCTCTTGTTACATCTATTCTGGGACACACTGAATTTAAAAAAAATGGAAAATACTCCATTGTCGCAACAAAAAGTTTTAGTACTCCTTCAGGTCTAATCAACACAATAAATTTTTTCAGATCATCTACACAATAAGACACCCAAAAGACGTGTGCGTGTCCTACTACCATTTCAAGAAGGTGGCGTATGGGTTCACCATCAGTTTCGAAGAGTATTGCGAATTATTCTTGAACAACGCAGTGGGTTGCGGAGGACTTTTCGACCATTACCTGGAATTCTGGAAGAGGCGACATGAGGAAAATATCCTTATCTTGAGATACGAAGACATGAAAAGCGACACCAGAGGAACTATGAGGAAAATTGCGGAATTTATGGAAAAGCCGATTTCAGAAAGCGATCTAACTGCCTTGGAGGATTTCTTAAGCTTTCAACAAATGAGGAAGAACAAAGGATGTAACTCAGAATCACTAGTGAACCACAGAAATGGCAAAGATTTTTATAAAAAGACCGGGCTTCATATTCTGAGAAAGGGGGAGATTGGGGACTGGAAAAATCATATGTCACCTGAAATGTCGAAAAGATTTGATGAATGGATCGACAGAAATACTGAAGGAACGGATTTGTCTTTTGATTAGAATATTATGGTGATAGTCTAGTCGTCATCTAGTTTCACAGTTAAACCCAGGGCTGGATTTACAGATACGTTTAATACACTTTAAGCGTAGGGCCCAGAACAAAAGGAGTTTCTTTTGTTTAATTTTGTCACTGAAATTCATTTAAATGAAAAAATATAATATATCTACATTATGCTTGTCAATTTCATTTTTCGTATCAACGATTCTGTTTCTTTTTTTTCTTTTTTTTAAATATTCCTATAGGAATCCCAAAAATTTTTGTATCGTTTTTATTACTATTTCACTATTATTTAGTTTCAGTTTTATTAAAGTTTACATATTAAACATACAATAAAATGGAGACACTAATAGTACATTAGATAAGCTCGTGCGTTTGCCTACCTATATTATTTTCATCTCTGAAAATTTCTTTAAAACAAACAGCGAAATCATAAAGTGTAAGACCTCTAGAGCCCCAGATTAGTCCCTGGGTGAATCCGGTTAATCCAACCTAACAACTGGCTCAGTGGCGGAGTAGCTGTTACGGACCTGGGTTCGAATGGTTTTCCGCGGGCCCCCAATCAAACTTTTCTTGCGGGCTTTTTGAAGAGCTCCTATAAAACATGTTTTTTGCCAATCCGTTTCGGGCCCCTAAAGCTCCCGAGCTCGGGTTCCGCAGAATCTGCGGAACCCCTGTAGATCCGCCACTGAACTGGCTAATAATGTGTAAAACAAACTTAATAATTTTAATCAAAATAATTATTAAGCAGATGGGAGATTAAAAATTTCCATTTCAGTCAGAGGTCAAATATTTGGGTGTGGTTTTAGACAAAACATTAACATGGAAATCTTTGTAGCGCTTACTTTTTGCATCTACGTTATTTAAAATAAAATCAATAAAACAAAATATTGCCCCAACTAGCTCATGGTTTATTTTATTCTTTTACTAAAAAAAGGTACTATTTTAAAGCTTTAGAAACAACCCATAGTAAACAATCATAAACTATATTACAAAATATTACAACGAGCACAAGACTTATAGGATGTGAGTGAAAATGAAAATATCGCTTTTACAATAAAGAAACAAATATACACAATATACATAAGCGTAGTGCACAAGAAGATAAACAAATTATACAAAATATTAATAAAGGCAGGCCGACCTGAAGATACCTTTATAAACATTAATTTAATTTACTAATTCAGTACACAACTAACAAATAACCAATATGTTATCAAGGTTTACATAAAAAAACAATGAATCCAATAACTTTAATAGTTAAATACAAAATATGAAGACCTCCTCTGCATATCGACAAAATCTTCGCGCATAAACATCAATACAGTATTGTGTATCTTTGGAAATCAATAAAAGTTAAATTTCTTTTACTCAAAACAATCGGTAATTAAATCATTACACGAACACTACACCAATAGCACTACTAGGTATAACGTGATTTATTGAAAAATTATGCAACAGGTCTCTGGCCAAGGGATTATAAGGGGAAATGTACTTACAGAAGCCGGATCGTAGATACGAAGCACTTTACACCATACTCTAATTAAAAAATCGAATTGAAACAGGTAGGCAGCTATTTGTTAATTCGTATTAGGTACAGCAACCACTGTGCACCCAACATAGAACAAATTCTCTGAGTTTGCTCACTGAACCATACTTTGCACTGCTTTTTTCTGCTACTCAAAAATTCTTCTCTAAGCTTTTATTATTCGGTAGTATTATATTTACGTCCAGGAATCGGCCAAATCTAATGTGGTGTACCAAGTCTCCTCTATTTTATATGCCAGAGTGGGGAACGACGCTTGGATATCACGTATTAACTAAATTAAGCCAATCGTATGCCGAGATTTTCGCTATGTCTTTATATGGGATTAGAACTCGAGCTATTACGGCCGTTATTTTCAAGCGGTTTTATTTACTAATACGGAGTCTGACTCAGGGCCGGCTTAAAAGGGTTTCGAGGAATATTAAATTATAAAATAAAGACAAAAAAATTGTACATCAATATCAACAATCAAAACTAAATTAATTTTAAAAGGCTCTTAATTTTGAACCGTTACATATCTCATTGGGTCTATCATAACTAAATGTAATAAAGGTATTAATTTTTTAAAACTTGTCACTAAAACCTAGTGGGAAGCAGGGTTGCTTTGCTTTTCTATAAAGCATACATTAGATCAGTTATAGATTACGGATGTATTATATATGGATCTGCAAATAAATCCTCACTAAACAGGCTGAAAATTACTCAAAGAAAAGCAATTCGGATTTGTCTTGGTGGAATGAATTCCACTACTATCCACCCACTTTATGTGGAAGCTCTTGAATACCCCCCCCCCCTGACTTAAGGAGGGACAAAGAGCAACAAATTCATGCTAAAACACTTTTATTTCAATACTCCACTATTAGACAAAAGTGTAAGCTTAAACACATTCGACTCTAAAAAATTTTCTCTCAATAAATTTAATGTCTTTGATTTATTCACTGATATTCACATCATTACGCCATCTTATAGTGAAAACCACCTCATAAACTCTAACGCTTTAATAAGTATTCTAAATTTGACGACCAACTGATCATTTACATAAATGCATCTAAAATCAATTCACATACCGGTGGGGCTTATCATTGAATTTAGATACATTTTTTAATCTAAACACCGATTGTACTATCTTCACCACAGAGGCCATGGCAATATATTAAGCAATACGGTATGTTAAACAATGTAATCATCCAATTTCAATCATTCTATCCGATTCCCTATCTGTTCTCAATGTAACAAATAATACAAACACATTTAGTTATAAAGTCAATCCATATATCCTCAAGATAAAAAACACCATTCATCAAATCCACTTAACCGGGAAAATACTTGTATTCGTTTGGGTTAAAGCACACATAGGCATAAAACATAATGAATACGTTGATAAACTGGCTAAAGAAGGCGCTTCCTCAAGGTCCACACTACGATACAAAATTAGTTCAGCAGACGTGTATAATAGTGTACTTAAATTTAACCTGAAAGTGGAATTCATACTGCTTTACTAACCCTACTAGGTATACAATGATTCACCCAAATTACCTAATAAATTCTGGCATGAAGATCTTCAAATATCGAGAAAGTATGTAACATCTCTCATACGTTTAAAATTTGGCCAAGCATGTTACCCCGCGCACTTATAGTTGGAGTAATAGATGTAAGATATTTCCTCTTAGTAAACATCAAAAGCGCCGGGTATGCCGACAAAGGAATTAGCCGGCGCGTACAAAGGGTTTTGCGTCTTGCGTCTATCTACTAATGCGACTTCGACTACTATGCATAAAATTGGTATTTATACCTCACCGAATTGTGATCAATGTAACACGACAGCTGACCTCGACCATATATTTTTCGGATGTTCAAAATATCGAAATGCCTCTACTACATTAGTCAACAATATTACAAAAAATTACTATATAATGGCTCCTTTTAATATTGTAACGTGTTTCCACCCCTAGAAAACCACCCTCGCAAATTCCGTGGGTTCCAAAAATTATAACAAGAGATTGTCCACTGTTTATTTAATAACTTACTGGATACTTCACAATACTGTTATTAACTTAAATGTACTTTACTGACTACAAATAACAATGTTTATCACTTTGTCTTAACCTCACTTGTCAAATCCAAACTTCTCTACTTTCTATACTACCCGCCGAGAATGCGGTCTTTTATACCTAGAAATGACAGATCTCAATTTCTCTGTGATGACGCCACCATTCTCTAGATAATTCCAGATGTCATCACTCTAGAACTACTACTGGTAGGTTCTTTCTCGAGTAGGTGCAAATACATCTGAATTAATTGAAGGGGTTGCAACACATCACAATATGCTCAATTTGTTGACTATAGGATCTAGGAAAATTTATACGCATATTATAGGTTTCTTAGAAGAGTTGTAGGTTATCTTTGTTACCGTGTGTTTTTCCTTATGTTATTTACCCTTCCAACCGTGGTACTCCCTGTAGTGTCTATTTTAAAATGTCCTGACAGACTCTAGGGTGAGAAGTGTGTGACCATGTCCTTTTTCGTCATCTTCTATATATATTCTCCGCTCTCTCGTGCTAGGTTAAACATAGATATAGGATATTTTCTCATACTTACCCATAGCATTCAAGAATGAGTATGAGAATCCGGTGTTAAAAACGTTCTTTCGTGATGAATTTCACTTTAAAAATAATAATTAAAAAATCTCTCTAATATTCATTAAATAAACCTGCTAAACCAAAGTTATTGTACCTGAACTAGCTAGTTTTCAGAACTACGAGGTCCAGGAACATTCGAACCTCCAACAATCCAGGTTCCAGGTAAGTACCAGGTTTCGCCTCTAACTTTGGCCCTTAACGAATCATTGACGTCGTTAAGTAGTTCAAAATTGGCTTGAAAAATATGACCCAAACATACAAGACAGGTTAAATAAAATGTTGTGTAGCAAACACCCTGTATATGAGTTTGTTAAACATATTTCTATTTTATTTTCTTATCATGTTAGTTGAGTTATTCCTTGTTACTTGAAATGTAATATTTGAGGCGCTCGCGCGCAAACCCCGATAAATCCACGCACACAAAGTTGTGGGAAATTACAAAAAACTTCTCAAGCAAAAACCAATAAGTCTTTTTTTGTTCTTTTTAAGTCAAAAAATATCTTCTAGGCTGTAGAATATAAGACCAAAAAATAAAAACAATGCTACTTTATTTATTTTTTTTTTTTTAACTTTACTTGCTGGATTTATCGGATTTTGCTATGTAAATACGAATTTATCGATTTTTGCTTTAAAATAAAACATTAAAGATGCAGAAAAATAAATTTTGACAACATTAATAATTTATTAAAAATAAATAAAAACATTCATTATTAACAAAAATTAATTCTCAATATCTGTTAAAATTTCAGATAAAACCGTTATAATATATTGGTAATAAAATGTCTTGCAGTTGTCTTCTTTATTTCTAGAAGAGAAGTAGGTTTTTACAGTAAATAGTCATATTACAGAGAACTTTTTCAAACGTCAATCAATATTAACTTTTCTACCTCACAATGGATGACAGTGTATTGTATAAAAATGGATTTATCTGCTTTTGATCCCGATAATATTGGATTTATCTAGTTTTGTTCGAAACGGTCAACTTTAACATTAGATTTATATGGGATTTATGGCGTTTTGGTTACCAAAGATTATATAGGCTTGTAGAGTTTAGTCTAACATACATGAAACTATTACAAACTCAAAATTGACTTTTTGTGGATTTATCGGGGTTTGCGCGCGAGCGCCTCATTTGTATAAAAAACGGGGAGATGCTTTTCGAGACGTTAACTTGTACAGTCGATTCCGCTAAACTGTGTGTAAACCTGCCTAATTTTCTTACCTGAAACAAGTACTTTAATAAACAGTGTTGAATATTTCTCGAGTGTCTAATTTCTGCCACGAAACCCCAACAAAAAGCCTGTAAAATAATATATACTTTTTTTCATATTTGATTGTTTGTCCTTGCTTAAATAAAAAATAATTTGTAGTGCGTTTACGTACCTTTTTTAAATAACGTAGGTTGTGATAACACAGACCCACAAAAAAAAAAGTTCAAAGCAGCGAACCAGACCCATGTATCCCCATGTATTTTCGGTCGCTGAATCCGAATCCGAGGTCAAAAAATATCGTACACACCAAAAACCATTAGCTAAAGCCAAAAAACACCCCTGAAATGGGATAAAAAGAAGATTAAGCTACGAGAATAGTTGTTACTTTTTAATCCATCGAATTATACAAATTAAGGTTAAACAACAGCGTACATACAATAGATATGAAACACACTCCCAGGGAGGGGCGAAAACTAGCCCCCATATATAAAAAAATCGATCCAAAACAGCAATGACTGCTGAAAAAGCTCGAAATGTCTAAATTTTGTTACAGTGTTAAGAAACTACATCAGGTCCGACGTAATCTTCATAAACTGCCCCTATAGGGTTGAGAACAACCACCCTGAAGTTCAAAGGACACGAGAAAAACAAGAAAAAACGTAAAATCCAACAAGATTTCTATTTTCATGAATGCTATGATTGGCTGAAATTGCGTAGTACTCTAAAATAGAACCAGAAACTTAGGTACCATCAACATCCTACACTATCAACCTTCAGAGGGTGTGAAAACTTATGTAAGATTTAACTATAAAAAGTTACAATGACTTCTATAAAAATTCGAAACACCTGCGCTGTGTGGAAGAGAGAAGAAACTAGACTATGTTCGACGATGTGCTTGAAAACCACCCCCACGGGGTTGCGAGATACTACACCTATATCTGTAGGATGCTGAAAAAACAGAAAGAAATTAACCGGATTTACATTTTTATGGATGCTATGATTGGCAAAAATCGTGTTGCACACTTAGAGTTTGAAACTCATGTCCTATAAATGTTATTAAGTAACACCCCCAGAAAAGATGTAAACTACCGTAATTCAAGATGTAACGAAAAAGCTATACTGTTGCTTATTCGTTTCATTTCCATATTTTTTTTTTTATAGGGGTGGCGTCTCTCAACCCCGTGGGGGTGGTTTTCAAGCACAGCGTCGAACATAGTCTAGTTTCTTCTCTCTTCCACACAACGCAGGTATTTCGAATTTTTATAGAAGTCACTGTAACTTTTTGTAGTCAAACCTTACATAGGGGGTAGATTTCACACCCTCTGAGGGTTAACCCTGTAGAATGTTGATGGTACGTAAGTTTCTAGTTCTATTTTAGAGTACTACGAAATTTCAGCCGGATTCGGATTCAGCGACCGAAAATACATAAGAATACATGGGTCTGGTTGGCTGCTTTGAACTTTTTTTTTCTTTTGTGGGGCTGTGAATTAATTGAAAGAGGTGTCAGAGGTAAGTTCTAAATATATTTCTTTTAAATCGACTACTCTCTCAGCCTCGTACCTAGACTATTTGCTTTTTTACAATTCAATACACAACACGGCAAATAGCCGGGAAAGTAGTTGTGTTAGAATAAATAAATACGATAAAGATTTTTGTAGAAGTAGATAAATAATATATAGTACAAGTATCCATAACTGTTTTAACGACAACAAGTAGATTTTTTTCAAGCGCTGGCAACTATGGGCAACATATTTCCGACTTGGCGGACGCCAGTGGCACCTGAATTCAATTACTTCCATAAATTCGTGAACAGACTATACAGAAAATTTTGATAGGTACATAACATTTTTTCCGTCAGTTATTCTTCTACAAATTATTTGAAATATTCGTTTTCCCAAAGAGGCTTAGAATTTATTTTTTATTTTATTTTTTATTTTAATGCCTTATTTATATTAACGTCCTGACGAAGTTTAGCTAATGCTACTCTACCACTTAACCAGGACGACGAGAGGTCACCCATTCAAGTGACGAACTCGTCCGGCGTGCTTAACTTCGCCAATCGAGGTCTCGTCATTGAAATCGGTACCGTACCTCTCCTCACTAGAATGTCATGAAACGTCGAGATTTAAGCTTGTGCAAAAAAAAAATTGTCTGTCTGTAACTCGGTTTGTAATTTTTTTATGATTGGTCTAGAATGGTTGGACTTGAAATTTGGTACAATGTATTATAGCGAGATCTGGAACTAGATTATATTTTAATCTTATTCCGTTGAAGGACTGAGGGTAAATGGGAGTAAATAGGTAAAGCAAACAAATAAGAGTTTATAAAATTGGTATTTAGCGTATGTACGAGAAGTCAACATTTTTTGGCATCAGCCACCTCCATTACCACCCCCACTACGACTCCCGCCTCATTATTAAAGGGGGTAAAAAATAAAAGTATTAATGTGTACAAGAACTGCAGGCACTAATTTTCTTTGCATCAACCATTATTACTATTCTCTTTAATAATGAGATGGGGGTGACAGTGGGGAACTTGGATATGAAGACATTTGGATAGAAAATCCGAATGTGGAAGTAGTGATTCCTTAGGCAATAGTTTTTTTAATGATACTTCTTGTTATCTACTACTCTTATCAACATCAGGAATTTCGTTAAGTTTTGTTGTATTCGGGTGTAGCATTTAAATACTTAGTAATCAACTTTTTTAAAATCACGTAGCATTTCAAATTCAAATTCAAATTCAAATATTTATTGGTCCTTTTTGATCATGTACATGATATAAGACAAGTCATTAAAACATTGAAACACTATTTTACACAATAGTTAAATAATATAAAAGCTTATACTAAAAGTCAAATATAGTGTAAAACACACAATTGTATAAGACGAAGACAAAGTATACTGAAAAATGTACGGTACAATATAAAATTTGTAAACAAAATAAAGTAAAAAGAAAAGACAAAAAAGAAACGGAACGTATAGGTTCATGTTGAGTTGCTGTATATTAGTGGGCTTTAAATACAGAAAAATTCTGATACAGAATAATAACATTTATCTGATAGATACACTTTTAATTTTTTTTTAAATAAATGCTCCCTTTCCTGATGTTTTATGTCATCCGGTAGGCGGTTAAATAGTTTCGGGCCTATAAATCTTGGAGACTCACTTGTGATTTTTAATCTCGCACAAGGTTCATGGAGTTTATTTTTTTGTCTTGTATTGACATTATGGTAGTCACTATTTAAAATAAAATTATTTCTATGTCTAAAATCATATATACAAATGACCCCGCACACAATACATGGGTTTTGCGGCTCCGGTCAAATTTCGTGAAACTCTGGGAAATAGTAGTTCTCAGTGAGTAGAAAAAAAGTCTAAATGGGCGTGAAGCTCCAAACCCCATTGGTTCCGTGATAAGATCAGCTGAAGCTCTAGAGACCACCTCTACCAAACCACAGGCGGGCTAATCCCTGGGAACAACGAGTTTAGTCGCTTATTTTTCTTGAAATTATTGAATTCCATACCACAAGCCGCATAACCCACTTAACCACCAACCCCCTAACCCCTAGAAACCATCCCTTCTAAATCACAAGAAGGCTAACCCACCTGACCCTGGGAACAGCAAGTTTCTCCGCTTACTTTTCTTGAGATAATTGAATTACACACCACTATACTCGGACACCGAATGTACATCGTAAGATACGCTTTTGAGCAATAAATACATTTGAAGACATAGTGGAGTTTCCCCAAAAACAGATACCATACCTTAAACGTGAATCAACTTGGGCATGAAATAAATTAATAAGTTGTTCTCTTGATAGAACCCCCCTAATATTTCGAAACAGGTATACTATAGAAGAAACTTTGGATATCAAATTTTCGCAACGATGCTTCCAATTTAGACATTCGTCCAAATACTTAACATTTTCCTCAGTATTAGAAATATTTGTATTGTCTAATTTAATATTTAAGTTATCACATTCCTTTCGCCTACCGTGAAATCTGATGACTTGAGTTTTTTCGGTATTGAGATACAGAGTGTTATCGGAAAACCAAGTATTTAAAATAGCATTGCAATTTTCTTCCAAAACATTATCAGATGGATTTGATATTATCACAGAAATGTCGTCAGCATACATTGTAAAATGTGCGGTTGATGGCAAAAAATCAATATCATTAATAAATAAAATAAAAAGCACAGGGCCTAAAATAGATCCCTGTGGAACACCTACAGTTGAATTTACACATTCTGAATTACATACGGTGTTGTCGTTTTTATGTCTGAAACTCACATATTGCCTCCAATCTTCGAGAAATTTAGTGATCCGTATACCATAATCAGATAATTTAGATATTAATAGACTATGATTGATGCAGTCAAATGCCCTACTGAGATCGCAAAATATACCAACAGGACATTCCCCCGCATCAACGAATTCTAAAATTTTATTTAAAAAAGAATGTATTGCCGTAATGTGGCTGAAGACAGCAACGAAATCAGAAATGAGAAACGATTATTTAGAGTCGACCAACGAAATAATGCACATGAAGTTAAAATCTTCGTAATTACAGAATTGAAAAGTATTTTCCTATGAAACCAAACATGTATGTTGACAAGGGTTGAGCAGCTAAAGTTATCTAAAGCAAAACACGGATTTTAAGAGGGCGAAACACCCCAAAAAGTGTAAACTGTAAAAATAAGATAACTATTGTAAAAAAGTTTTTAAGACTTTCATATTTTAGGGTGTGATAGAAAAGAGCATTTCCAATATTGCATAATTTTGATTTAATAAAAAACAGAGTTTAAGAGGGTAAAACACCCCAAAAACTATCTAAAAATAACGTAACTATTGCAAAAAAGTTTTTAACACTTTCTTATTTTAAGGTATGTTAGAAAAGAGCATTTCCAATATTGCATAATTTTTATTTAACAAAAAACAGGGGATAAGGGGGTGATACACCCCAAAAACTATATAAAAGTTGTAAAATTTTTTAGCGCTTTCAGATTTTGGAGGGTGATAGAAAAGACTATTTCCAAGATAGCATAATTGAGATTTAATAAAAAACAAAGTTTAAGGGGGTAAAACACCCCAAAAACTATCTATAAATAATGTAACTATTGCAAAAAAGTTTCTTACACTTTCCTATTTTAGGGTATGTTAGAAAAGAGCATTTCCAATATTGGATAATTTTTATTTAACAAAAAACAGGGGATAAGGGGGTGGTATACCCCAAAACTCTTTAAAAATAATATAAAAATTGTAAAATTTTTTCACGCTTTTAGACATTGGAGGGTGACAGAAAAGACTATTTCCAAAATAGCAAATTGGGATTTAATAAAAAACAAGAGTTTAAGAGGGTAAAACACCCCAAAAACTATCTATAAATAATATAACTATTGCAAAAAAGTTTCTTACACTTTCCTATTTTAGGGTATGTTAGAAAAGAGCATTTCCAATATTGGATAATTTTTATTTAACAAAGAACAGGGGATAAGGGGGTGATACACCCCAAAAACTATGTAAAAGTTGTAAAATTTTTTAGCGCTTTCAGATTTTGGAGGGTGATAGAAAAGACTATTTCCAAGATAGCATAATTGAGATTTAATAAAAAACAAAGTTTAAGGGGGTAAAACACCCCAAAAACTAACTATAAATAATGTAACTATTGCAAAAAAGTTTCTTACACTTTCCTATTTTAGGGTATGTTAGAAAAGAGCATTTCCAATATTGGATAATTTTTATTTAACAAAAAACAGGGGATAAGAGGGTGATACACCCCAAAAACTATATAAAAGTTGTAAAATTTTTTAGCGCTTTCAGATTTTGGAGGGTGATAGAAAAGACTATTTCCAAGAGAGCGTAATTGAGATTTAATAAAAAACAAAGTTTAAGGGGGTAAAACACCCCAAAAACTATCTACAAATAATGTAACTATTGCAAAAAAGTTTCTTACACTTTCCTATTTTAGGGTATGTTAGAAAAGAGCATTTCCAATATTGGATAATTTTTTTTTAACAAAAAACAGGGGATAAGGGGGTGGTATACCCCAAAACTCTTTAAAAATAATATAAAAATTGTAAAATTTTTTCACGCTTTTAGACATTGGAGGGTGACAAAATAGCAAATTGGGATTTAATAAAAAACAAAAGTTTAAGAGGGTAAAACACCCCAAAAACTATCTATAAATAATGTAACTATTGCAAAAAAGTTTCTTACACTTTCCTATTTTAGGATATGTTAGAAAAGAGCATTTCCAATATTGAATAATTTTTATTTAACAAAAAACCGGGGATAAGGGGGTGGTATACCCCAAAACCCTTTAAAAATAATATAAAAATTGTAAAAATTTTTCACGCTTTTAGACATTGGAGGGTGATAGAAAAGACTATTTCCAAGATAGCATAATTGGGATTTAATAAAAAATAAGAGTTTAAGAGGGTAAAACACCCCAAAAACTATCTATAAATAATGTAACTATTGCAAAAAAGTTTCTTACACTTTCCTATTTTAGGGCAGGTTAGAAAAAAGCATTTCCAATATTGCATAATTTTTATTTAACGAAAAACAGGGGATAAGGGGGTTGATACACCCCTAAAACTATTTAAAAATTGTAAAAGATTTTAGCGCTTTCAGATTTTGGAGGGTGATAGAAAAGACTATTTCCAAGATAGCATAATTGAAATTTAATAAAAAACAGAGTTTAAGAGGGTAAAACACCCCAAAAACTATCTATAAATAATGTAACTATTGCAAAAAAGTTTCTTACACTTTCCTATTATAGGGTATGTTAGAAAGAGCATTTCCAATATTGGATAATTTTTATTTAACAAAAATCAGGGGATAAGGGGGTGGTATACCCCAAAACGCTTTAAAAATAATATAAAAATTGTAAAAATTTTTTTCACGCTTTTAGATATTGGAGGGTGATAGAAAATACTATTTCCAAGATAGCATAATTGGGATTTAATAAAAAACAAGAGTTTAAGAGGGTATAACACCCCAAAAACTATCTATAAATAATGTAACTATTGCAAAAAAGTTTCTTACACTTTCCTATTTTAGGGTATGTTAGAAAAGAGCATTTCCAATATCGGATAATTTTTATTTAACAAAAAACAGGGGATAAGGGGGTGATACACCCCAAAAACTATATAAAAGTTGTAAAATTTTTTAGCGCTTTCAGATTTGGGGGTGATAGAAAAGACTATTTCCAAGATAGCATAATTGAGATTTAATAAAAAACAAAGTTTAAGGGGGTAAAACACCCCAAAAACTATCTATAAATAATGTAACTATTGCAAAAAAGTTTCTTACACTTTCCTATTTTAGGGTATGTTAGAAAAGAGCATTTCCAATATTGGATAATTTTTATTTAACAAAAAACAGGGGATAAGGGGGTGGTATACCCCAAAACTCTTTAAAAATAATATAAAAATTGTAAAATTTTTTCGCGCTTTTAGACATTGGAGGGTGACAAAAAAGACTATTTCCAAGATAGCAAATTGGGATTTAATAAAAAACAAAAGTTTAAGAGGGTAAAACACCCCAAAAACTATCTATAAATAATATAACTATTGCAAAAAAGTTTCTTACACTTTCCTATTTTAGGGTATGTTAGAAAAGAGCATTTCCAATATTGGATAATTTTTATTTAACAAAAAACAGGGGATAAGGGGGTGATACACCCCAAAAACTATGTAAAAGTTGTAAAATTTTTTAGCGCTTTCAGATTTTGGAGGGTGATAGAAAAGACTTTTTCCAAGATAGCATAATTGAGATTTAATAAAAAACAAAGTTTAAGGGGGTAAAACACCCCAAAAACTATCTATAAATAATGTAACTATTGCAAAAAAGTTTCTTACACTTTCCTATTTTAGGGTATGTTAGAAAAGAGCATTTCCAATATTGGATAATTTTTATTTAACAAAAAACAGGGGATAAGGGGGTGGTATACCTCAAAACTCTTTAAAAATAATATAAAAATTGTAAAATTTTTTCACGCTTTTAGACATTGGAGAGTGATAGAAAAGACTATTTCCAAGATAGCATAATTGGGATTTAATAAAAAACAGAGTTTAAGAGGGTAAAACACCCCAAAACTATCTAAAAATAATGTCTCTCCCATTTTAGGGTAGGTTAGAAAAAAGCATTTCCAATATTGCATAATTTTTATTTAACGAAAGACAGGGGGATAAAAGGGTGATACGCCTCAAAAAATTGTTAAATAAAAATTATGCTTTTTTCTAACATACCCTAGAATGGGAAAGTGTTAGAAACTTTTTTGCAATAGTTACATCATTTTTAGTTAGTTTTTGGGGTGTTTTACCCTCCTAAACTCTATTTTTTATTAAATCCAAATTATGCTATCTTGGAAATAGTATTTTCTATAACCCTCCAACATCTAAAAGCGTGAAAAAATTTTACAATTTTTATATTATTTTTAAAGAGTTTTGGGGTATACCACCCCCTTATCCCCTGTTTTTTGTTAAATAAAAATTATCCAATATTGGAAATGCTCTTTTCCAACATACCCTAAAATAGGAAAGTGTAAGAAACTTTTTTGCAATAGTTACATTATTTATAGATAGTTTTTAGGGTGTTTTACCCCCTTAAACTTTGTTTTTTATTAAATCTCAATTATGCTATCTTGGAAATAGTCTTTTCTATCACCCTCCAAAATCTGAAAGCGCTAAAAAATTTTACAACTTTTATATAGTTTTGGGGTGTATCACCCCATTATCCCCTGTTTTTTGTTAAATAAAATTTATCCAATATTGGAAATGCTCTTTTCTAACATACCCTAAAATAGGAAAGTGTAAGAAACTTTTTTGCAATAATTACATTATTTATAGATAGTTTTTGGGGTGTTTTACCCTCTTAAACTCTTGTTTTTTATTAAATCCCAATTTGCTATCTTGGAAATAGTCTTTTCTGTCACCCTCCAATGTCTAAAAGCGTGAAAAAATTTTACAATTTTTATATTATTTTTAAAGAGTTTTGGAGTATACCTCCCCCTTATCCCCTGTTTTTTGTTAAATAAAAATTATCCAATACTGGAAATGCTCTTTTCTAACATACCCTAAAATAGGAAAGTGTAAGAAACTTTTTTGCAATAGTTACATTATTTATAGATAGTTTTTGGGGTGTTTTACCCCCTTAAACTTTGTTTTTTATTAAATCTCAATTATGCTATCTTGGAAATAGTCTTTTCTATCACCCTCCAAAATCTGAAAGCGCTAAAAAATTTTACAACTTTTATATAGTTTTTGGGGTGTATCACCCCCTTATCCCCTGTTTTTTGTTAAATAAAAATTATGCAATATTGGAAATGCTCTTTTCTAACATACCTTAAAATAAGAAAGTGTTAAAAACTTTTTTGCAATAGTTACGTTATTTTTAGATAGTTTTTGGGGTGTTTTACCCTCTTAAACTCTGTTTTCTATTAAATCAAAATTATGCAATATTGGAAATGCTCTTTTCTATCACACCCTAAAATATGAAAGTCTTAAAAACTTTTTTACAATAGTTATCTTATTTTTACAGTTTACACTTTTTGGGGTGTTTCGCCCTCTTAAAATCCGTGTTTTGCTTTAGATAACTTTAGCTGCTCAACCCTTGTCAACATACATGTTTGGTTTTATAGGAAAATACTTTTCAATTCTGTAATTACGAAGATTTTAACTTCATGTGCATTATTTCGTTGGTCGACTCTAAATAATCGTTTCTCATTTCTGATTTCGTTGCTGTCTTCAGCCACATATTGCCGTACCGGTCGACATGCCACTAGAAAAACCATGTTGGTTTTTTGTAATCATTTTAAAAGTATCTAAGTAATTTACCAGCCTATCTAAATAACAGTATTCGAAAATTTTTGAAAGTCCAAAGGGCACGGTTACAGGCCTATAATTTTCCAATAGTTGGGCATCCATTTTCTTAAAAATAGGTATCACCTTTCCGATCTTTAGGCTATTCGGAAACGACAAATTAATAATATTTAATAGTTAAGTTCTAAATTTATTTCTTTTAAAACAACTATACTCTCAGCTATTTGCTGGTGCAATATCTTGCAAGCATTCAAAGTATTGATATACTTAACAAGAATGATAGAGTAACAAAAATGTTGCTACGGAAACAAAATATTTATCGAAAGTATCGATTTCTTTGTAATTCTGACTAATTTGTTATTGAAAAACAAATTATATTTTTCAATAACTTCATATGAATTGATTTATTTAATATTTTTATTATGTATTATAAAATAATACGCAATTATTTTAGATCGTTGTTCACACTTATTTACCTATCTCTACCTTTCATAAACAAAAACTTACACTTCAAGTTTTCTTAAAAGTGAGCAAGAAACTGCAAAAACTATTTGTTTACCTATTTCCTATCAAATATTTCAATAATTACTAAATTACGCACTATAAGCCATTTAGTTTAGCCCAATTTAAAATTATTATTGTTTGTCCAAAAATAAAAAGCAGAGTATTTTTTTAAACCTTTCTTATATTTAATGCAGTTAGAGTAAAAGAGACTGTTTTTCACATATTACGTCGTTATTATGTAGCAATAATCTGATGTAACATAGGACGACATTTCCTTATACGATTTATTTAAAAAATGACAAGGCAATTGCAGCAGTTTGGCAGAACTGGGAAATTTTGCTCTGAGAAAAGGGAAACATTCAGGGAAGAATACCATTTCTACTTAAATAAAGTTTAAAAAATCGAGATTTTGTGCATTCGTAAAGCTATCAAAGTAACAGGAAAAACCATTGGCCAAGGAATCACTACTTCCACAACTAGATTTTCTGTCCAAGTCTCTCACAACGAAAAAATTTAGTATGTGGAAATAATTGTTTATGGAACTATGGAACTACCCGAAAACCCATAAAAGGATATCCCACATCGGTAGTGGGGTGGGGATGATGATAGTGGGGTGGATGAAGTAAAAAAATATTTTGAGATTTTTGGTTCTTAAATACCAATTTTAAGGAGTCTTACCTGCTTGATTTACCTATTTACCCCCCGTTTACCTCAATTTATCCTCCAACCCTTCGACGGAATAAGATGAAAATGTAATCTAGTTCCAGATCCCGTTAAAGTACATACGTGTACCAAATTTCAAGTCAATATCTTAAACGTTTCATTCTAAGCCTATTTGCACAATAAAAATTTTCAGATTTTTTTTGTCGTTGCTATACTTCCACTGAATGTGGAAGCAAAATTGGGAACATGAACTAGTTTTTCTGTTGGACTAGAAAAAGATGAATGGAAACCACATACTTAATATAGTTGACTGCATTGTTATATGTGTAAAAAATGTCGACGTCTTTGGCTGTGCGGTAAATATTAAAGATGCCGACATTTTTTGAATGCTTAGGAGATCTGAAGACAACTTTATCTACATGCATTATCACATTTTTAATAAATTTTTCTTAGTAATTTTGAAATTTGGTGTTTTTGAAGAGTATGAATATGATATCGGCTATCGTAAAACAAAATGGTGAAAGAAAAGTCACCGACGAAAATTATAATTTTTCAGAAAGATTATGGAGTCGATTAAAAAAAAAAGAAAGAAAACAGCAGTCATTATGATATACTCCAATAAGAAACAAGGATGCCTCTATGGACAGGTGCTTCGAAGTTACTGTTCCTCATCAGCGTATCGTGGGTTGGAAAATGTCGTTATAGATTAAGAGCAAAACTAACAAAGGTTGGAAAGTTACGGGCGATTTAAATATAATAATATTTTGGGTTCCAAAGTTGAGAAGAAAATTCTAAATACCTCTTGTGGAAAATGGTTTCCGTATCAGTGAGTTATTTATCGAATTTTGAATACATTTCGAAATGTCCGCCCGTCCGTCACGTTTATTTTAAGCACGATAACTTAAAAAGGAAAAGTCCAATCGACCTGACAGTAAACTAGTGTTAGCAAGAAGAAGAGCACTATCGTTTTTGAGAAAAATCGATCCGAAAATTAAAAAATTATTTACTTATACGTTTTCCAAAAAAAAAAATTTTTTTTTGCAGAAAAACGGTTGTTCTTTGATGAGATTCTAGTAAAACAAAAATACCGCTTAGTATACTGAAGAGAGTATCTGGCATCATCGGGAGAAGATTAAACTTCAAAATATAGCAATAATTATACCTACAAATTTAACCTATTTTTAAAAAACTTCCACTGAACATTTTTTGCTCAAATAGAAATCTAATTAAATTCTCCCATTTCTAATCAAGTGTGAGGAAACAACCAATCAGAACAACATTACACTGAAAATCTCCCTAGGACAATTATCACTTACAGTTTGATGGTTCAATAATTTATTTTTTGACAATGTCACAATTACGAGTGGCACTGCAAATAACGAGTTAATAATAGTTATTTGTGTTATACGGGTCATAATGACAATCATTATGGTACTAGCCGTGAATGTTATCAGGCCAGGTGCTAGCCGAGCCTGGTAACATGGTGTGTACCATAATGATTGTTTATGATCCAAATTTCATACAAAATGTTATCTTCTGGCGTAAGCTAATTAAAATAAAAATAGTCTAAGGAGCCAGTGGCCGGCAGACTTACGGTATTTTAACAAACTCTATATTTTCTTCATTTATTTTCCTATACCTGCCATAAATGAAACGGGAACTCTTTAGTCTGACCGGCGCGGCGGTACCCATAGAGTCACTCAGGTACTAAGGGTTTAACGTTACAGTTAACAAGGCTGCTGCTTTAATATTTTGAAATATTATATTATTATTATTAAAAATAATAATGGCAGACAACTATGACGGTTCCGAGGTCATGGCAAACATTTTTTAATGTTCCAAAAAAAAAAAATAAAAAATTTACGTTATTTTAACAAAGTTGAAAATATATATTTTTAATAATAATAATATTCTAAGCCTATATTTCGAACGGCAGACATTTTCTTCGGTTCTAACATCCCGGCTTTATGCTTTTTAGGTAACTCAGTTACCTAAAAAGCATAAAGTCATAACAAAAAAATAAGATTTGCACTTTGTTACTGCACTTTGACAGCTAGCTGATAGCCTGTTGACAGCTGCCAATTGTCGAATTATTGCATTCATATCATACATGAACTGAGCTACCTAAACAGCATAAACTCATAACATAAAAATAAGATTTGCACTTTGTTAAGGCACTTTGACAGCTAATTGATAGCTGTCAAGTGTCAATTTGGACAATTTGACATCGGATTTGAATTCAGCAACCTCAAAAACATAAACCTAGACATTAAAATCGAAAAAATAAGTCATTTAAAAATCTATAAAGACTGCACAAATAAATAAATCTGTAGTGGAGCTTTGGAGCTTTCAAGCTCCGTAGCAGCCAAAGTATTGATTTTCGAGCTTTGTGCCCATTGAGTCTTTTGCTTGGGATGACGAAACCTAAAATATATCCAACATTCAGACGATTTGACCGAAACCCAATTTCCATAAGATTATTGCGGGGTCCCTTCAACTTTGTTAAAATGACGTAATTTTTAGCTATATACTGGTCATTATTAGTAGCCATAATATCGCTATGCAGGTTTGGTTATAAAGTCATTTTCAAGTCATATATGAGCAAGTAATTAAATAGCGACAATGGTAAGTCCTAACACTGCCATTCTAGCTATAAAAATGGTTGGAATATGTTGATACATACGGTTTTTGTTATTAATATAGTGTTCATATCCAAACTATTACTAAGAAAATAGCCTAAACATGGCTATATTAGTTAGGCGGTTTTCTTAGCTGTTATTACCCCATTATGACTAAAACAATAGTGAACAAATATTCTTATTAAATGACTACTTTAGAAGTAATTTTGTATACATTAAAATCTAAATTGAGGCCAAACGGCAAGATAAAACTATCACCTAAAAACCAGTATTGATAATGTTGAAAACTTTATACATACGCAAATAAGTATGAAATGTAAAAGATAGCATAGTTCCACATGTTACTGGAAAAGGAATGTCGCCTAAAAGTAAGTTCAAAGAGTAAGTACTTATACCGACATAGCACTTTTCACCGGGTGTTTTCGTTTTTTTTTCTTGTGACGTTTGTGTACACAAAAGCTTATGCATTAATATAAATATTTAGATTGTTAAAGTGAAAGTGTATCTTCTGCATCAATGTCCAAGAATCCTGACATCTCAATTTCTATGGCTTTAGCCATCATTAATATTTTAATATTATTCCTTTTTATTGTACATGAGATCATTTTGAGTCTGGTTTTGATTGCAGATTAGTCAAAAATGTATGTATGTTTTGTATTTGGCCAGTATAGTTGGCTATTTACTACCTAACCAGCTTAAAAGAACGGCACCAAGGCCAATTTGTTCCTCGATGGATTGGACCACGCAATACATTTTCAGAAACTTCAGTAACAAATTTTAATTTGGTTGGAGAAAGTAAATGTAAAAACGTTGGAGGAACAAAAGTCAAAATGCAAAGTAACCCGTTAACCCGTTCCTCACAAAGGCAGTTAAAAGAAACGAAAAAAAAACAGAGATTATGTCTTTCATAGTTTAGCCGTATTTTGATGCGAGAACTCGCTAACCACTTCAACCAATTTTTTGGTAATAGTTTGGCCAATAATACCGGTTAAATTTGCCATTTGACGAAAAAATTAGATTCTTTACAGTTATATTCTGGCTTATTTCTAGCATCATTAGCGAAAGCATATATGCCAAATTATGACAACTTGCCGCCATGTTTTCTATCGATCAAGAAGAACCCGAACGACGGCCATTACGTTCATTTTCAATACTTTACTAATTACACCTATAAAATAATGTTTTGATTTGCTAATTCGATATTTTAGTAAGTTTTAATAACCCTACCACCGATTGTGCTTCTTAAAATTACAAATTAAGTATATATTTCAAATTTATTTAATTATAAGTACCTAAAATTTAGAAATATCTGAAAGTCCCTTTGTTATATAAGTTTATAGAAAAAATTCGTGCGTTGATAAAATTTAACCCTCTCGATCGACCATGTATGAAATTATGATGTTCATATAATTTTAAAGATGAACAAAGTATAATAAGTATGATGGATGTCCATTTTATCTAACAACACCTGCCATAATAGTGTTCCCGTTTTATTTTATTCCTAAAAGTCATGATTTAGTCACGGTGAAGTAGATGCACCATAAGAGCCATTTCATAAGTAGTGATAAAGCAGCCACAAAAATCAAAGATAGAGCCGAATGAGTTGCGTAAGCATTATGGCCATTTGGCTCAAGTTGCCTTTTGAGACTAAACTATTATTCCCCATTTTCGTCACCAGTACGTCTTCAGAACGTAATAATTCAATTTTAATAACAGCCACTATAACCAAATAGCCATCCTTTTCAGATACTGTAACATGATGATGACCAAAATATAACTCCTTGTGATACTTGGGAATGTTAGTGTAACCAGAAGAACATTTAGAATATTACGCATGAAAAGGTATTGATAGTCTACTTTAAAGTTTAAAAAATCTTCTACTTTGTGGAGCTATTATTTGATGATAAGGAGCATGTTGTCGATTAGGAGAAATGTTAATAAAGGCAAATATATTCAACTAATTGCTTTTTTAAGGCTAGGATTTTGCAGAGTGAGAGGGAAATATGCGTTTATTTTCGATTTATTGTAAATAGTTAAAAAACTACACATAGTATAATCTTAAAACTGCTTTAGATACTTGCTATTGATCTAACGAATACAACTATATATATATTTTATTATAAATTTCTATTATATTTAAATATCGTAGTTTGTCAATGAAAATAGTGCCTAATTTCATTATTAAAGTATGACATTTTCCTATATACAAAATTAATGATAAAAACTATATATGGTTGTATTCCTTAGAGCAATGGGAAGTATCTGAAATTATTTTAAAGATTATACCATTTATGATTTTAAAAAAATTTATAATAAACCGAAAATAAATGCATATTTCCCTCTCACTCTGCAAAATCCTAGCCTTAAAGCGAAACTGCATATAAACCAAAAAAATCAAGAATACTGAGTAAGAAAACATTACAAAGTTTTTGTTGGAGGCGGAAGACGAAAAATTTCTTCTTACAAAAACAGTAATGGTAATTGGTGTAAGTGGTGCCTGCAGGAGGGAAGAATTAAAAAACCTTAGAACAGGAGATGTGCATGTATTTAGAATTGTTATACCCAATACTAAAACTAAGGTATCCCGCGAATTTTTCATAACTCCTGGTGATATTAATGGATTAAATATCCCAAGTAGCAAGGTGACGTCATTATGACGTCTTTTAAAGGTGATTTTTCGTCGCCGACGTCATTGTCCCAATAAATGACGTACCAGAGACGTGATATTTATAACATACTTCTGACGTCATCATGAAGACGTCAAATACACGTTTCTTTTAGGTCATTATTTTGACGTCATTAAAATGACGTGAAATAAATCATTATAAAATAAAAATAAATAGAAGTATTTAGTGACTAGTTCAATTTTTGCCACATAGTAATAATAATTTTGTTTTACTATTTCTAACTAGTATACAGCTTTTAAACATATTTAAATAAAGATGTCCAATGGTTAAGTGAGTTAAGTATTTGGTTGCGAGGCAAAAGGTCCGCGGTTCGATCCCTGCACATTCCGGTTTTTCTTTCGTCAAAAACTTTATTAATAATTGTGGAAAAATATTATAATGAGAGGTTTTCATCCCTTATCGCAAAATTCACTGATTACCAATACGTCATATTGGCGTCATATCTATGACGTCATTGAGCTGTGACATTGTGCCGTCTTTTTCACGTCATTTTTACGTCATGCTGAAGGTGAAATTGACGTAATTAATGCCGAAAAAACGATGTCATAATGACGGCACCTTGCTGACTGGGATGCAGCAATGCGACCCAGAAATATCAAACATTTTCGTTTTTTTTTCTATTAGTCAGGAATAACAAATGTACAAAGCAACCAGTGGGTATTCATACTTTTGGAAATAAATATCTTTAAACTTGCCTCATCATCCCAAAGAATATAGAGGCCACTGTTTCAGAAAGTCTTCAGCATCTATGCTGACAAATTCAGATGCAGATCTTGTCACTGTCAATCGCCACGGTGGCTGGAAAAGTAATACTGTTGCTGAAGGATATATTGAGAATTCCAGTGAAAACAAGAAAAAGATTTCTATATTTTTAGACAGAAATCATCAATAGTACTTTCATCCGTTGTTTGTTTATCGCAAGAAACTGAAAATGTTGAAAAAAATCATCAAACCAACGCAACCATTTCGACACCGACCAGCAATATCATTATATCTAATTGTAATAATTGTCTTATTAATTTTAATCATTAAATTTTCAGTTACAATTTTCAAATAAATATTTAATACTTTTTCCCTAATTTTATTTTTTTTATCATTATAGTACTGAGTACAGTGGCGTAACTAGACGTCATGGGGCCCCAGGTCAAAAAATTGTTGGGGCTCTCTATTATATTTTCTTAATACCTAATCCTAATCCGAAAAAAAAATTTTTTGATCCCAACATTTTTTGATGAGCGGGGGGACTGCCCCGGTTTGCCCTGCCATAATTACGCCTCTGACTGAGTACTACAATGAAATCATTATAGTACTCAGTCTGATAAAGTATACCATTTTAATACTGAAAATTATGTCATTTTGACACGTCAGAAGGTAAATATAACATTAGAGGAAAACACGCCATGTAATAAAATTGCAAAAAATTTTCAATGCGAATGCCCCTCGAACGTTGATAAATAGTTCATAATTTTATCAGAACTTCCTCAAGTACGTTGTTTTTAGGTCATATCCCTCCGCCTACGGCGTTTCAAGGTTTCCCACAAACAGCAAAATATTGCTTTACTTATTACACGTAAAATATTATAATAATTACTCACCATTCAAACTAAATTTACAATATCAAGGTTATTTTTTCAAAAAAGAGGTATATAAACGATTGACGTGTAAAATGTTGTTTATTATTATTTCTGGCGCTTAAACAATTCGGTAACGATGGTGATCGCCGATAATCAAGATGCGGAACTCGACAATATTTTACAAAAATATTTCACTTATAAGTTTCGGTCTGGCCATGTTAGTGTTAAAGGGGTGAGTATGCCTAAGCGCTTCGAGGATATGCAGCAGGAAATTTACGATTGGGAGGTCAACGAGAATGATGTCTGGATTTGTAGCTTCCCCAAAACCGGTAAGTGTATTTTTTAGGATTTTATAAATGTTTATCAATGTTTATCACTGGACTGACAATCATTGATTATAAACAAAAATATTAAAAATTAATGAGTATGAAAAATTTAAGTAAATGATAAAAAAGTAATTCTCATTAATTTTGAAGTGTGTAATAAGTTATGAAAACCTTCAGTTTTATTTCAGAGCTTTTCGGATATTTTAAAACTTAAGCAATTACAATAACAAAATGGCGACATTTTGTTAAAAAAAAAAAAATGTGAAAATGCACATTGAATCGGCCATAACTTTTTTATTTTTTGTGAAGCCGAAACAAACAAAAAATTGTTTTAAAAATTGATCAAACATCTTAAATTTTATTCCTTAGAATTTTTTATGGAAGTGTCACGGTTTCTAAGATATTCAAGATTTTAAACTAAACAGGCCTGTAGCTAGAAAGTGCTTTCAGGTCGGGCAAATAATTTTTCAGAGGGGGCTGGGCCAAAAATTTTTTGAAGAGCGGGGGGGGAAATTCAAAAAAATTTTTTTTAGTCCCAAAAATTTTTTGATGAGCGAGGGCAAGAAAACTAAAAAAAAAATTTTGCGAAGTTAATTAAAATTGCCCCCCTTGCAATCGCCGTAGGTCAGGCGAAAATTATTCCAGGACGGGCATAGCCCGTCCTGCCCCCCCCCCCCCTAGCTACAGGCCTGAACCTAAATATTTCATGCTAAAAATAGTCGGATGTCATCTATAAAATTAAATATCTCCGAAACTATCAATCCTACACAAATATATAAAAAAGTAAATTCATTCTCAGTTTATAAGCTTCATTTTTGATGTTCACTATATTTTCTCTAAAACTAATTTATTGAGATATTGCAGACAAACAAAAATGTTACGTTTTTTCTAAAATTCATTTACGGTTTGCAATTTTCTTTTTTAAGCAATCTCTGTAAGTGGACGAAAAATATCTAGCACGTAGGTCATACTATATATTAACAAAAAACAGTATATGGGAATATATTTTTTTTACTTAATAAAATGGCGAAGTCTTTTAAAAAAAAAATGAAAAAGTACATTGTTTCTGTCTTTGTTTTTTAGGCTATAGAAATAGAAAAAAAAATCATTTGAAAGCCTAATTTATGGTCTCCCACTTTGGTCGTTGGCGCTTTTGATGTAAGTGCCATAGTTTCTGAGATATTTAACATTTAAACTAAATACTTAGTCTTATCCCAAACAGCACGTCCAATTGTAATTACGTCTCTACAAGATATACACATGAGAAACAAAATATGTTGAGGTGGATCTAATTGTTAAACTAGTACTGACGTACACATATGAGATACACTTATGTTTATATTGACAGAATTATGTGATACAATGTTTAATAATTGTATACCGTATGCACTCAAGATTCTAAACATTTTTATATAACGTAAAGAAGGATCATTAGAATGTTGAAGGATGAGCCGCCATGTAGATGAATGGACAATCATTTAATAGGTTAGGCACCCACTGGTTTTTATACTATCTCGGCCTAGCCACAGAAAGATCTTTAACCTGGCCGTTATAAAATGCATCCAAATCAATCGACGTTTCCTGAATGAATTTGAACAATACAATTTATATTATTTATTTTCTATAAATTCATTAGAGTATAAGATAAAGGGTGACTGAATATTGCCAGTGGTTTGTATGTGCCACCATCTAGAAATAATTTCTGCAACAAACTACGTGGTAACGCATAAATTTGTCTAAACTGAAAAAATGACGTCACCAACACGTCACATCGACGTGATGTCATAATTTCGTCACAAGATGACGTTACTGGGACGTCATTTTTTACCCAAGAGCTTTTGTTACTCTCTGTGTTTATCAATTAGAGTGTATACTTTTTGATGTATGATTATCTATCATTATATTGTCTTTTAATTTTCTAACGCCTTATTTGTCGTTCTTTGCACTGTCTGCCATTATTGGAAATGTAGTTATAAAAAATTGCAACGAATTTTTTCACCAAGTTTATCCTATAAATATCTTTAGCAGTCATTCTTCTGGAAGATTAATATTTTTCCAGCTTTTACACTATGTCATTTAGATAGTGCTGACTTATTATGGTCATTTTCATATCATCCTTGACATACCATTAAAGTTTTCAACAAATCGGACTTTGCCTCAAAATGTTGATTGATCCATATCTCTTCTAATATCACATCCTAGTGATATGCATTGACCTCCTCTTGGTGAAACATATTTGGTGATAAAAGAGTATGAGCGGGTAGCAATGTAAAAAGTGCCCCCGCATCTACCGAACTAAAACGGCTTCCATAAGATGTCTCGTATGCTGACTGTCTTGTGTACAAAGTTTTAAGCTCGTGGACTTTGCGTGGGGTGGAAAAAAAAATAATTTACCCCTAAATGTTTTATTTTTTTTCTCACCTCCTATTTGACGGATCGCTTTGTAATTTGGTACAAATAATATTAGTGTTAGGAGAGTTTATTTTAAAAAATATTACTCTTCTACGATGATTTTATGCATTAAAAAAAAATTAAAAAATTTGTTCAATAGCCTGAAGGGTGACTATCCTGTTTGACACTATTATCATATTTTGATATAATATGTATTTAAACTATAACTATCACATATAACAGTTATAGTTTTATTAATGCGGTGGAACAGGATAAAAATAAATAAAAATTATCTGAACTTGCAATATTACGAGTATATTATTTAATATTTAGATAGGTAATCATATAATTTATTCAGACAAGAGTAACTGAGTGATGCAGAAATTGGACCCTTATTGCGAGCAAAGGAAAAAGGAACCCGGCCAGAATGGAAGGATGTCTCAAACAAAGGAGCAGGATTGAAGGCTTTGTGGTCGCAATGAGATTCTCTTAGAGCATTAGACGGGCTGTTATTATTATTACATACGAACATCTATAAGACTTATTTTATTAACCATTAGGAACATGATAACTCATAAAAAACAAAATTATTTATGCAAGTCACTTTCCTCATCTAACTGTGCCAGTAAAGAAAGTTTTATTGGTTGATTCGATTCTAGTACCTCCAATTTTTTACATATTATTCATTGTTACGGTTTTTGCATTTTAAATTAAGTGAGCTGATTTTGCTCTCAGAACTGTTGCTATCAGTTGTAGAACTTTCCATTTCGTGCATAACACTAACTACTATAGTTTTTTAAAAAGGGAAAAATTAAGTATTAGGTACAATACAAATATCATAAGAAAACCACGTACGATACACATACTTAAAATTCCGGAGATAAGATACTATATATGAGAACGTAACAGTATGAGATTGAGCTACGGAGATTTGTAAGACAGATGTGGCTGCGGCAGAGCGGGGGCGTGAGTAGCCAGCGGTCAGGCAGCCAACTGAAAAATGACTTATTTTGTATTTTTAGTGCCTCTTCAACTGTCACAGCACGCACTTCAGACCGCGGGTTGTCTTTAAAGGGAGCTTCTACTTCGAGGGCACGCACCAAAGCCTCGCTAATACTTTGATGCCGCGATATTCTAAGAATTCGCCTGACCTTCCGCCCAGATACGATCTAAAAAGGCTCCCACGGCTAGTTGTTCCTGAAATTCTCTTGGTGCACTCGGATATGCCAGGTGTGTCAGTCTCTCTATCGCAGCTTCGAATTCTTGTAAGCTTTCCCCAACCTTTTGCGTCCTTGATTTTAGCTGAGCCTGGTATACTTGGGCAAGGTATTGGTCGCCATATCTCAAGTCTAATGCAGCTTCCAAGTTCCTTTGTTTCTCCACCGGGATGGTCTGAAGCTTGGCCCCTTAGCGCCAGAACTAATACCATAGCCTTTTCCCCGTTATCCCAGTTATTCGCACTTGCAGCCGCCTCAAATTGTCTCTTGTACGTTGTCCATGAGCTTTGGCCGTCAAATAAGGGAGGTTTTAAACGAGGACCTAATGATGCTACCGGCTGGCCTCCTTTCTCTCTCAATTGTCGTTTAAAGCTCTCCACTTCCCTTTCGACCTCACGCATCTTTTCTTTGAATGTCGCTTACTTCCCCTTTGACTTGACTGACTTCTGTCTTGACCACACCCACTTTATCTTCGACCTGGTTTATCTTTTCTTTGATTTCGTTAGTGATTGAATTCATAGCGTCTTGTTGGATTTTCATTTGATCGCTCAAGATTTTCCTCAGTTCTTCCTCGCGTCTTTCTTGTTCCTCTTTTTCTTCTTGGCGTTATCTTTCTTGTTCTTCTTTCTCCTCTTGACGCCTTATTTCAAGGTCTTCCATTATTTCCTTCAATTCGTGTCTTTCTTCTTGACGCCGCACAGTGGAACGAATCGTGATTTTTTCGTTCAAAATTATCTAGAGCACTTGTTTCGCAACCGATTGGGATAATTTTTTTTTTTTAAATACTCGTTATTTAATTTCCAAAAAACGTAAGAGTGCCGATTTCAGCATAAACTTAAACAAAAATATTTCATTTTTCATCATTTTTTAGCATTTATATAGCCGCCATTGATTCCGCCATCTTGCAGGTTGGTTTATGACAATTTGGATGTCAGATTCTTAATCAGCGACCTCAAGAACCCCCCAGTAACAAGATATATGTAAATTGAATAAGAAAAAAAGTTTTTATTTGTAAGTAACATGGTGATCACAGTGTAATACGGACATTTTGGCTAAGCTCAATAATTTTGGTTAGCATAATTCAAAAATCGGCTCTCTTACGTTTTTTGGGAATGAATTAATGAGTCTTTAAAAAAATATCCAAATCGGTTGCGAAACAAGTGCTCTAGATAATTTTGAACGAAAAAATCACGATTTGTGCCACTGTGCGCCGCCTTTCTTCCTCTTGACGTCTTCTTTCTTGCTCTTCTTTTTCTTCTTGACGTCGCTTTTCTTGTTCTTCTTTTTCTTTGCGATATCTTATCTGAAGTGAAATAACTAAACATGAATGAATTATATGATTACCTACTTATCTAAATATTGAATAATATACTCGTAATATTGCAAGTTCAGATAATTTTTATTTATTTTTATCCTGTTCCAACGCATTAATAAAACTGTAACTGTTATATGTTATAGTTATAGTTTAAATACATATTATATCAAAATATGGTAATAGTGTCAAACAAGGTAGTCACCCTTCAGGCCATTGAAAAAATATATTAATTTTCTTTTAATGCATAAAATCATCGTAGAAGAGTAATATTTTTTAAAATAAACTATCCTAACACTAGTATTATTTGTGCCAAATTACAAAGCGATCCGTCAAATAGGAGGCGAGAAAAAAAATAAAACATTTAGGGGTAAATTATTTTTATTTCCACCCCACGCAGAGTCCACGAGCTTAAAACTTTGTCAGCATACGAGACATCTTATGGAAGCCGTTTTAGTTCGGTAGGTGCGGGGGCACTTTGTACATTGCTACCCGCTCATACTCTTTTAGCATGACTAATTATTTCATTAACGTTTTAGGAACCACTTGGACTCAAGAGATGGTGTGGATGATTGTGAATAACCTTGATTTTGTTAAAGGACAAATCGACTTAGGGGAACGATGCCCATTTCTAGAGTACGCACGAAATAATCTAAAATTACTTAAGTACTTTTATTTATATCCTCTTTGCTTTTAGATATTCAGCGATTGTCGACCATAGAGAGACTATTAGAACCAACAAGCACTTTGATCCACCTCCATACCTTGCAGATTCTTTAAATTTTGTTAAAAATTTGAAAAGCCCTAATTGCGTGAAAACACATTTACCTTGGATTTTGCTACCCAAACAAATCCAAGAGGACTTAAAAAAGCCGAAAGTAAGCCACTAAAAGCATGCTGAATTTGATTTCAAATAACATATTTGTTTGTTTCTAGATCATTTATGTTACAAGAAATCCAAAAGATACTTGCGTTTCGTATCACAATCATTCGAAACTATTGGAAGGTTACACCGGAAGTTTTGAGGACTTCTGCAGGCTGTTTTTGGCTGGTAAAGGTAAGTTTATAAATGTTGCCTCATCATCAGGCATATATTGACTTGAAATTCCATGCTTAAGAAAACCAAGCAAATTTTCTGCTTCTTTTTTATTTAGTTTCTAAAAATGACCAAGACTTAGAACTATGACAAGTCGGTCTACCCAAGCAGCATTCAAAGTGATGGGAACTGGCATCTGAGGCATCGGAACTTTAATATAGTGGGAATGACATAACTGTTACTAAATTTGCGACTTTGCAGTATGCATTTGTAGTGACAATTATGTAGATTCTACAGGCATTGTATAGTTATAATGCTTTCAAGCAACTGCTGCAGAATCTTCAACGTCACAGATACTACTCTGCATTACTTTGAAGCATCCTCAACTGCAAAGTGAAAATTGGTAGTAATGCCGACCGCACAGCGTTACCAAAGCACCGCTTCAAAGTAATGATAACTTCAAGTGTGCAATTTTAAGCCCCCGGTACGTTTTTGGGAAATTTTCTGGGACTTCAAAATTGTCTAACTTATTAGTGACATCTCGAGTAATAATGAGGTTATTTCTACGAACATAGGGGCTTTGAAGTTATTTTTACTACTCCCCACTAATTGAAGATGACTACAAAGTTACATATATTGGAAATCTACTATAAAGCAATATTAACTTTTAAGACAATTTATATAATTATTGGCATTGAATAAAATGGCGGCATCTGAAATGCTCAGTAAAAGCGAAATAAAGTTTATCGACACTCATCCACGTTTTATAGAAAACTGAAGAAACAGTTAAACAGTAGTAGAAATAGTGATTCTTCAGAATATGATGCAAACATGAAAGATTATTTCGCCATAGCAAAACCATAATCTTTGGCAACAAGTGCAAAAGTGTTCCCATAAACACAAGGAGAAAAGTAATCGAAAACTATAACAGTTTGCAGTGATATTACTGATACTGTGTATTGCATGAAAGTTACAACTTGTCTTTAAAACACAGATATTTACAAGACATACATTATGCATGGTATGGGAAATTTAACATAGTTCAGTTAGTGATCCACTGAGCATATTAAATGAATTTGCCGATTAAAAACTCCAAATTTAATAAATATTGTGTCGATGGGGAACGGACAATATCGGTATAAAAGGCATAAGACATTGTTTGTGTACAATAAATTGAACTGAATATATACAAAAAAAAATAGCAAAAAAACTATATTTCTTTTCTAAAATATCTCAAAAGTTATCAGTGACGACAAAAATAACAGTTTACAACACCATTATCCATGTTTCGATTACTGTGCCAGTCTATTATATTTCTTCGATTTAAATAAAATAACTTCCCTTCAAAAACTACAGAATAGAGGAATGAGAGTGATTTTGAAATACAGCCGATTTACCTCAATCCAACATATGCTTTTTTCTCTTCAGTAGCTGCCTGTAAAAAATTGCAGATTGCTTTTCATGCGGCTATGGTATTTATTTTCAAAATTTTAAATAACTTATTACCCGAGTATTTAAATAAGTTTATATTTTATGTAAACCAAATACATCAACACTACACAAGAAATAACAACAAATTTTATATACCAAGACAAAATCTAAGTCAAACTATGAAAATTTTGTTATATAAAGGCCTTGATCAATATAACAGGTTACCAGAGGATGTAAAGGAATCTATCTCTCTACCTGTATTCAAACGTAAAATTGTAAGCTATATAAAGTCGATCGATTAACTCCACTTATTTTATATATTTTTTCCTCGTTATTTTTTAATTTATTTGTATATGTATTAGTGTGTAAGTGCGTGTATTATTTATTTATGTATAAATTATATGATTCTTTGTAATTACATTAGAAAAGTGAATTTGTATATTAGGATTTTCCTATTCAAATAAATACTTACTATTTTTTGAATGAAATTAAATGTAAACTGATCACTAAAATACGAAAACTCTTATGTATTTTTTCCATTATTACACACCTTACGTTAATAAATATATTTACAAGACATACATTGTACATCGTTTTCAGTAAATAAACAAATATTTTATTTGCACAAGTTTATTAACAACTTAATTAATAACATCAGATAATAAAACGTACTTGGTAAAAAGCATAATTGCTATTTTTAATCCATATCACACACAGTGATGTTTTAACAGTTATTACCGTGTTGCCAATTCAAAAAAAATAAAATTACCTATCTCGCATCTGCCAATTGTACCAACATGAAAATAAGTTGGTACCAATAGTTTCCAAGATCTTATAGCGTCATTGGTCCCATTTGCTACATCTAGGTAAAAATACACAGAGAAATTGTTGTAGTTCCCGTCACCACTTTTAAAGTAGCAACAACTATAATGTTGGTGGCATCTGCTACTTTATGGGAAATGTAAATTGTAGAGAAATAATTTTGGTTTTTGCGGCGTCTAATATGTGACCAATACTTTGCTGACATATATACCACTACAAAGTGACTGCAATTAAAATCGCCATTTTTCTGTTGTTGAATGAAGATGCCACATTGACACAGATAAAAATATAATTCAATAATTTTTTTTTTATTATTATTATGGTCATTTGGAAATATGTTTCATAAATAGATTATTACTTTATAATATATAAAATTTAAAAAAAACACGTTTTCCATAAAAAAATTTGCAGTTTTGCTTGTACACATGTTACACACTTGTACATGTTGTGTAATCACCTTATTGGACCTTGGACATATTATGTGCTCAAACTCAATAAGTCGACTATGTCCTAATGCAAAAAAAAACAACTCAATAAGTCATTAATTTGCTATTCGAATAACAGAGAGCCAAATATATAGTTTGCGCTCTCATTCCGGTCAGCTGAGCTGTTCTAAAAGTTAGTCATTTCTACTACTTGATTATATCCTATTTACGTAATAACCTAGTCCTCGACACGGTAACGGTAGAAATACCGGAATAGTAACTTGCTACGTAATTATTATTCTCCATTTTGGTGAATGCTTAATAGAAGGATGGTTCCCATTACGTAACAATCCTTAGTTGCGGAAACCTTTAAAGTTCCACTAATGGTAACTACTACGTAGAAACTACTAAAATTGCTGCTTGGGTATCATATGTGAGGAACTACTTTTAATTTCAGTACAATTTTCCGGTTTTCATGGTTTTGATACAAATTTTTGTTCTCCTCATTCTAGCAAGGTACATAGGATTTTGTAACGCCACGAGGAACGTGTTTCTTTAGCAGTGCTGATAACTAATCCAACAAATCTTTCGTAATCATTTGACGAAATCGAAATGGCATTTGCATTGCAATTAGTTTCATACTACGGCAGTTTAGTGGTAATTTTACTGTATTATAATAAAATTTGGGACGTCTGTCTTGCCATTAGATGAACTTCGCCTCATCTTTTAAAACGGTGCGTTTTCCTCAGTGCTTCTTTAGCGTTGTGTAGGCCCATTGATCAAGGTCCAATATAACTCTCTTCTTTATAATACCCAACTAGTAGATAATGCTTAAAATGGCTGAATTTATTTTTCAGTATGTTACGCTCCCTTCTGGCAACACGTCTTCCCGTTCTGGGAGCGCCGAAACCAACAAAATATTTTGTTCCTCAAATACGAAGAAATGATCCAGGATTTACCAGCTGTAATTAGAAAAGTTTCAAATTTCCTGGAAAAAGACCTCACGGATGAGCAGGTCCGACTCCTCAGCGATCACTTGAGCTTCACAAATATGAAAAATAACCCATCCCTCAACTATGAGAAATTGGTAGCGTTTAACAAGAAATATGAATTTACCAACTTCGACGGTGCCTTCATGAGGTCAGGTAAAGTGGGAGATTACAAAGAGAAGATGTCACCGGAACTGATCCAGAAATTTGAGGAGTGGACAAAGGAAAATACAAAGGACACGGATTTTTCATTTTGATTTAAGATGCATTTATATGTATAGCGGAAAGATAGGGAGCTAATGTATTAATTTACATTGTGATTAATTAAAGTTATTATCACAATTATTTGTTTGCTATGCTATAATTTGTATAAAAATGACCTCTCATCTTTTACTCTAGAAAATATGAATCAGGAATACTCAACGCTCTATATAGACAAAGCCTGCAATATGATATGCATATAGGTTAGAATTAAGTTTTAAGATTTTTATTACGTTACTTTGCTAATAAACCCATCAGAAGAAGGGGTAGAGGCTATTTTTCTTATTTATTTATATTCTGCCTTCGTCCCCGCCTAGCTGTTCAATTGCCGAGGTGCCTTGGTCAGCAGATCACCGACTGAATATGGGAGTGAGTATCAAGGAGAGATAATGTGTCTTAATATATATTGAATAAATCGATTTGATTTTTTTAATTTTTTAAAGCTAAATAAACCTAATTAATATAATAAAAGTGCTGTTTTATGCAATAAAGAGTAGATTTAAGCAAATTTCCAGCGTCAAAAATTTTTCGTCTGAGAGTAGCTAAGATCTTGTTTGTAATCGATACTTCTTTATTCAGTAGAAGATATTTAATTTTCTAACATTGTAAGTTGCGCTTTTCTGTTATTTATAAAATATTTCAGTTTCTGGTAATTTGAGGTGTCCATGTTATAATAGCCTGATCACCTGGATGCATATTTTAT
Organism: Rutpela maculata; assembly: GCA_936432065.2. NCBI lineage: Eukaryota > Metazoa > Arthropoda > Insecta > Coleoptera > Cerambycidae > Rutpela > Rutpela maculata. The sequence continues at coordinate 406,874,763 of OW386285.2, read as the reverse complement.
TCTGTCGAAGAATTAAACCAAATAATTTTCAACTTTTTTCCCAATTTCAAGAGATATAAATTATTCATCGAAACTTTCCAAATTATTCATATTTATTTATTCAACATTTAAATCGCACCAAAAAATTATATTAATTCAAGAATGGTTAACCTCGTTTGCACCATTACCTTGCAGCAAGCCTCTTAGCCCCCAGGGAATAAAAATGCTTACTGGCATAATATTTCTTTATTTAATTGGTTAGCGTACATGCAGTCAGGGTGTCAAGCAAAAAAGGTGGAAGTAAGGTAGAGTAGAGGTATTTTTACGGTTATCGGCACTTTAGTAGGTCTAGTTTAAGAATTCGGTTGGGTATTTTAGGACATTCAAGATGCCGGCTTATCTAAGGTGTAATTTTGTATGAATTTTTTTAATTTACCAAATGTGGGCATGTGATACATCATTTTCTATGTTTTTCGGGTTCTAGAACGCAACTCTGAGGTCTAAAAGACTTAAGGGCAATTCCTTCTGTGTTGCCGTATCAAAATATAAAATAGGTGTTAAAAACAAATTCGATACAAAAAGAAACATACCTCAGAAATAAGATGCAATTATGTTTCACTGCAAATAATTCTCCCTTTATTTAATAATTCAATATTAAACTTTCTTTCGTAAGGAATTAAAAAGTTATTTTTAATTTCTTACAGAAGAAAGTTAGGAGATAATTTAGGCTATGTTTTTTGAGCGTGACCCTCATTCAAATTATGGATGCGAGACACTTTTGAATAGTATGATTTTTTTTACAGATTACGTCTTAATCTTATTAAGCTAACAAAGTTTTAAAATAACCGTTTATATTATTATTTTTTAACTTATAAAAACCGTTTAATCGTCACTTCAAACTAATCCCTTTCAGCTACAAACTGGTGTGGTATCTGAGAGGGCTGATCTAGTGACGCAACATGAAAAAGGGGATGCCATTATGGTGCAGCATCTTATTCACGAGATTAAAGAAAATCCAGATATCGTCGTAAATGCAAAATGTAATGACACCGATGTTTTTGTCTTACTTGTATGTTATTATAATTTACTAGATTTAAAAAACGATGTTTCTATGGTTTCTTTTAAGTCACTGCGAGCCACCATAGATATTAGGGCCACACAAACAAATTATACCATATTTACCAGCTGCACATTCCTTATCTGGTTGCGACACGGTGGCTCAGTACCATGGAATTGGAAAAAAAACGCCAGTAATTGTTTAACGGGTGGTCGGGTTTTAACGCATTTGGGTCGATTAAACAGCAATATTGAAGATGTTTTCCAAGAATGTACAATTTTTATAGCTTAGTGTTATGGAGTAAACAATGCATTGATGTTAGAACTTTTTTATGGGCTAGAAAACTCGGACAAGCCGTTGGGCTTGACGGCGCTTTTAGTTGTAAAAGCGCCGTCATTCTCTGCTCTTCCACCAACTACTGAATGTTTTCAAGAAAACGTAAAAAAGGACATTTCCAAACATTTTTTGGTTGTCTGTAATGGATTTTTCTTGGCCAAATATAGATGCCACCAATATGGGTTTCAGGCTGACGGGGATAAAATGAAGTTACACCTGATTGCCTTGCCAGAAAATGTTCAAATTGCCCCCCAAATTACATTTTGGCAATATGCTCATGCAAATCAATAAATCCGTGTAACACAACACGATGCTGCTGCGTGGCCAATGGCCTGTCATGCAGTTTAATGTGCAATTTTCTGCAACTAAGCACAGAACATTATTGCCAGAATCCTCATACGAAAATGTCTGAAAATATAACTTCTAACAGTGAAGATTCCGAAAAAAATTAAATGTTCATTTTTACGTTTAGTTGTTTACAGTTTTTACAATAAGAATTAAAAAAAAAAAAATAAAAATTACAAAAAAAAAAAGTAAGTAAATCGTGAGAAAATATAAAATAAAAAAAGAATGATCAAGCCTTTCCACACAAAAAAAATACGGAATATTAAGTTTACGTTTGTGTATTTTTTTAAAACCTTACTTGTTTTGAGCTAGCAGGACCTTTTAACCAATGTTTTTAAAAGGTCCCTTAACTTGCTCACGGATACTACTTTTAAGGATATGGTGTTATCCGTATAGTACTCTTAAAGCCTAATTTGAGTATACAACAAAACTTGGTATTAGTTTTTTTTGCTTCAAAAATTAATTTATTCTCCGAATCAGCCGCCCTCTTAATAAAGTAAATTAGCATCATTTAAAGATTACGTCCTACACGATTTTTAACCTCAAATACTAATTCACAGACCTTAAAAATATATAAAACGACGTGTCACACACCGATATAATGAAATAATTTTATAAACCTGTCTTTTCACTCTAGGCCAGTTGCCGTCTTGAATATCTCAAAATGCCCAAGGGTGCCAAAGTGGTATCAATCAGAATCGTAATGTTGACCTTTTGAAGAAACAAAAACAGCCAAAAAACTTTCACTATACCCTACTTCCAGGTTAGGTTAAAAATCCTTATTTGGCACCCTGGTCATCACTTCCATTTTTTTTCATTCCATGAGTGTTTTCTTTGCACATGTCGTCTGAAGGGCGTGACACTATTTAGTTGATTAAGGGCTAAGACTCGTTAATTTCTACTCGCAGTGGTGTTCAGTTAAGTCGTAGAATTATAGAGACGATCTAGAACCAGTAATAGACGAGAAAGAAAAGTTTGTACTTACCGTGGATTGCTGACTGCTTCTTAAAAAATCTCCGCCTTCTAAAGATGCACTGGTCTCGTATCTAACACTGCTTATTGACTTATCACATCTGGGTATTCTTCTGTGATCTAACATTTTGAATATCATTCGTCTCTTTGAAAGGGGCAGTTGTTGACCTAACATACAAAAGCTTCTGAGAGCTTAGACAAAGTTAATCATTCAACCAAGAAAATGCAAGAGTTCAATTAATACCATTTATTGGTTTAATTCAACGTGTACAAGAACCTTGTAACAGTTCAGTTTTGCTACACCCTGTATAAGTCAATTAATTATAGTATTTCTTAAAGTTGCTAGTCTCTTGAACATATGTAAAAACCAGCGCCGTTTTTCTGTCGCAAAAAGTAGAGAGTAAAAAATAGGACTTGAGCGCGAGAACTGACAGAGTAGAGAGAATTAACTGAGAGTGCAGAGTAAATCTGTTAGATAAGTTTTATTAAACATTATTAGTGAAAAAGGGCCTAAAGAAAACCTAAGGTAATTCAAATTATTTTATATAGTAATTAAATTTCGGTTTTTATAGTGATTGTTCGCGATTTAGATATTTAATTGTTATTTTAGGCCTTTTGGTTGCTATTATAATTACTGTTGGACACTCTGGTTATTCTTGACTACCTACTGGTTGCCTTTTGTTATCTTGTGGCAAATCTTATGAGCAATTTATAACACCTCTGGATAAACCTATGCAATTTTACGTGTTGGCCGGCGACAGATAAAAGTCTCCAGGAAGCGGTCATATGTTGAACAGGCTTTGGTATAGCCCGGGAGTAAAACCGAAAACAGCGTAATTGTTTCATCGGAACCTGTGGTATAGTTAATAATATAAAACAAATAGTATTCTACCCTTGGAGATGACCAGGTATTTATGTAGTGTAACTTCTTTCTAAGATGCCTATAGTTGCGGACGGAAAAATTGTTTAGAGTACAAAGAAGCACCTGGGACCCTTTAGAAATATTTTCTGGGAAAGATACTCATTATTTATTTATTTGAAATACACAATAATATATAATCTTATTCACGTTTAGAAATATTTAATTCATGTAAACCATTTAACAGCTGTTCAGTGGGTACCCTTACAAACTAGATCTGTTAATAATTATTTACTTGCCCCAGAGAGTCTAGCGAGATATTTTTTTTTGCGTTAATAATGCATTTGTTCTATATTCATTTATGTTCTTAGTAAACGTGTAGTTTTGTAATAAAAATAACAAACGTTTTCATCGTCTTAAATGATATTCTTTCTCGGTTACCTAAAATTAGGTGTTTTATGTATATGCTAAATTTTTTGTAATTTTACCTTTTCAAATTATTAAAGGCTTTAATAATTTGTTTTTACTTAATTTGTCTATTTTGTCTCCCCCTTCTCTGCCGATTTCGGCTGGCGCCCACACCAGCTTACGTAACAACTCATTAACCAGTAACCCTTAAGATATTTCTTTTTTGTGTAGTAAATACCTTTTTTTTTTATTATTTCTTTGCTTTTCTTTCACGACCCTGAGGCCGGAGCAAGGTTACAACCTATCTATTAATATGTAAGAATCTGCCTAACAAACATAGCAAGGGGGGACGCCCCCGTTAGATGATGTGCATCTCAACTATGAAGAGTATATAGTAGTAATCAACTTGGCACAAAAAGATTCACAACTTTTAAACGTACGAGAATAATTTGACTTGGACTGACTGTAAAAATATTTTACTAAAATTTTGATGCTTGTTGCTAGTTTTATAGTTCCAATTGTGATTATATCATTCACAAGAACTTGTCAACTAATAAATGTGTTTTACTACAGTATATAAGTCACATGAGATTTACTGCTTCCTCGCGACAATGTACTAACAGCGTGTATCCTAATAAAGGTTTTGTACCATGACTTCGCTTCATAACGACTACTATGGAGATGTCCGAATGTACTAATTTATGGGGTAATCTGTCTTGGTGGACGTGAAAAATTCTTTTTATACCAAATGTTGGCGCTGATGCCGGAAATTTGATCAGTTGTATTCTCTAATGTCTTTATAGACGAACAATTTTATAAGTAAATCTTCGAGGTTCTACAACAACAACACCCTTCGCCAACTATCCTCAAAAATACATAATGTTCTAAACTAAATCATGGCATTCTTAGCCTAACAAAAATTCCATATTTTGCTTCCATTTTTGAAGTAAAAGATACATTTCTTTTTTTTATTTTAAAATGTAGGATCGGAAATGCATAAAATAGCGTATACATTATCTTATGTGATTATTAAATAATCAATTTTTATATTAATAATCTATAGCTACTTTATTCCCTCTTTCGAGGGACTGTAATAGAGCTATAATAAGTCTTGCAAATAATATATTCTCTTTAAAGCATATTCTAATATTGTCTTACCCAGGTAAAAATATGAAGATTTTTTTAAAGTTGTATAGGAATCATTAGGGGTTTTAGAATTAAATCATTTTAAAATTTACAATACTAGAATTTATTAACCTATTTTTACAAAATAAATACCCTATTTTTTGTTTCGCTCAATAAACATGTTATAAACAATTTGAAAAGTATACATTTTCAAAACGATTTGCATATTTGTTGAGCAAATATGCCATAAATAAAATTTCATTAAAATTATTCATTTTTTAGAGTTCGTTGTGAACGTACTCGGTCGTCACTTTTACCTCTTCTATGTGGAAGTCGTTGCATTTCTCTGAATATAACGTCTGAAAAAAATAACACATTTAAAAAATAAGTTTGAAATAATGCAGAGAAGTTGTTTTTGTATTTTAAAAATTGCAGCTATATCGGAAACAACATGGCATCCGAAGCTAACACCAAATGATTCACAACTTTAAGGATTTTTATCAAAAATCAACTATGTTTGAATTATTTTCGTTATTTTTTATCTACTATTCTGTAATTACGGGAACTACTTTTTGTCCTAGGTCTGTAGTAGTTATTTGCTTTACTAGGTGCGAAACTTTACTTTTAGGTATGAGGTGATTTTTGAATGGTCGAGACGAAGCCGAAACCTTTCAAAAAACACCGAACACCTAATAAACGGGCTTTCGTATCGTGTAATGTATTATATTTTTTCTAATACCGAAAGTATATGGGATTTAATAATTTAAAACTAATTATTACTAATTTCTAATAAAGTTTATAGTTTAGGAAAATTGTTTCCATGCTAACGAAACAATTACTATTTGCCATCGAGGTTATGTTAAACATTTTAATTTCTGGTAGTTTCAAACTAAAATAATAGAGCGGCGGCTGAGTCCTCGAAAGTCGTCGTTTTAAAGGCGAACCCAATATTGCGGTATAATTTTATGAGACCTGTACAGATTTGTTTATTAGGTCAGTTTATACACAAAATTAACTGGACGACTGTGTATGGTGGTCGTGTCCTATTTTATTGGCCGAAAACTTAAAAAAACTGAAAATATGAATTTTAAAGTTTAACTCTATATAACTTTGAAAGCAACGAAGATAAGGAAATGTTTTTTTTTTTCAGTTTAAAAGGCAGAACATTGACCTTTAAATTTATGTATAATTTGCTGCAAAAATATAAAAAGTAACCTTCAAAAATTAATGTTATTTTAGAAATTGCGCAAATAATTAATGTTTTTGTTATATTAAATCTGCTATAAGTCGGTTATAAACAGAGGAAATTAAATTTTATTGTGTTCAAAAACTGGCAAATTTTATGGGCTTTAATTTGTCTCAATGAATAATGGGTCTATGTTTAAAAATAAAGGAGATACAGAGCTCTATTCACGAGGAAAAGTGGGGCGGCGGCAGAGCCGCAAGACTCCCTCTTCCCCGCTCAACCCGCGACGAGCTATATACAGTACAGTGTTTGTTTACGATTTGTGTCGTTTAGTTTATGTGTATGCGTGTTTTACAATTTGCTGCGTGGTGTTTTATGTGATTTTGAAGAGAAATAAGTTTTACTTTTGTGTATGTTGACAGTCTTACGTTTACTTGGAGATTTAAAAGGTAGTAGGTAATTTGTAGGTTTTTGGCGTACCAAATCTAACGTGTTGTAAAATTTGCAGAATTACGATGAGTAAAAATACCTGTATTTTTTGCTGTAAAACTATAGCCGAATACACGGGTGTTAAGAAACCAACACTTCAAGGCTACGAGATTTTTTTCGGCAGCAGAAATCAGAAAAGACGATGTTTCCTTATGAAGATTATCACAGCAAAATCAAATACGTGGAAAACCTAAAAATTTGAAATTTCACTTAAGTTGCTTAGTAAAATTTGATTCAAATCGGAAACAAAATAAAAAGGTTATAAGGGTATCTTCATTTTAAGTGAGTCACACTGTATATTTAAGGAAATGTACAGATTTCGACAAAATATTACGTTAGTAAATACGTTGAGTGTTGTAAAATAAAGATTGTTTTGTGACTGTGATTTATTAGCAGACCACGGTAAACCGCTTTGATAAAAATATTCAAGGTACATAATTGATTTTTTTTTATTAATCATCGATTTTCGCTGGCGAGTATCTCGTAAACTATAACACATAGGAATAAAATGAATATAAACATTCTTGTGGAAAATTTAATTACGTTTAATTTTGCATAGATTACCTTTTTCCATACGACGCATCGTTTCCGAGTTATAAGCGAAGAATCGAAAAAAGAAACCTTTCCACCCCCATCCCCCCTAAAGCGACGGGGCTAGGGGCGGGGACTTTTAGTATGTTTACCTCCTAACTACCCCTAACACATCCCTGAAGAGGAAAATTCTCCCCTCTTAAATGTTCTCTACAATCCCCTTTTGGGCATTCATTGATTGGACTATACCAAGGCCTCAATTCCACAGGAAATTGGAAAAATTGCAACAGTAATAAATGTGCCTATAGATATGAGGGAATGGTTTGTTCAATCGAATGTAAATGTAATATGAATTGTAACAATATTACCAACTTTTCAGAAGAACAGGACGAAGATAATATACCAGAATAAGTTTTATTAAATAATTAAATCATTTTAAACATTCATAAAGCTCTTTTTTTAGAACGCCAATCAACACTCCTTTATTATTATAAGTAGGTAGGTACCAAACGAAAATTACAAAAGTATGTTGAAATTACGTCTATGATTGCTTTATAAAATAAGCTTATTGTTTTATTTATAATAAATTATCATTCAAGCCCAATCTAAGTTAAAAATCTATTATATTTAGGGCGACATTCTCACTGCGAACGCGTCTAGTTTGATGATGTATAGTGCGATCGGACTGTGGGAGGAAGCCTCGTGGCTCTGCCGCGTACCGTGCCTCGCTGTGTTTGAACGGCCGTATCTTCTTTATTTTTAAAAATAGACCCAATATTAATCGAGACAAAATAAAGCCTATAAAATTTGTCAGTTTTTGAATAAAAAATCATTTATGTACCTCTTTTTATAAGCGAATTACGGTAGGTTAAAGATAATAAAATATTTAAACATTTATGCAATTCCTAAAATAACGTTAATTTTTAAAGGTAAACTTTTTTATCTGTGCAAAAAATTATATATAAAATTAAATAGAAATGTTTTTTCTATAAACTTGTAAAAATTCAGGTTTCTGTCTCAAATATTTTTGAAGCTATATGAAGTTAAATGTTAAACTTTCCAATTTTTTTACGTTTTCTGGCTATGACATAGGTGTCGACCAACGGAGACAGTCGTCCATTATGATTCTTATGTAAAAAAACAGGCTCAATCGAATGGTAAGGGTCCCAATAAATTATACCTCGATATTGGGTTTTTGAACGCAAATGCCAGGCGACCGCCGCACTATAAACAAATATGTTTGGTGGCGATGAAAATGGGATACAAGGGGCAGCCAATATTGCTTCTGCCTCGCTTTACCCCAAGAAATCTAAAGCAAGGTACTTATGAAGCGTTAAAATTTGTTTTTTTTTATTTTTCTCTCCTGGCCACGAAAGTTCTACTTTCGTAGCTAGCAACGCCTTAGCAACCACGTAACTTGGCTATATTCGACTAGGACCACCGTGGGCACGCCCACAGTGGACGAAGTCGAACGCTTTTACAGTCGTATCTTAAAATGTGACCATGTCGACCAACTTCGGACCGCTGATTCGAACGCTTTTTAGCAGTCCGACCGTGGTCCGCCCGCCAGTCGAACGGAACCCTTGTAAATAATGTTAGCTTTGGACATCTTAAATTTTGTGATACCATCTTTGTTGTGAAAAAAATTATATGAAAAAAAAAAATGAAAAACAAATATCCAACCTGTGTGGGTTTCTAACTTATGATCTTTGGATTGCAAGGCAAAATTTTAGCTACTGCACCATCACATATTGCTACGAAAATTGATTGTTAAGTACAAGCGACAAAAATTAAAAGAATATGTTTGTTTTAAATTAAATAATTAATAATTTTTTATTGATCGATTTCCTTCAAAAACAATAGAGTTCTTCCTCTAGCTAACACTAACTTACATTCCAAATTTCAATACAATCGGACTTTTCTTTCTTAAGTTATCGTGCTTACAAGAAATGTGACGGACGGACGGACAGACGGACATTTTGAAAGTTGTTCAGAATTCGTTCACTAACACAATGATATGAAATTTTTTTCTCTAGGAGCGATATTTACGATTTTAGAAATGTGCCGATCAAATACAATATACTCTTCGTTTTTGCGAAGAGTATAATAATAAGAAACGCAAAAACAAAGGAAGATAGTTAATATTTTTATGCTGTCAATGAATTTGTTTAAAAAAAATATAGGATAATAGATTTATTATAGGACCGCTTCCTATACTTGAACATTCTGGAATGGAATGGAATTTGACGTAGAGTGTACATAATTTTTAAAAAATTCTCTGAGAACTTAATATTCTAGCTCAAAACTGTAATATTGGATATGCTGGTAATGACAGGCCGAGCAACAAATTTTTCCACGCACTGACACTATTTACGAATCCAACTACTTGAATTGTGAACATTTTAATGACATTAAAAATAGTAGATTTTTGGTAAGTAATAGATTAATAACAATTATTATAATAATATAGAAATTTGCCACTTAAAGAGTAAATAAGCTTTGGTTTCTTGCCATTTTTTAGTAGATCAATCTCATAAGATACATAAACATCTTTTAATAATTCTGAAATAATAAGTTCATGCATTAAAGAGAGTAGAAATTTTTTTCGGTTGCTTGGTACCGGACACGATGCCCTTGATCTAATGAATACTTCATTAGACAGTATACTTACAAGATATAAGTATGCAGGATTAGGGATTCTAAGTTAGAAGAGTGTCTTTCGCCCATCTCTTTCCGTCGCAAAAAGAGAGATAGTCGACCTTCCCCTGTTAATAACTAATCAACCATAAATAATACAACAACGAAAGATAACCTAACAGACGTAGAATTTAATTCGAAATCGACCCGCACTTGTCCCGATCCCGTCAGTATGTTTAAAAAAGCCTTTGTTAATGCAAATTCGCAGAGTAAGAGGTACAGACGTGTAGAATTTTACTTCAAAAACCCATTACAACGTGTTTTTTTCTCATCTCTTGCGAATATCTAGGTAAACGTTGGTTCAAGGAAAAAACTGGTAGGCATCTATTAGAAAGATTTATGAAATGATGATTTTGCGTCGTTGAAAAAATTCCTGTAGGATTAAAGGTTTCGCTGATATATACGTTTAAAGACAAAATTTCGATTTCGCCTGACAACAATCTTCAAATTAAATGTCATGGGGTCAAGATATCGCGATCTATTAGCCTACATGTTATCTTTTATACTATTTCTTATGTGAATAACAGATGAGGGATCTTAGACTATAATACGTAAAATTGATCGCTCATAAAAAAAAGGGAAACTTCGCCCGCTTTATAAAGAGTACAAATGTATAAATATACTATTATCTTATTATGCATTTTTATAGTAAATGATTATTATAAATCTTTTTCGTGGACAATTTCTTTTTTCCTAGTACTTAATGATGACTACGTTATTTATAAGATCAAGAGATTCTCACATATTTTCCAAAAGTCTCATTATTGAGATCTATTGTACGAAGGCGTAGAAATGCCATCAATTTCCTAGTTTACCAGCCCTATCGTCAAGTCAGTGATGCTTAGCTAGAATCGCTATTTGTAACAATGGTGGGGAATTTTCATACATTTATTTCCAAGTACCCAATGAAAGTGCATACCAACTGGACTAAATAAAATTTTCTACTTACTTTGCAGTTTGTATCCTCTGTAATATCGGAATATAACGTCCAAAAAGATGTATCAGTTTCACTGCTCAAGAACCAACCAGCTAACATACTTGATCCTTTATAAAGTAGGTTCTTTAATCCCGGTAGACTTTCAAGTTCGTTTGCATTCTCCTCATTAACCAAACATAATACGTATCTAAAAGAGAGATTATACAAGAATTTAGCAGAGGATTTATATACAGCTGCGTGTGGTAATGAAGATAACTTATTAAGTACAATATCTGCATGCCGGGTGCCGAATGCCACCCCCTGAGATAAATATATATATTTATTGGAGCTGAAGTAGAATCAAATTTTAAGAAGAAAAGGTTCTATGCAATTTTTCACATAAATTGATAGTTTTTAAGTTATAACGACTTCAAAATTGAGATTTTAGCTTAAAAAAAACGGCTTTCGTCAATTATCTCGAAAAGTATTACATTATCGAAAAAATGTTACAGACCAATTACAGAAAGTATAAACTGGGAATTAATTATATTTTTTGTTTATTGATGTAGGATTAATAATTTCGGATATATTTAAGTTTACATTTGGCATCCAAGTGTTCATAAGATAATTATTTAGAGTGAGAGTTAAATATTTCAGAAACTGTGACACCTACGTTAAGGATGCTAATAGGTAGAATAATAGGTTGTTAATTAAGCTTTTAACTGTTCTTTTATTTGTTTATGTAGCATAAAGAACAAAGAAGTTATGACCGAAGCAATGTGAGTCTACACATTTTTAAATAACAACGTCGCCATTTTGTTACTGTAATTAGACAGTAATATAAAAAAAAGGAATTTCAAACACTGTTTCTCATTAATATATAGCATAACGTAGATGCTCAAATTTTTTGGTTTGTATACAGCACTTGCTTTAGAAAAAAATGCAGTTTAAACTATAAAGGTATTTTCGATAAAACGTAATTTTTTTTTCTTCTTCCAAATATCTCAATAAATATTAGTTTTATTGAAAAATAAAGCTCATAAAGTGATAATGAATTTCGCTTGTTTATTTATTTACATAGATTTAACAGTTTCGGATATGAAAGTTTACAAATGGCGTCCGAACGTTTATAAGACGAAAAATGCAGTTTAAATGTTAAATATCTCAGAAATTGTGACACCTACACATACTAAGATATAGAATTAAAGACAATTAATTGCGCTTTCAAATTGTTTTTTACTCGTTCCTATAGCATAAGAAATAAAGAAGTTATGACGGAAAAATATGCGTATTTATATTTTTTTGTATAAAAAGGTCGCCATTTTGTTACTCTAATTAGCCAGTAATTTAAAAAAATTATCTCAAATACAGTTTTTCGTTAAGATGTAGCATTACCTAGATGCTCAAATTTTTTTGCTCATTTAAAGCACTTGAAAAAAATTCATTTTAAACTTTAAAGGTTAATTTCGAAACACTTGGATACCAAATAAAAACTTAAATATCTCCGAAATTATTTAATCCTACATCAATAAACAAAAATACAATTAATTCCCAGTTTGTACTTTCTGTAATTGGTCCATAAGTAATACTTTTCGAGATACTTGACGAACGCCCGTTTGGAAATACCTTTTTTTTTTTAGAGCTAAAATCGCAATTTTGAAGTCGTTAGAACTTAAAAACTATCAATGTATGTGAAAAATTGCATAGAACCTTTTCTTCTTAAAATTTGATTCTATTTCAGCTCCAATAAATATACATATATATATATATATATATATATATATATATATATATATATATATATATATATATATATATATATATATATATATATATATATATATATATATATATATATATATATATATATATATATATATATATATATATATATATATATATATATATATATATATATATTTTAATTGCCACCCTCTGAAAGGGGGCGGCATCCACCCCCTATAAATTAGCAAGCCCCCGAACAATATAGAAACGTTTCTGTGAAGCAGATGCAAAAATAAAAATAACCCCCAAAAAATCAAGTAGTCTCAAAAAAAAAATAAATTTAAAACTACACAGTCGTACTTAGAATCGTCCCCGGAATCCAAAAATTTAAAAATATATAGGGTGTTTCATTTAAGATTTCAAAGTTGGGGGTCATTTCCGGGGGAAACAGAAAGCGATGGAAAAGTGTAAAATTATGAAAAATTTGCCGTTTTTGGTATATACTGCCCCGTCAAATTTAGACTTATATCTTGAAAACTCTGGAAACTATGGCGTGTCTAATGATTCTGTTGACACCCGGTATAGCGCCCAATAATGGTGAAATTATTAAATTTATGTATGGTACAGTCCCTAGAATTATGTTCAATCTATTTGGAATTATACAAGTTATTGTATGCCAAATTAAATAAAAAATGTAACCATTTTTTTTCCACTTAACCAGTTTTAACCCTTGATGCGGTTATTCTACCTAAGCAAATTTTATTTTACTCTTTTTTGTGTACAAAATTCTAGTTGCATGGAAAATTTCATCTAGATCAAATGTATTTCGGTAACTATTGTACTTTTGGAAACTGTAATATTAGAATCACGGGTATTTTTTTTAGTTATTATCTAAAAAAACTAATAATCAGTATTCGTTTATCTTGCTTGCAGTTTTCAAATGTATAACAGCTCTCTTATATTTCTTTATTTAAATCATCTAATCATTTTTCTACAACAAATGAAAATAGTGATGCAAATAATTATAGAAAAGGTTTTTAAAATTTTAAATTTTCGTATAATGTGAAGAACTTACCTATCGCAAGCAGGCACTGACTTTGCGAATCTATACGCTCTATTTACTCTTGCCATTGGTTCTATGATTTCCAAATTGATAGTGTCAGCCAATTTATCCGATAATTCTCTGGAATTACCACCACTTCCTTTTTTCTGCGTTAAACAAATTAAATCCTGCAAGATAAGGTGCATTAGTGTCCGATATACCCATATCTAGTGCAAGTCTATGAAATAATGAAATGCATTTATTTGCGATTGAGATGTCCCAGAAAATAAAAAGATTTTTAAATTATTATTTTATGGTAGTATTCCATTGACCGGTTTTATATTTTTCTAATCATCACAGTTTTTGAATATAATATCTGATATTTTGCCATGAAGTATTCTTGAGGTTTCGTGGATTACACATACAACAAATCTATAAAAGGTATGTAAATCACATGGACTGTCATAATGGTGAAATAGAATATAGAAATAATAGATAGTATTTGGTTCTTGATTAGCACGACAAATTCCAGCCCATCATCCCATCCATCCAAGGAAATTAAATAAAATATTAACCAATCCAACAGAAATTGGAAAAATTCTTTCCACCCTTCCTAATCTGAAAGTTCACGGCCCTGACAATATTCCCAATATACTCCTTAAGAACCTGCCCATTAAAGCTTTAGTACAATTTTCCTACATCCTAAACGCGGTGTTGAGGCTGCAGTATTTCCCTCCATCATGGAAATCGGGGATAGTGATCCCTATCCTAAAGCCTCACGATCCGAACAGTTACCGTCCTATTTGTTTATTAAACACGACGGGTAAAGTAGCTGAGAGAGTCGTCGTACTAAGGCTCCTAAGCAAAGAAATAACTAAACACCGCCTGCTGCCAGTGCAACAGTTTGGCTTTAGAGAAGGTCGTAGTACATCGCTATCGCTAGTTCAAGTAGTGCAGGATGTCATTAGCTCATACAATAAGAAGCAGTGTAGTGTTATGTTGCTCTTAGACATTGAACGGGCTTTCGTTACCGTTTGGAATAGCGGGTAGGTCTACAAACTACTACAGTATGTTTGTGGACTACCAGAGTATTTCGTAGCCCTCATCAAGAATTACCTTTGGGACCGATAAATAATGATAAGGCTTAACAAGACCCTTTCAGAACCCCATAGACTTTCAGCCTTTCTCCCTTCCTACTCAACTTATATCCCTACTTACCTTACCACTCTGATTTTACAGCCGTCTACTGGGCTCAACAATTATATAAAGCAGTTTAAGGAGATCTTTGATTTTTTTCTCAATCTTAATTTCCTAAGTTGGCCAAGCCAATATGTGAAAATCAATTTTTTTTTTAATTTTCGAGGGGCAAATCGTGAAGGAAATCTGGTGTACACTCAGAAGGAAATCCGAGGAAATCTTATGCAATTCCAAGAAATCCTTTGCTTTTCGGATCCCCCCCCGTTCTTCCAAAATGTTTTGGAAAAAAATTCGAGGAAATCTCAGGAAATCTTTTGCTTTTCGGATTTCTCTCCCCTCCCCCGCTTTTCAAAAATTTTTTTGAAAAAAATTCAAGGAAATCTTAAGGAAATCCGAGGAAATCTTAGGAAAACCCAGCAAATCTGAAGGAAATCTGTGTAATGTTCGTCAAAGAGGAAATCTGGTGTGCTCAAATTTGGGCGCGGTTGACCCCTCGGTAATTTTTTTGCACTTTTTTGCACATTTTTCGACTTTGAATCACAACGTCTCAGGTTTTAAAAGAGTAAAGTACGCGCGCAGAGTCACGAGTGGTAAAGTGGTAATATTAGAGATGCTGCAGAAGGGGGAGGATCTTACAGAAGCTGCCCAAACTTTTCAAGACGTAAAAGCATCAGTAAATGATCCTGCAGAGGCTGGAAACGAGATTTATCTCGCACTGTACGGTGCTCAAAGGGAAGTTTCTTTAAATAAACATATTTGTTTCAAAGATGGAGTTGCTGCTAAGAAAAATCACCTCATTACCATCAGTAGGCAGCAATACTTCACAGTTTCTGGATTTATCATAAAGTTCAACTATGGCGAGGTAATAAACTGCTTTCTCAAAAGTGAGGTTGACAAATTCAACTTAATGTGACTTCAATTCCATCAATTCTTTCCCATGTACCATAGAATGTTCTTGGTTCAATTTCTTGTAGCTGCAAAAAAACAGGATGCAGAAAGACGTGTGGCTGCCGCAAAACTGGGTTACTATATTTCGATATCTGCTGTTATTGCGATAATTCAAAGTGTAATATGCAGGACATGCCTGAACCTGACTTCAAAACATTTTTAAGTGACGAAGAAAGAAAGGGAACTGATTAAACTGAAGCGAATATTGAGGATACCAAGACCAAGAACTGAAACTAACACGGAAAGAGCGGATAATAAACAAGATGAAGACTCTCCTAGTGAAAAGCAGGTTTCTCAAGACAATCAAATGGATCTTAATGAGTATGATATTGATAATCAACCAACAAGAAGACGAAGTGCAAAATGAGCAAACAATAGAAAACGCTACAAAAACGCCCCAAATGCTTACCTCAATAAAGGTGATGAGGAAATATCCATATGTTAAGATGTCTTTGAGTGGTTTTGTAATTGTTTCGCGATTTTTTACAAAGTAAATTTTCTGATTCTAAATTTTAGCGAGGCAGGATTTCTTTACAAAAAAATGGCAACATATTTGTTGTACAGAACAAAATTTGCTACATTTTATGCTTAAAACAGTTTCTTATAAGTTCCGCGATTCACAAAATAACCACGCGAAACCAATTTTCTAGGTATTTCAATTTTATATAATATCTATGGATTAGACCTTGTTGGAGATAATGAATGTAAAAACAGCAAACTGACTACTAGGAATTAGATATGTGGAATTATTTAATGGTTTCTTTCCTCATAAATTATCTGAATCAAATCTCCGTTACTTTTTATGATATTAAAACGTCTGCATAATGTACTTACGTTTGTATACATCAAAAAAATGATTTTAATTACAAAATTAGAATATAAAATAACAAATATAATATCTTTACATCAGTGTGAAATCAGTGTGAAAAATATGATGATAATAATCATCGTGAACGTTACAGAGTTCATACTCAGCGTCTTAAGTTAAATTAACATGATTATTTTATGTGCTAATACCGCTATATACAACAGCTGTCGTTAAATGGTTGGTATATATATAAAATGAATATTATATTGCTTATTTACTAGTATGCAATTACTGCGATAATAAAATGATCAGATAGTAATTAATAATGTTACCAATAGAGGCTGAAAATATGCATTATTTCGAAATAATTCCGTGAAGCTTCGATTTTCCTAAAACCTTTTGATGTCACTTTTACATAGCTTAAAATAAAAGGTTATGAATATATAATCGTGAGGAAATTGTTTGTTAATTATATTTAAACAAAAAAAACTTTTTTTTAACAAAATTATTATACCTAAGTTGAGAAATTTTAAAGCAATATAATTCAAATTGACACATAAGAGGTTTTCGAGGTGTTTGAAACGAATTATGATGTAAAAAAGGGAGTTCAAAATGGCTGATCCAATATGGCCGACTTTTCGTTAAGAATTTCATAAAAAATTACAAAACTCGATAAATCTTAAAAAATTTCACTCGGATTGACACTGTGAGGGTTGTGTAGGTAGCTGAAATAGATTATGATATCAAAAAGTAATAATACAAAATGGCTGATCCAATATGATCGACTTTTTGGTAAAAATTTAATTGAAAATGACGTAACACGATAAATTTCAATCAAAGGCTATAGCGGGATAAGATGATCAAAATTGCCCCCGCCTGGATTTTTATTTCGAATTGGCCATTCGAAAGGACATATTTGAAAACTCTTTCAGTCAAATTTTCAGCCCCCTAGGGTGCTCCTATCGTAAAAAACGTTTTTCTCGAAAAAAATTCCACAGTTTCACACTAAAGAAACCCCCATGCAAAGTTTCATCCAAATCCGTTTAGTAGTTTCGCCGCTATTGTGCTAACATACATACACACACACAGACATTTTTCAAAAACCACTTTTTTGGATTCCTGGGACCTCAAAATGTAAAGATTTGATGTTATCTCAATTTCCGATTTTGAACCAATTTTAGTAACCTCCCACAATTTTCTTGTGGGGAAGTTAAAATGCGGAAAAACGATTTTTTAAAATTTTGAGCATGTTCGGGTCTGAAAATGGCAATTCTGACACCGGCATTCGAAAGTACGGGAAAAGTACACAAGAAATTGTTATTTAGAAGTTAGCCAAATATGACCTTCATTGCCTAAAAATCACTGAAAAATTAAAATATTTTCCTGGCCCCAGTTATGATCCGAAAAATCTGAAAAAAATCAGGGTGCCTTCTTACTCAAATACACACGTCCTTGAATTTTTTCAGATTTTTTGGAGCAAAATAGTCGAGCAGGAGAAATTTTTTTCGAAAAAAACGTTTTTTACGATAGGAGCACTCTATTAGCATCTAGGGGGCTGAAAATTTGGCTGAAGGGGTTTTCAAATATGTCCTTTCGAATGGCCAATTCGAAATAAAAATCCAGGCAGGGGCAATTTTGGTCATCTTATCCCGCTATAGCCTTTCGCTCGGATTAACATATTCAATATGGTACTGGTGAGGTTTCAAAAAATAATATATCTCGATATAAAAAGTAAAAATGGTTTACGCAAAATAAAAGATTTTTATTAAACATAATAAATATTCAAATAATATTGAACAATATAAATTCATTTTAAAATTTCGATTTCTCCAGATAATGGAAGTTCGACCTGCTCTTCTTGTTCCAAAAATATCTGACGGTTTGTGCAGACAGATCCGGCACAAATAAAGCAGGCTACGATGCAATGTAAAATGAATAATGAAAAATAAATAATAAAAAAAAGAAGCTAAGAAAACATGATATTGTACATAGCATTACAAGATGAACTGTGAAAAGTTCCGAAACTACTTTTACAATGCTCTGCGGACACCCACACACACACACACACACACATAATTAAAACTTATGAAAGTTTAGTGTTACATACTCCAACCTCCAGTAGAGGGAGTTGTTATACATGTCGCTAATTCATATCTAATCTAATGTGACCTAAGAAACTAGCGTGGGATTGTTAAATTGAAAGTAAAGCAATCTCTTATACTGCTAACTTATTAAATGCGTTTAGGTTAGAACGCTAAAATAAACAAGAAGAGGACTTTTGCAGTATTTAGTGTTTACCACTATAATTACTATTGATATTTGAAATATTAATAGTAAGTAAATAAGATTTACTTACCTATGTAAGTTTATGGGATTTGGCATTAAAAATATATTTCAAATCACAACCAAAATCAGTAAAAAAAAACTTTTAATACTAATAGAATTTCTATGGGAAATTTACATTCAGAACACTATTCAAACCTATAAAAAACTATAGAAACTTTTAATTACATGTACTATAAAAACTCATCAATAATAATAGATATCATATGGGAATTTATATTCAAAACACTATAAAAACCTATAAAAACTTTTAATTAAATGTACTATAACAACTCATCAATACTGGTAGATTCCATATGAGAATTTACAGTTAAAACACATTTCAAATACACACATCAAAAATTATAAAAACTTATACATTTTTTAATCAGTTTTTATAAGGATTTTTTGACAGGGTAAACA
The DNA here is from genome assembly GCA_936432065.2 of Rutpela maculata. Lineage (NCBI taxonomy): Eukaryota > Metazoa > Arthropoda > Insecta > Coleoptera > Cerambycidae > Rutpela > Rutpela maculata. Next base: position 406,855,398 of record OW386285.2, on the reverse strand, counting down.
AATAGCATGAGTTATAATGAGTGAGTTATTATAAATCACTAGGTGCAGAGCCAATCACTTTTATCTTCATGCCTAGCCTGTCCAATCGACATAACGCGCGCGATACGAAATTGGCTGTCTGAGAGAAATTCTTTTCCGATACGGTGACATAGAACGCTCTATTATTATTAAGGGGAGGAAGGTGATTTATCATATTTGAATAGTTTCGACGTTTTCAAATCAAGTTAAGTAATAATTGTGTCAAAAATTATGAATTCGGTTAATGGAGATGAACTAATATGTACACCGCCAGAATGAAAACAAGTAGCTAATGATACAATACATAATTTATTACCCAAAAAATAGCACAACAAATTTGTACAAAAATTGAATTTTACAGTTAATTTTATTAATAAACAGACTGAGTAATTTAAAAAAAATTTTCTCAATTTAATATTTATTGTTATAATCCTAGATAAAGTATAGTATTCAACTTGCGGTAATGGCAATAACTCACTTGATGAGTTATTACCTACATTACCGCTCGTTGAATAATATACAGTGTGTTTCATTTCTCGTGAAGACACCCCTGTATCTTTTTTATTTGTTACCCAATTCATTTCAAATTTTTATTAGCCATACAACTATATAAGACGACTTTATTCAACATATCAATGCTGCCTAGATCTAAAAAGCTGGCCTACTGCGATAAAAAGAAAATCGCAATTTTCGAGAAATCATAGTAGGCTTAGAGATAGACAAAAATTTTGTTAATAGAAGTTGTTCCGAATTAATTGACATGCCCCCTGTCAAATGTTGTAAAAATCGGAATATTTTCAAAAAAATGTTCTCACTTCTCGTGAGGACAGCCCTGTATCTTTTTTATTTGTGACTGAATTCATTTCAAATTTTTATCAGCCATACAACTCCATAAGACCACTTTACTCAACACATAAATGCCGCCTAGATCTAAAACGCCGGCCTACTGCGATAAAAAGAAAATCGCAATTTTCTTGAAATCATAGTAGGCCTAGAGATAGACAAAAATTTTGTTAATAAAAGTTGTTCGAAATTAGTTGATATGCCCCCCTGTAACATTTTGTAAAAATCGGAATATTTTCAAAAAAAAATTGTTTCACTTCTCGTATCTTTTTTATTTGTGGCGGAATTCATTTCAAATTTTTATCAGCCATACAACTCCATAAGATCACTTTACTCAACACATAAATGCCGCCTAGATCGAAAACGCCGGCCTACTGCGATAAAAAGAAAATCGCAATTTTCGAGAAATCATAGTAGGCTTAGAGAAGGACAAAAATTTTGTTAATAAAAGTTGTTTGGAATTAATTGATATGCCCCCCTGTAACATTTTGTAAAAATCGGAATAAAAAAAAAATTGTTTCACTTCTCGTGAAGACACCCCTGTATCTTTTTTATTTGTGACCGAATTCATTTCAAATTTTTATCAGCCATACAACTCCATAAAACCCAACATATAAATGATCTAAGACGCCGGCCTACTGCGATAAAAAAAAACACTATTTTCGAGAAATTATAGTAGGCTATAGACAAACATTGTGTTGCTGAAAGTTGTTCAGTATCACTAGATATGCCCCCCTGTAAAATTTTGTCAAAATCGGAATATTAAAAAAATATATATTGTTTCACTTCTCATTGTATCTTTTTTATTTGTGGCCGAATTCATTTCAAATTACACAGCTACACAAAAAAATAAAGGGTCTTGACCCCAGAGACTGACTAGGTAGACATTATGTTTTTGAGGTTGCTGAATCCGAATCCGGGGTTTATTTGATCCCATGTCATCAGGTGTAAGGTCATTTGAAGGTCAAATTGAGATATGACCATGAAAAATTCCGTAAAAAATTTATGTTTATGTTTTTGAGGTTGCTGAATTCGAATCTTGGGTTTATTTGATCCCATGTCATCAGGTTTAAGGTCATTTTAAGGTCAAATTGAGAAATGACCGTGAAAAATTCCGTAAAAGATTTATGTTCATGTTTTTGAGGTTGCTGAATCCGAATCCGAGGCTTATTTGATACCATCATGTCAGAATCAAGGTCAAATGAATGTCAAACACATGAAATTCAATAATACAATCTTTTTTGACCCCGGATTCTGAAAAAGCAGAAAATTTTACGTCCAAATACATCCTGAACGGTATGGAACCGATTTCTTGGGTCATTTTTTGGTTATCAAGCGGTCAAATGCTCATTTTCCATTTTCTAGCTGATATATCGATTGTAAATCGAAAACTTGCGTCTGTGACTAGTGACCTTCAAGTTTTTGTGGTCGCTTATCACGATCCCGGTATTCATTTGATACCATGATGTATAAACTGAGGTTAAACGCTATAATTCGTGATATAATTTCTGCAGGTCAAATACAGATTTTTTTTGAATCTTTCAACTGAATTGTGAAACCGTCAGCATTAGCGTTACCCGATGTACACCACGAGGAGGTTGCGTGAACGGATTTTGTACATCATAACGGGCTTACTCCGTTGCCCACCGTCACCGCGAGGAGGTGCCCTGGATGCAGACACAAATGCTATGCTGATTTGGGTGTAAAGGTTGTTCCATGTAAAGAAATTTCATGATAAGTTGCAGAGCGAGAAAATGAGTTCCATAATTACAGTGGCATGGTTTGGAGTTGTGAAGCTCAACAACTTTAATTATAAAGAACAAAATTTTTGCTATGAGAGACTAAGTAATAAAATTATGGGGTTACTCGGTTATGGGATTATTGAGCAATGTGGTCATTCGAGTAAACAGATTCATCAGCTTTCATTGTCTGTAATCCCCATTTTATAGCTACGTGATCAGGATTTTAGAGCTATTAGGTTATTGGGTTATTGAATTTTGAGGCTATTGAATTCAGCAGATTTGGATTTAGGTCTTTGGACTTAAAAATGTAGTTTAAAACATGTCAAAATAGTTTAATACCTCCATATGAAACCCAAAGTTCGGTTCGACTCAGATCAAGAGGTATTTGGACGTAAGATTTATTGTTCTTTGAGAATACGGGGTTAAAAAATTTATATCATTCGAATTATGGCGTTTGACCTTCGATTGACCTTGGTTTATACGTCATGGTATCAAATGGATACCAGAATCGTGATAAGCGACCACAAAAACTTGAAAGTCACTAGTCATAGACGCAAGTTTTCGATTTACAATCGATATATCAGCTAAGAAATGGAAAATAAGCATTTGACCGCTTGATAACCAACAAATGACCTAAAAAATCGGCTTCATGAACCGTTCAGGACGTATTTGGACGTAAAATTTTCTGCTTTTTCAGAATCCGGGGTCAAAAAAGATTGTATTATTGAATTTCATGTGTTTGACCTTCAGTTGACCTTGATTCTGACATGATGGTATCAAATAAACCCCGGATTCGGATTCAGCAACCTCAAAAACATAAACATGAATTTTTTGCGGAATTTTTCACGGTCCTATCTCAATTTGACCTTCAAATGACCTTAAACCTGATGACATGGGATCAAATGGACCCCGGATTCGGATTCAGTAACATCAAAAACATAAACGTAAATTTTTTACGGAATTTTTCACGGTCATATCTCAATTTGACTTTCAAATGACCTTAAACCTGATGACATGGGATCAAGTGGACCCCGGATTCGGATTCAGCGACCCGAAAAACATGAAGTCCACCTAGTCAGTCTCTGGGGTCAAGACACTTTATTTTTTTTGTGTGGCTGTGTTATCAGCTACAGAACTGCATGAGACAATTCTATCTAACACATAAAGAGAACTTTTTACAGCAAATGAAAGTCATACACAATTATTATTGAAATTATTTATTATTTAATTACACGTGTATGCAAAATTTCAGCTCGAATGGATAAATTTGATTCATTCATACATAATACATACATACAGATTTCCAAGTATTATAAAACCATTGAAAGAAAGAAAACGATATTACGTTTGAATCGGTCATTTGAGAAACAGCACATGTCATATTTTCAACCATTTTCATTTTATCACGAAAATGTTACATTTAAAGGTAAACGCGTCGATCCCTAGAAAGAGAGGAAACACTTGTCCGACGATTTTACATTTTATGCGTATCTAAATATATCAGTACCTTCAGAAACAGCACAAGTCAAATGACGTGCTGTTTATGAATGCAATGCGGAAATGTCAGTTATGTATTTATCGTGAAAAACTGTCTGTAACTCGGAAAATTAGCAAGATGCAAAAAAATTCCAAGAGATAAAAAATGTTTAGAAGACCTCAATGCACACGTCTCAATTTTAAAAAATTTTTAAATTACATATTTTTAAAACGCTACATTTTCTTTTTCAAATTTTACATTTCCCCTCCCCCACTTTTAGCAATTTTCGGGTGGGCATATCTCGAATGCATCTTTCTCACAAGAGTAAAAACATATTATTTTGGTCCAAAAAAAGGTAAATATATTTTTTTTCATTTTTGGCCTAATTCTACAAGTTACGGAACCCGTGATAGAAGGGGTGTTTTCTACCCCTTCCGATCATTTCCTACTCTAATCTTTTTTTCAACTTTTTTAATAACGTCATTACAAACACATTGCACAAAATTTCATCAAAATCCATTCATTAGTACTCAAATTAAAGGTGAAACCCCCCGTTGACTGGAGTATAGTAGTAACGTTCATTTCAGGAATTTTCTAATTAACGTATTTTCTTCAATTAAAATATTTACAGAGACGAACCCACGGGGGGTTATGGGGGGGTACGCTCCCCCCCCAATGTTGATTGAGTTGGGAAAATCACCAAAAATGTAAAAAAATCTTTATTGAGTATAATTGCAAAAAAACGAATAATGAGTTGATAAAAATTAAATGACACTGTCACTATGACCATTTAATAATTTTAATTGATATTATTTATGACTTAGATGTGACTGATGTGAGACTTGTGAGAGCCACAGAATAGTCGACGGACAACGCACAACGCCGACGGGCCTACGCGACGGGCCAACAAAATAAACTCGGAAATTCGACGTTCGACCCAGTAAACGGCGGCCAGAGCATACAATTCTCAAAGACTGTCTTACATTAGAAATATTAGAATATTACTCCTTTTTGCCTTTATCAATACAATGCTTTGTCCTAGCTATAAAGTCGTTTGTTGTTGGTTTATACTGAGTATCACTAATATCAGTTACCAACCTCTCAACGAGAGATAATAATAATAACAAATTGTTGTCGGTCAGAAATTGTTAAAATATTAAATTCTTAGAGGACACTGAATCAGAATCTGGGACTATTAAAGGGGTCTACAGACGATCCAGCTGCTGGGACCCGACATTGTTGGTACGCTTTGAAGATAATTGGAATTCCAGCGGACCAGTTCACTTTTACGAATGAGTTCAAGGCTGGCTCCCTGCCGCTGGATCGTGTGTAGACCCCTTAATGCTACCTATTGCGTATCACAATGTGAAGTGGGAAGTGGCCGGTAGCCGTACTAGCGCGGACGTTCACGAGCTTGCGCCCCGACTGCGCGTAATCGTATTTTATCTTGTTTTTCTCCACGGTCATTAAACTATAACGGTTACCTCATCCAGTAGCTTCTAGACGAAGGAGAGCGCGGGGTCAACTTAGGTCTAGCGCCAAGGGCGGATCCAGTGGGGGGGCAGTAGGGGCAATTGCCCCCCCCCCCCCCCCGAGAAAAGTATTCGTTACGTTTTCAAGGCGATATTTTTTTTTTCGCATGAGGTGAGAATTTTTGGATTTCTAATAGTATTCCTGTGTATGAGGCGATAAATTTTTTGTCCAGATTTTAATTTGGAGCCGAAATTTTCGAAAAAAATTTTTTTGGAGTTTCATTTGCATCCCTTCCCCATGAGGCGTTAAATTTTTTTTTACATTTTTAATAGTATTCTCTGTATGAGGTGAAAAAAAATTTTTTTTGGAATTTTATTCGCACCCCCATGAAGCGATAAAATTTTTTCAGATTCCGAGACGAGCGAAAAAATTTTTTTTGGATTTTAGTTTGCAACCCCCCTTCCCCCCATGAGGCGATAAAATTTTTTTAGATTCCGAGGTGAAAAATTTTTTTGTAGATGTTAGTGCCCCCCAGTAACCTTTCTGGATCCGCCCTTATCTAGCGCCTACATCAAGTAATTTAGTTAAACTTCTTTTGCATAATATTTGTATCGCTAGGCTACTTATAGATTAAGTCTGAAATAAAAAAAAACATAAGGAAATATAAGTTGTAAAAAAAATGGGCAGTTGGAAAATTAGTTGTAGCTTTCCCCCCCCAAAAAAAATAGCTGGGTTCGTCTCTGAATATTTATTCAAAATTTATAGATTTAAGATGCTCCAGTAGCACCCAATTTTGTATTTTTTACGTTTGAAATTTCAATTTTCGGTGATATACCAAATTATAACATTTTTTCCATTTCCTGTAGAACTTTGTTGGAAAAAGTTCTCTTTAGGTGATAGATAAAATGACCCTATGGAGTTGTATGGCCGATAAAAATTTGAAATGAATTCGGCCACAAATAAAAAAGATACAGGGGTGTCTTCACGAGAAGTGAAACAAAAAAATTTTTTTTTTGAAAATATTCCGATTTTCACAAAATTTCACAGGGGAGCATATCAAGTGATTCCGAACAACTTTTATTAGCAAAATTTTTGTTTATCTCTGAGCCTACAAAGATTTCTCAAACATTGCCATTTTCTTTTTATCGCAGTAGGCCGGCGTTTTAGATCTAGGCGGCATTTATATATTGAATAAAGTCATCTTATGAAGTTGTATGGCTGATAATAATTTGAAATGAATTCGGCCACAAATAAAAAAGATACGAGAAGTGAAACAAATTTTTTTTTTGAAAATATTCCGATTTTCACAAAATTATACAGGGGCGCATATCAAGTGATTCCGAACAACTTTTATTAACAAAATTTTTGTCTATCTCTAAACCTACTATGATTTCTCGAAAATTGCTATTTTCTTTTTATCGCAGTAGGCCGGCGTTTTAGATCTAGGCGGCATTTATGTGTTGAGTAAAGTCGTCTTATGGAGTTGTATGGCTGATAAAAATTTGAAATGACTTCGGTCACAAATAAAAAAGATACAGGGGTGTCTTCACGAGAAGTGATACTATTAATTTCTTTTAAATACATGTATATAATATTTATTGATTTTCAAGATATTGAGCAAAATAGAAGTGTTATATATAAAATAATGTAAAGTATATGCACAATTTGGCATTCATATAAGTTAGTTACAGTCTAAGCGAAAGTTGTCTGTTATTGGCTAAATTATTCCCCTCCAAATGAAATCATTTGAAATCTGCGTCTAGACGGGCGTATTCTTATTTCTTATTTTTATTTAAGAAATTATTGTTTTGGTTTAAATTGATTATGCAGTAGTTGTTAAAATAATAACATTACTTGATATACATCACCAAAACTTAATATTAAAAAAATGGAAAATACCCCATTGTCGCAACAAAAAGTTTTAGTACTCCTTCAGGTCTAATCAACACAATAAATTTTTTCAGATCATCTACACAATAAGACACCCAAAAGACGTGTGCGTGTCCTACTACCATTTCAAGAAGGTGGCGTATGGGTTCACCATCAGTTTCGAAGAGTATTGTGAATTATTCTTGAACAACGCAGTAGGTTGCGGAGGACTTTTCGACCATTACCTGGAATTCTGGAAGAGGCGACATGAGGAAAATATCCTTATCTTGAGATACGAAGACATGAAAAGCGACACCAGAGGAACGATGAGGAAAATTGCGGAATTTATGGAAAAGCCGATTTCAGAAAGCGATCTATCTGCGTTGGAGGATTTCTTAAGCTTTCAACAAATGAGGAAGAATAAAGGCTGCAACTCGGAATCACTGGTGAACCACAGAAATGGCAAAGATTTTTATAAAAAGACTGGGGTTCATATTCTGAGGAAGGGGGAGATTGGGGACTGGAAAAATCATATGTCACCGAAAATGTCGAAAAGATTTGATGAATGGATCGAGAGAAATACTGAAGGGACAGATTTGTCTTTTGATTAAAATATTATGGCGATAGCCTAGTCGTCATATAGTTTCACAGTTAAACCCAGGGGCGGATTTACAGATACGCTTAATACACTTTAAGCGCAGGGCCCAGAGCAAAAGGAGTTTCTTTTGTTTAATATTGTCACTGAAATTAATTTAAATGAAAAAATATAATATATGTACATTATTATTGTCAATTTCATTTCATTTCATATCAACGATTTTATTTCTTTTCTTTTTTTTATATTCCTATAAGAATGCCAAAGATTTTTTTATCGTTTTATTATTTTACTATTATTTAGTTTCAGTGTTATTAAAGTCTACATAATAAACAGGGCCGACCTTTGAGGGGGGCGCGACTGTGCACCGCACGAGGGCACCACGAGACTAATATAGGGGGAGCCACGAGCTTAATATATTTTTTTTTGAGTAAAATTTATGAAGACGAAAAAAATTTGTTTAGAATTTTAAGGTTGGTATACCGAAATATGAAGAAAATGACTTGTATAGAAGTTGTTGAAGTCATCGGGGGGCAACTTGGTGACCTTGGATTTGGTCTTAAAGGATACTTTCAAGGTCATTTGAAGGACTTTTGTTTTTAAATAGGAACCTCTATTTTTGACCCTGGATTCTGAAAGAGCGAAAACTTTTGCATCAGAGTTGTAAGGGGTCAAATTGAATGGCAATGATGGTCGTGATGACCTTACTGATAGATTTTAAGGTCAAATCGAGGTCACTTCATGATCGACTTCGGCAACTAGCTTCGGGTTCCCATTTGATAAACGAAATTTGCCTTTCAAATGACCTCTCCATATCTCGTTATCCTGATGAGATATCAGCCTGAATATTTCGAGAGACATTTGACCTTCAATTTGACTTCTCACAGCTCTAATGCAAAATTTTTCGCTTTTTTGGAATCGGGGGTCAAAAATGAGGGTTCCTATTTAAAATACGAAAGTTGACCTACAAATGACCTTGAAAATGACCATCAAGGTTGCCAAGTGGTGCCTCCGGTGACCCTAAAAACTTTTAGAGAAGTAATTTTCCTCATATTTCGCCATCCTGACGAGTTATTTTTTGGAGTATCCATATTTTGGGACACTGTGTAACTAAAAAAAAAGCTTTTTAAAAACAAGCTTTTATTATTAGTTAGGTGTACTGAAACGATGAAAATAAGTTATGTTGAGTTAAATGTCTTGAAAGATTTTCGCACGCGAGAAGTTCATACAGGCATTAATTCTGTTTGACAGAGATTGTAAGTACCTTTTGTTTCTTCTATTCATGGGACATTTTTTTTTTTTCGTTTTAATACACCTAAGTAATAATAAAAGTTTGTTTTTAATAAGTTTTTTTACATGTAATTTTGTTTTTAAATTTTTAGTTACGTGTTATAATTAGTTTTTATATGTTCATTGCGTCGTCCTTAATTAAAATTAAATTTCTTAGAACGCAATTTCTGAGTAAATGCACTATCCGTATCCGATAAAGTTATAGTTTAAAACTAAAAAACACACTTTTTGGTACCACATACTATGGTATTGTCACTAGAACTACACGTGCATGCAAAATTTCAGCTCAATTGGACTGATCAAGCCTGCCGTTTTTGCATAAAGATAGACGCAGAGCCTCGAGAAGAAGATTACCAAACCAACACACGCTATGAAAATTCGGTGTTAAAAACGCTCTCTCGTGCTGAATTTCACTTTAAAAATAATAATTAAAAAATCTCTCTAATATTAATTAAATGAACCTGTTAAACCAAAGTTATTGTGTCTGAATCAGCTTCAGTCCACAGAACTACGAGGACCAGGAACATTCGAACCTCCGACAATCCAGGTTCCAGGTAAGTACCAGGCTTCGCCTCTAACTTTGGCCCTTAACAGATCATTGACGTCGTTAAGTGGTCCAAAATTGGCTTGCAAAATTTGATCCAAACATTCTAACATACAAATCAGGTTAAATAAAAGCCTGTAAAAATATATATACATTTTTTCATAGTTGATTGTTTGTCCTTGCTTAAATAAAAAATAATTTTTAGTGTGTTTACGTATATTTTTTAAATCACGTAGGTTGTGATATTTAATTGAAAGAGGTGTCAGAGGTAAGTTCTAAATATATTTCTTTTAAATCGACTACTCTCTCCGCCTCGTACCTAGACTATTTGCTTTCTTATAACTCAATACACAACGCGGCAAATAGCCTGGAAAGTAGTTGTGTTAAAATAAATAAATACGATAAAGATTTTTGTAGAAGTAGATAAATAATATATAGTACTAGTATCCACAACTGTTTTAACGACAACAAGTACATTTTTTTTAAGCGCTGGCAACTATGTGCAACATGTTTCCGACTTGGTGGACTCCAGTGGCACCTGAATTCAATTACTTCCATAAATTTGTGAACAGACTATACATAAAATTTTGATAGGCACATAACATTTTTTCCGTCAGTTATTCTTCTACAAATTATTTGAAATATTCGTTTTTCCAAATAGGCTTAGAATATATTTTTTATTTTTTTGCCTTATTTATATTAACGTCCTGGCGAAGTTTAGCTAATACTACTCTACCACTTAACCAGGACAACGAAATGAGATACGGTCACCCATTCAAGTGACGAACTCGCCCGGCGTGCTTAACTTCGCCAATCGAGGTCTCGTCACTGAAATCGGTACCGTACCTCACCTCGCTAGAATGTCATGAAACGTCGAAATTTAAGCTTGAACAAAACAAAAATTTTGTCTGTCTGTAACTCGGTTTGTGACTTTTTTGTGCGTATGATTGGTCTGGAATGGTTGGACTTGAAATTTGGTACAACAATGTATTATAGCGAGATCTGGAACTAGATTATATTTCAATCTTATTCCGTCGAAAGACTGAGGGTAAATGGGAGGAAATAGGTAAAGCAAACAAATAAGAGTTCATAAAATTGGTATTTAGCGTATGTACGAGAAGTCAAGGTCTCAACATCCCAGGCAGCAAGGTGCCGTCATTATGACGTCGTTTTTTCGGCATTAATTACGTCAATTTCACCTTCAGCATGACGTAAAAATGACGTGAAAAAGACGGCACAATGTCACAGCCCAATCACGTCATATATATGATGTCAATTTGACGTTATACATATGACGCCAATATGACGTATTGGTAATCAGTGAATTTTGCGATAAGGGATGCAATATCATTATAATATTTTTCCACAATTATTAATAAAGTTTACCTAGTTAGCAATAGTAAAACAAAATTATTATTACTATGTGGCAAAAATTGAACTCACTAAATACTTCTATTTATTTTTATTTTATAATGATTTATTTAAATTAAAATTTCAAATTGAAAATATATTCGGCAACTATGTCAAAACATACTGATGTTTCTATATGTACGTTTTTATTGTAATAATATATTGCTATTATGATTGGTCAAAGATCTCTATATACATATATACATATACAAAGCGTTTGACGAAAATAAATCGAACAATGCTCAAATACAAAAAGAAAAGCCGAGGCGACCCATCATGTATAAACGAAACATGTGGAAAGATCCGGGATGAAATAGATCTACTAAAGAAATTAGCATTTCATTTGGAAAAAAGAACGCAAGAGCAAGAGGACCTGATATTATTATTAAAGAAACAAGCACATTTTTATAGTATTAACAATGCAAAAGACAACTCAGAGCCATCTACCAGTACCGTAAGAGAACAAAATATAAAGATATATAAAACACCTGAGACAAATTCTAGCGATGAAAAAAAAGTTCCACAACAAAAACTATATTCAAATGTGTTAAAAACTAATCCGGCAAAAACGGACATAAACAATGGAATCACCAGACAACCGATAAACGGAAGTACCCAACAAAAAACAACAGTAAACAAAACAAATAGAAATCGTTTTAAACCTGTTATAGGTAGCAGGAAAAATACCCTAATGGCAGTAAAGACGATTCCAAAAATGGGATACCTCCATGTTTATCGCTGTGGGCCAGAAGTAAGCTGCGACGATCTATTGAAGGTCCTCAGTGAAACAGCACCGACAATATGTTTCAAATGCGAAGAGCGGAACAGAATGGAGATGAGCTCGTCCTTTAAAATAGCGTTCCCCATAGAACGCTATAAGGAAGTATACAACCCTGACCTGTGGCCAGCGGGCGCTGCAGTTAGACGCTTTACCTTCCCAAAAAAGTCAAATTTTCAAGACGCAGCCTTGGAACAAACGGAGAATTAGAAAAAAAGCTATACGTAAATGAGTGTCAACCTAATGATGTGAGTATATTTCATATAAACATACAAGGAGTCACAAATAAAGTAGATGAGTTGTCGCTATTTGCTGAAAACTGTGAATTCTCTGTGTGTCGGAACACTTCTTATACGAAAATAATGTAAATCTTATTCATCTGAATTCATACTCCCTAGGCAATTATTACTGTAGAAACTTAAACAAGAGAGGTGGTGTAGCCACATATGTTAAAAATCATATAAAATTTAAACCACTTAAATTAGCTCAATATTGTAGTGAATTTAATGCTGAATTCTGTGGGATAGAGCTAATAGACTTAAAAGTTATAGTTGTAACAGTGTACAGATCTTGCCTGGCAGATTTTAATATTTTTTTAATAAAATTTGAAGAGTTACTTATATACTTGTCTAAAAAGGTAAAAAGATTATTATAGCTGGTGATTTTAATATGCATTTTGATACTCTTGAGACAATTAATGAAATGGTCACTTTTTTTAATTATAATTGTAATCTTCTTCTGGATAAACATGTGCCATATAAAACGTCCAGAATTACTAAACCCGCAGCTCCTTGGTTAACTAGCAACATTAAAAAAATGATGAACCTAAGAGACAGGGCGTTTACTCGTTACAAAAAAAAATAAAACTGAACAAACATGGGAAGAGTACAAGGAAATGCGCAATTTAGTCAACAGATGCGTAAAATCCGAAAAAAAGGCTTACTTAGAACATAAGTTTAAAACTGACCCTAAAAGTTTTTGGGGAGCGATCAAACACCTAAACTTAAAATCACATAATTCATTACTTCAGCTGAGGATCCAGGTGTTATTAATAACTTTTTTATAAATTCCATACCTAGCGTACGAACTACCTCAGATCCATTAACAAGGCAAATTTTAGATAAATACGATCAACTGCATAGCAGTGTTAATGAGACATTCGAGTTCACTGAAGTAAATGAGGATAAAATCAATTCTATATTAAGAAAGTTAAAACCCACTGCGGCTGGCACAGATGGATTGAATACAAAAATCTTAGATTTATTTTTTCCTCAGATCTCTGAATGTTTTACATTTATTGTTAATAAATGTCTTACCACAGGGGAATTTCCAGATGCCTGGAAAGATGCCAATATATGTCCTATCCCTAAAAACGCAAATCCTTCAGAACTTGCTCATTATAGGCCTATTAGTATTTTACCCACTCTTTCAAAAGTTTTAGAGAAAATAATATATGAACAACTTAATTTTTACTTTGATACCAAAAAATTGCTACCATCTCACCAGTCGGGTTTTAGGGCTAATCACAGCACAACTACAGCTCTGTTGGATGTTACTGATAGCATATTAAGATCGAATGAACACTTGTTTGATTCTACTAGATCTGAGCAAAGCTTTTGATACCCTGGATCACCAAATCCTACTAAAAAAACTGAAACACTTCGGTCTTGGTAATATTCCCCATTTATTTTTCAAAAATTATCTCAGTGATAGACGGCAGAGAGTGTTGTGCTGTGGTCGATGCTCAGAGTACAAGTGCGTTAATAGAGGAGTCCCCCAGGGTAGTGTGCTGGGGCCCTTATTATTTTCTATATATACTGCGGATTTTTATACATTTCTGTCTAGTTGTCAAATTCACCAATATGCGGACGATACCCAAATTTTTTATTCATTTCCTTACGACAGTAACATACAGACTGTGGTGGACAAAATTAATTTTGATTTGCAATCTCTGTCAAAAGTATATAGTGCTCATAAACTTATTTTAAATGAATTAAAAACTGAAGTTCTTGTATTTGGTAAGCAGAGACAAGCAATAGCTGCTCATCCCGACTTTCGTATAACAATAAGCAGCGTAATAATTAGGCTCTCAGTATATCAGTTAAACTAAGGTTATGCGACTCTCTGATCCTATCACTATTAAATTACGCTGACACTGTCTTTTGGCCTTGTTTGCTGCAGTCAGACAAATTTACCTTGCAAAAGATACAGAATAGCTGTCTGAGGTATTGTTTTGGGTTACGTAAATTCGACAGAATTACCGAGAAACTGTTAGATTCTAAATGGCTAATTTGAATGAGCGGTTTGAACTACACTTGTCTTGTTTGGTGTATAAAATAAACAAATTTGAATCACCTGAGTATTTGTGTAAAAAATTGGTAAAAGGTGCTGAAAATTCACGATCGTCCCACACGATATCGAAGCCTGTTTACAGTTCCGAAGCATAGATCTGCTCAATTTCAGGGAGCTTTCTCTTACAATGCTGTAAAAATATTTAACAAAATTCCTCAAAACATAAAGAACGCCCCAAGTATCTACTCATTTAAGAAACAAATGAAGAAATTTATTATGTCATCTCGTACATAGGGAGCGAATTATAATTACAGAATTATAATATTATCAATTATGTCCAGATATTAAGTAGTTTTTAATATTTTCATGGATAATTTCAGCAGTAGGTACTTTGTCATTTATTGTTCCTTTTCTTTACCTGTTGTTATTTCCTTCATTTTATATTTTATATTTACCGTGGTGGTTGCGTGGAAGAGCGAGTAATCGAACGTCGCCACCATTTCATTACATTATTTTGTTATTTTCTTTTGTATTAAATAAAGGCTATTATTATTATTATTATTATTATTATTATTTTGAAGATAATTCAGCACAATTAACGGACTTTGTATCTCTGATCGCATCTTTTGGATTAAAGATAACTATATCTGAATTTACTAGACAAACGGGTTGCATAGACAATATATTAACTAATATAGAAAATAGCGGTTTTAAAACAGGAGTTCTGGATCCAAGCCTATCAGATCACTATGGTCAGTTTATAACAATTAAAGGCATTATTACACCTACCATGAAGACCATCTGGAGAAGAAATATAAATGAACGTGGCATTAAAAAACTAAGAACATCTCTAGCTAACATAAACTGGGATTTTTTCATGAATACTACTCATGACATAACCTTCTTACCAGATTTTTTAGTAAATACATATAAATCTTTAATACAGAAACATTTTGCGTTAAAAAAATGTTCCTCAGGGGGAAAGCCGGTACGTTGGTTCAACGGCTGCCTACGAATTATGAGAGATAAGCTGGGCGCCATTAAACAAGTCTACAATACGACACAAGATCCTGTGGATAAAATAGCATTTACTGTTTTTCGAAAAGAATACCGGGAGGCAATTTCTAGTAGTAAGAAAGAGGCTTTTGATCAATTTATGGAGGAGTCTGATAATAAATCAAGAGATGGATGGAGGATCATAAATAATGAAAAAAAATCGAACTCTAAAAAAAATAACTCTGAATGTATTTTACATCCCAACGAATTTGTCGATTTTTTTGCCACAGTTGCAGATAACGTTATTAAAGAACTACCCTTAAACAATGAAGATGCATTAAACTTCTTAAACCATGCCCCATCATCCCATAATACGTTCTTCCTTGAACCGGTTACTATTTATGACGTCATGGATGCAGTAAATAGTTTAAAAAACACGAGCAGCTTAGATATTTATGAGATAAACAGTAAAATCTTGAAAAATACAATAGATATAATTATCTATCCCTTAACATACTTAATCAACCCATGTTTCAGTGAAGGGGTGTTTCCAGATGCTTTTAAGGTCGCTAAAACTATACCCATTTTTAAAAAAGGAAATCCCGATAGTCCTGATAATTATCGCCCTATATCTATTATACCAGTGTTCGGTAAGATAATTGAAATAATCTTAAAACAACGCTTGACTAAATATTTTGAAAAGTATTCTCTAATTCACAAGTGCCAATTTGGCTTTAGAAAAGCGTGCTCCACAGTAGATGCAGTCTGCAAGGTTGTGGGTGACATTGTCGAGGGTTTTGAGGAGGGTAGACACACAGCGATTACGCTGTTGGACCTCAGCAAGGCCTTTGACTGTGTCTCTCACAAGTTGCTAATTAAAAAACTTAGCCACTACGGCATTAGAGGGCCAGCATTAAGTCTATTAGAATCGTATCTCTTTAACCGTATGCAATGTGTCAGAAGTAACGACACAATGTCTGACTTTAGGACAATGATACACGGAGTACCCCAAGGCTCGGTGCTGGGCCCTCTCCTATTCATTATTTTTGTCAACGATATTTTCTTCTATCTTTTCCCAAATAAAATTGTCATGTATGCAGATGATGCAACGTTAATCAATAAAAGTAATAATTTAATAGCTCTTCAAACATCAGCCAACGAAACTCAAAACTCTGCTGAACACTGGTATAATAATAACATGCTGAAATTAAATAGAGACAAAATTCAGAAACAGATTTTTTCAACAAATAACGCAACTGTAAAAGGCGATTGTGTCAATTTGCTAGGAATTATCTTAGACGATAATCTAAAATGGAATGCTCATATTGAACATATAAGCAGTAAAATATCCAGCTATATTTTTCTTTTGCGTCAATTAAAGAAATATGTAAATGTGCAAACATTGAGATCTGCATATCATGCATTAATGCAATCCCATATTACTTACGGAATAATACTCTGGGGTAACTCCACACATGCACACAAAATTTTTATATTGCAAAAACGATCGATCAGAATAATTGCAGGCGCAAATTGTCGAGACCATTGCAAACCATTATTTGTCAAATATGGTATTATGCCTTTTCCGAGTTTATATATTTATTATTCAGTATTGGAAACTCACAAAAATAAAAGCAACTTTTCTACACATTCAGACTGTCACAGCTACCAGACTAGGTCATCTAATCTATTAAAACCGCCTAGGTATCGTCTCACTAAATCTATAAAAAACTCCCTTGATCTAAAACTGTACAATATAATACCCGAAAATATAAAGCAGCTAGACTATAATAGATTTAAAATAAAACTTAAAAACCACATGTTAAAATACTGTTTCTACTCGGTAGACGAATATGTAAGTTTTTCTATGGAAAACTAAGACACTCCTTTTATCATGAAAGATACTCACAGCATAGTTTTCTATGTTTGTTTATATATGTGTGTATGTATGTGTGTATATATGTATATATGTGTATTATGTATATGTATGTGTGTGTATATATATGTATATACCATTCTTGTAGATCTGTTTTTTACATTTATTTTATTTGTCTTTATATATATATATAATATTTTTTTAGAGCTGTATATGCTCCATGTGTGTTCAACCACTGTTTTATGATTTTATTTTTACTATAAAGTAAATTGTATTGTAATCTTTAGACTGCATTACTTAAGGTAAATACAGCATACTTGACTTGCTACAAATGTAACTTATACATCACGTGGTCAAATAAATGTCTATCTATCTATCTATATATATAGTGAATATATGAATATATATAGTGAACCAAATGACCAATTTTGACGACAAAATGACGTCATTTTAATGACGTCATAATAATGACCTAAAAGAAACGTGTATTTGACGTCTTCATGATGACGTCAGAAGTACGTTTTAAATGCCACGTCTCTGGTACGTCATTTATTGATGACGTCAAAATAATGACCTAAAAGAAACGTGTATTTGACGTCTTCATGATGACATCAGAAGCACGTTTTAAATATCACGTCTCTGGTACGTCATTTATTGGAACAATGACGTCGGCGACAAAAAATCACCTTTAAAAGACGTCATAATGACGTCACCCTGCTACCTGGGATTGTTTGGCATCAGCCACCTCCATTAAAGGGGGTAAAAAATAAAATTATTAATGTGTACAAGAACTGCAGGCACCAATTTTTTTGCATCAACCACTATTACTACTCTCTTTAATAATGAGATGGGGGTGACAGTGGGGAACTTGGATATGAAGACATTTTGATAGAAAATCTGAATGTAGAAGTAGTGATTCCTTAGGCAATAGTTTTTTTAATGATACTTCTTGTTGTCTACTACTCTTATCAACATCAGGAATTTCGTTACGTTTTGTTGTATTCGGATGTAGCATTTAAATACTTAGTAATCAACTTTTTTTAAATCACATAGCATTTATTAGTTAAGTTCTAAATATATTTCTTTTAAAACAACTACACTCTCAGCTATTTGCCTTATTACAATTCAATGTACAACATGGCAAATAACCGGGAAAGTACTTGAGCTAATAAAATGTGATAAAGATTTTTACAAAAGTACATAATTTGTAATCAAACATGCTCCTTCAATTCGTTTAGGATATTGTTGTCATAAAACACTGGTGCAATATATTGCAAGCAAGTATTCAAAGTATTGATATACTTAACAAGAATGATAGAGTAACAAAAATGTTGCTACTGAAACAAAATATTTATCAAAAGTATCGATTTCTTTGTAATTCTAACTAATTTCTTATTGAAAAACAAATTATATTTTTCAATAACTTCATATGAATTGATTTATTTAATAATTTTATTATGTATTATAAAATAATACGCAATTATTTCAGATCGTTGTTCACACTTATTTACCTATCTCTACCTTTCATAAACAAAAACGTACACTTCAAGGTTTCTTAAAAGCGAGCAAGAAATTGCAAAAACTATTTGTTTACTTATTTCCTATCAAATATTTCAATAATTACTAAATTACGCACTATAAGCCATTTAGTTTAGCCCAATTTAAAATTATTATTGTTTGTCCAAAAATAAAAAGCAGAGTATGAAACGAAAAAAAAATTAAATCATTTTTTTTAAACCTTTCTTATATTTAATGCAGTTAGAATAAAAGAGACTGTTTTTCACATATTACGTCGTTATTATGTAGCAAAAATCTGATGTAACATAGGACGACATTTCCTTATACGATTTATTTAAAAAATGACAAGGCAATTGCAACAGTTTGGCAGAACTGGGAAACTTTGCTCTGAGAAAAGGGAAACATTCAGGGAAGAATACCATTTCTACTTAAATAAAGTTTAAAAAATCGAGATTTTGTGCATTCGTAAAGCTATCAAAGTAACAGGAAAAACCATTGGCCAAGGAATCACTACTTTCACAACCAGATTTTCTGTCCAAGTCTCTCACAACGAACAAATTTTGTATGTGGAAATAATTGTTTATGGAACTATGGAACTACCCGAAAACCCATTAAACGATATCCCACATCGGTAGTGGGGTGGGGATGATGATAGTGGGGTGGATGAAGTAAAAAAATATTTTGAGATTTTTGGTTCTTAAATATCAATTTTATGGAGTCTTACCTGCTTGATTTACCTATTTACTCCCCGTTTACCTCAATTTATCCTCCAACCCTTCGACGGAATAAGATGAAAATGTAATCTAGTTCCAGATCCCGTTAAAGTACATACGTGTATCAAATTTCAAGTCAATATCTTAAACGTTTCATTCTAAGCCTATTTGCACAATAAAAATTTTCAGATTTTTTTTGTCGTTGCTATACTTCCACTGAATGTGGAAGCAAAATTGGGAACATGAACTAGTTTTTCTGTTGGGCTAGAAAAAGATGAATAGAAACCACATACTTAATATAGTTGACTGCATTGTTATATGTGTAAAAAATGTCGACGTCTTTGGCTGTGCGGTAAATATTAAAGACGCCGACATTTTTTGAATGCTTAGGAGATCTGAAGACAACTTTATCTACATGCATTATCACATTTTTAATAAATTTTTCTTAGAGTAATTTTGAAATTTGGTGTTTTTGAAGAGTATGAATATGATATCGGCTATCGTAAAACAAAGTCACCGACGAAAAGTATAATTTTTCAGAAAGATTATGGAGTCGATTAAAAAAAAAAAGAAAACAGCAGTCATTATGATATACTCCAATAAGAAACAAGGATGCCTCTATGGACAGGTGCTTCGAAGTTACTGTTTCTCATCAGCGTATCGTGGGTTAGAAAATGTTATAGATTAAGAGCAAAACTAACAAAGGTTGGAAAGTTACGGGCGATTTAAATATAATAATATTTTGGGTTCCAAAGTTGAAAAAAATTCTAAATATCTCCTGTAGAAAATGGTTTCCGTATCAGTGTGTTATTTATCGAATTTTGAATAACTTTCGAAATGTCCGCCCGTCCGTCACGTTTATTTTAAGCACGATAACTGAAAAAGGAAAAGTCCAATCGACCTGAAATTTTGACAGTAAACTAGTGTTAGCAAGAAGAAGAGCACTATCGATCCGTAAATAAGGGTGTAGCCGAATAAGTTAGGGAAATGTGCCCCCGCACTTACTTAGTTAAAATGGCTTCCAGATGATGCAGTTTATAGAGTATATTACACGGTAAAAATTTTAACCCTGTACTATTATTATTATTTTTTTTTCGGTTTCTATGCAACCGATAGATTTGAAATTTGACACGAGTATTGCTTGCGTGGAGATAACTCACTCCAAAAAATATGGTCATGTTGTGACCATTTTAACCATCGGAAAAAAATATACATTTTTTTTAGAGGACAAAAGGTGGCTACCCTTCGTGATACAATCACCGTTCTATGATATATTATGTCTTGACACTTCGTGATTATCATACTAAATTGTCAGATTTTTTGCTGCGGTGGAACAATATGGAAAAAAATAAAATTGTGTAAAATAAAATATTTACACATGCCTCTTAGTTGTAACAGTTAATACTTATAGCCTTACAAGGTATTGTTGCATATCTACAACCGACCGCGGGTGCCAGTGCAATGTTGCCAAGTCTACTTTTTCCCCAGACGTACGGAAATTCGGCACAATCTGGCAATACCACTTCTGGAGGTTCCAGGGTTCACCCCCCCAGGGACGAAGTATTAACTCTCTAGGAGCTTGGGGAAATGTTTATCAACGAATGATGTTCTTTGTAATTACTGTCGCATTACGACATCTGAAAAAAGACGTACTGAACCAGATGAAGAAAGTGAGGGAACGATCGAAAGAGACCAGCCTTTTGTGCCTTCGACATCTTCTAGCACTACGATTAGTGACTCTGATGAAATAATGGAACTACCATTGCAAAGCAGCGCTATTATAAAAAAGTTAAGATTTTTAATATACAAATTCAGAATTCTAAAGAAATTTTTGACCATTAAACAAATGAAAATAATTTACTATGCTCTAGTAGAGTCGATATTACAATATGGGATAATAGCATGGGGTGGCGTAAAAAAGACTCATTTAATGCAATTAGAGATATTACAAAAAAAAATTATAAAAATAATGCTAAACAAAAACAATTTATATTGTACAGAACAATTATACCGAGAGTCTGAAATATTGGATCTAAGGCAAATATACGAAAAAATAATATTAATATACCTTTACAAAAACAAAACGTACTTGCAACCTATAATAATAATAATAATAATAATTCTTTATTCTCAATTAATTGTATAAAGGAAAAAATAATACAAGTAATTGTAGAGAGCGTCAGGTTAAGAACAAACAATACATGCACAAAGTTATATAATATACATACAAATATTACATACACAACGATTATTGTATATAACGTCATTGGACAACATATATGTGTCTAATACACATAAAACAAAACAACACAGTTAAAGGCAACTTAAGTTTAACGTTAATTAAAGAAAAATTCTTCAAGAGTGTAACAGTTTTTATCAATAAGTAAGGATTTGAGCTTTTTCTTGAAAATAGTAATGTTTTGAGAATTTTTTATCTCAGTTGGCAAAGCATTGAATATTTTGCAACCGTTAAAATAGATACTTTTTTGATACCGTGCTGTCGAATGTTGATCAGGTATAAGATTATTTTTAAATCTTGTGGAGTAACTGTGGCTAGTCAGATATTTTTGAAATGTTTGCAAATTTTTATAAACAAAGCAGCCCAGTTCATAAATATATGTACCAATTAGTGTTAAAATTTTTAAATCTTTAAATGCTGTTCTGCAGGATTCTCTTTTTGACACCTTAGTTAATATTCGCAGTGCATATTTTTGTAGGGTAAAGACACGTTGAGAGTAACTACTTATTCCCCAATTAATGATACCATATCGCATCTGAGAGTGAAAGTTTGCATAATAAAGACTAATTACAATATTTTGACTACAGTGGTTTACTAGTGATCGCAACGCATAGCAACAAGTGCGTAGTTTATTACACAATTCATCAATGTGAATATCCCATTTTAAGCCAGAGTCAAAAGTGACTCCTAAAATTTTACCTGAGTTATGCATGTTGAACAGGTTAGAATTTTGGATATTTAAATTAGCTTGCGAAATTTGTTGCTTGAAAAGTATCGAGGTGGTTTTTTGCTTATTTAAATTATATCTACTCTACCCGGCAAAAAGGCGCTGCCGAGCCTGATAACACGGTGTGTACCATAATGATTGTTTATGATTCCAAATTTTAACAAATTCTATATTTTCTTCATTTACTTTCCTATATCTGCCGTAAATAAAATGGGAACTCTTTAGTCTGACCGGCGGTACCCATAGAGTCACTCAGGTACTAAAGGTTTAAAAATTTGACGGAATTCAACGTTATAGTAACAAAGCTGCCGCTTTAAGATTTTGAAATATTATATTATTATTGTTATTATTGTAAAATAATAATGGCAGACAGCTATGACGGTTCCAAGGTCACGGCAAACATTTTTTAATGTTCCAAAAAAAAAATTACGTTATTTTAACAAAGTTGAAATTTATATATATTTTTAATAATAATAATATTCTGAGCCTATATTTCGAACGGCAGACATTTTCTGCGATTCTAACATCCCGGCAGACAATGCAACGTCACCACTGGTGCCAGCATACGCATATGCATTGGTATCATACTCACTCCTGTTCAAGAACTTTTTCTCTTTCTTTCATTAGTAGTAGTATATAGTAATTCCAATATATGAAGCGGTGCACGTCAGTCCTAAAATATGACGTCATTTTTATTACGGTTACATGAAGTCAAAATAGCGTAAACTATTCGTTTTGATAAGAACAGGTGGGAAATTACAATTATTCATTAATTCATTATTTATTATATAAAATATTTCTGGCATTAGATATTGATCTTAGATCACTAAACTTCATCTAATTATAAAACTGTCACTGATTAAACCAACAAACCACTTCAAACAAAATCAACTTAACATACAACAAAATGACAATAGG
Source organism: Rutpela maculata (assembly GCA_936432065.2). Lineage (NCBI taxonomy): Eukaryota > Metazoa > Arthropoda > Insecta > Coleoptera > Cerambycidae > Rutpela > Rutpela maculata. Next base: position 406,832,080 of record OW386285.2, on the reverse strand, counting down.
ATTCAAGGTTACCCGAATTATTCGACGCAACGTGTGGCAATCTCCCATGTAAACATGGTACTCCGCATTACCAACTTAGGTGATCCGTATGCGCATACGGAATTTGCACGTTTTTTAATTTTGAGTTGGTACTTTATGACGTCAAAATATCACTAGTGATGACGTGCACTGCTTCATATTGGAATTACTTTAGAACTTTTTAACGTGATTCAAAGCTTCACTTGTGTGAAATGTACAACGCCAAAAAGTTAAAAGACGTGGATGATGTGAGGTTCCAGCTTTTTATTAGTTGCTACAAGGCTAAACATATTAATGAAAAACTTAATAAAAAGTACGCAACTTTGATGGAAGCTCTGTACCACCTTGTAAAAGTGAACTTCGTCAACAATTTTTACGAGCGCATTACATCTCAAACATTTGGAAAAATACTTTTCAAAAAGATCCTACCTCTGGACATGGTTGGAAAAAGCAAGAAAGCTCATATATTTTTAAATGGTTTGATGGAGATCAACTTCCAAGTTGATATCCAGGTAATTTTATTTAAAATAAATCTATTTTTTATTAATTATTTCAATAATTTATGCTTGACTCAATTCATATATTTAAATTTAATTTTTACAGAGACCAATTTGTCGGGAGTTGAAAATGAAGTATTAGAACAGTCGGATGATTCTGATCATGATATCGAAGGATAATAGATAATAATAGCTTTCGTTAAAAATAAAATATACTTATTTAAAACAATTTTACTTAATATATTTAAAAAATATTTTACCATGCACTAATGACCAATAAAAATAAATGTATTTATTATATGTTCTTATAATAGACCTATTTCCCTATTATTCATCTACCAGCATTAAATATATATGTAAAAAAAATCTGTCCGATCCGAAAGGAGCATATAATGTATCCTAATAATATTTAAAAAATAAAAAATAAAAAAAATACGTTACTTATGAAAATAAAATTGTAAATTAAAATGCACATTTTTAGTCCCAAAATTACTCCAGTTTCCCCATAATGTAGCAAAATTCGAAAATGTGACGATACCGTCGTCAACAGCGATATATGTATCGGCATCGTCAAATGTGTCAGGATTGCTACGTAATTTTCATCATTTAATTTGATTTAAATTAATTTTATTTGGGGCATTTTTTTTCTTAGTTATGTAGTTTTAAGTATTCTAAATTTAAGTATTTTAAGCTTTATGCCGATTGAATGGGTGGTGCAGTGAGTATAATATCAATACAAATGCGTATGCTGGCACCAGAGGTGACGTTGCATTGTCTGTCGGGATATTAGAACAGCAGAAAATGTCTACCGTTCGAAATATAGGCTTAGAATATTATTATTAACAATATATATAAATTTCAACTTTGTTAAAATAACGTAATTTTTTATTGAACATTAAAAAATGTCTGCCATGACCTCGGAACCGTCATAGCTGTCTGCCATTATTATTTTTCAATAATAATAAAATAATATTTCAAAATATTAAAGCGGCAGCCTTTTTTTACGCCTTTAGTACCTGAGTAACTCTATGGGTACCGCCGCGCCGGTCGGACTAAAGAGTCATTTATGGCAGGTATAGGAAAGTAAATGAAAAAAGTATAGAGTTTGTTAAAATACCGTAAGTCTGCCGGCCACTGGCTCTTAGACTAAAAGTAATTGTACCTCTATTGTGTTTTGAAGCTTTCCCTGTCAAAAAAATCTCATCAATCCGTATTGAAAATTATCAAAAATTAATAAGTATCTATGAGAACCTATATGGTCAATAAGTTTCTATAAGAGTTAAGTAAAGTTGCTGTTGAAATTGTTATCAGTTTATATCCGCATTGACCAGCAAAGTGAGTCAAGCCATATCCATTTGTTAATCCAAACATTTACTTATACCATATCAATGAGAATTTATGAGCACAGTATCTAATGTAATTCGTGCGGCTTTCCGTGATTAAAAGACAAGTGTTTCTATAAGAAACGAGCTGCATTAGGTTAGAACAGTTTTGATTTGCAATTGAAGATTACAAATTATAATGTTTGAATAGGGATTTATGAGATCAGTGTCTATGAGTATTAATGTTTTTTTTCAGTAATATATTAAATGTGTTTTCATTTGTTTGAATGGGTAAAAAGAAAGGTCAGTTTTCAACTGCAAATACAAATACAAGTTTAATCGCTACGAATGGGATTATATGCGATCAATTTCTAAAAGTATTTATGATGTTTTCCGAATATAGTTATGATGAGGTTTAATCAGTAACAAATTTTTAACTAGTTGTTATGATATGGTCGGAAATTCCAAGTACACATTTAGTATTCCTTCAAGAGGATTGATGAGAGCAGTTTCTACGAGTATCTATTTGTTGTTCCTATAGTAAATTATATAAGTCTTTATCAGTACAGATTCGGATCTAATTTAAATAAGAAAATTATATTAGAATAAAGCAACCAAATATTTTAAACAGTATCTATTTGTAAATCCAAACATTTACTTATACTATCTCAATGAAAATTTATGAGAGCAGTATCTAATGTAAAACGTGCGGCTTTCCGTGGTTAAATGGCAAGAGTTTCTATAAGAAACGAGCTGCATTAGGTTAGAACAGTTTTGATTTGCAATTGAAGATTCAAAATTATAATGTTTGAATAGGGATTTATGAGATCAGTTTCTATGAGTATTAATGTTTTTTTTCAGTAATATATTAAATGTGTTTTCATTTGTTTGAATGGGTAAAAAGAAAGGTCAGTATTCAACTGCAATTACAAATACAAGTTTAATCACTTCGAATGGGGTTATATGCGATCAATTTCTAAAAGTATTTATGCTGTTTTCCGGATATAATTGTGAAGAGGTTTAATCAGTAACAAATTGTTCACTACATGTTAAGATATGGTCGGAAATTCCAAGTGCACATTTGGTATTCCTTCAAGAGGATTGATGAGAGCAGTTTCTACGAGTATCTATTTGTTGTTCCTCTAGTAAATTATATAAGTCTTTATCAGTTAAGATTCGGATCTAATTTAAATATGAAAATTTATATCAGAATAAAGCAACCAAATATTTTAAACAGTATCTATTTGTAAATCCAGACATTTACTTATACTATCTCAATGAGAATTTATGAGAACAGTATCTAATGTAAAACGTGCGGCTTTTCGTGGTTAAATGGCAAGTGTTTCTATAAGAAACGAGCTGCATTAGGTTAGAACAGTTTTGATTTGCAATTGAAGATTACAAATTATAATGTTTAAATAGGGATTTATGAGATCAGTTTCTATAAGTATTAATGTTTTTTTTCAGTAATATATTAAATGTGTTTTCATTTGTTTGAATGGGTAAAAAGGAAGGTCAGTTTTGAACTGCAATTACAAATATAAGTTTAATCACTTCGAATGGGGTTATACACGATCAATTTCTAACAGTATTTATGCTGTTTTCCGAATATAATTGTGATGAGGTTTGATCCGTAACAAATTGTTCACTACATGTTACGATATGGTCGGAAATTCCAGGTACATATTTAGTATTCCTTCAAGAGGATTAATGAGAGCAGTTTCTACGAGTATTTATTTGTTGTTCCTACAGTAAATTATATAAGTCTTTATCAGTATGCATTCGGATCTAATTTAAATACAAAAATCATATCAGAATGAAACCCCAAATATTTAAAACAGTGTCCACCTGTAAATCCAAGATAATATTATAATGAGAATCTATCACAACAGTATCTAATGTAACGTGTGCGGTTTTCTGTGGCTAAATTTTAAAATTATTTGCAATAAATAAGCTTTAACAGATTCGAACAGTTTTGCATTTCCAGATGAATAGTTTTAATTGTTAGGGATCTATGAGGTCAGTGTAATGTTTTTTTTTTCAATAAAATGTGTTTTTATTTGAAAATAAATATTACACAAAGACACTGATCTCATAGATCCCTATTTAACAATTAAAACTATTCATCTGGAATTGCAAATTAAAACTGTTCAAATCCGTTAAAGCTGTTTATTAAAAATACTTTTAAAATGTAGCCACGGAAAGCTGCACGCGTTACATTAGATACTGTTCTGATTGGTTCTCATTAAAATATATCTTTAAATGTTTGGATTTACAAGTGGATACTGTTTAAAATATTTGGTTGTGTCATTCTGATATAATTTTTGTATTTAAAGTAGATCCGAATGCATACTGATAAAGACAAATTTTCTATTGGAACAGCAAATACATACTCATAGAAACTGCCATCGTCAATCCTTTCGAAGGAATACTAAATATGTACCTGGAATTTCCGACCATATCGTAACATGTGGTGAACAATTTGTTACTGATCAAACCTCATCACAATTATATTCGGAAAACAGCATAAATACTGTTAGAAACTGATCGCATATAACCCCATTCGAAGTGATTAAACTTGTATTTGTAATTGCAGTTAAAAACTGACCTTTCTTTTTACCCATTCAAACAAATAAAAACACATTTAATATACTTATTACTGAAAAAAAAACATTAATACTCATAGAAACTGATCTCATAAATCCCTATTCAAACATTATAATTTGTAATCTTCAATTGCAAATCAAAACTGTTCTAACCTAATGCAGCTCGTTTCTTATAGAAACTCTTGCCATTTAACCACGGAAAGCCGCACGTTTTACATTAGATACTGTTCTCATAAATTCTCATTGAGATAGTATAAGTAAATGTCTGGATTTACATATAGATACTATTTAAAATATTTAGTTGCTTTATTCTGATATAATTTTCATATTTAAATTAGATCCGAATGCATACTGATTAAGACTTATATAATTTACTATTGGCACAACAAATACATACTCGTTGAAATTGCTATCATCAATCCTTTCGAAGTAATACTAAATATGTACCTGGAATTTCCGACCATATCGTAACATGTGGTGAACAATTTGTTACTGATCAAACCTCATCACAATTATATTCGGAAAACAGCATAAATACTGTTAGAAATTGATCGCATATAACCCCATTCGAAGTGATTAAATTTGTATTTGTTATTTCAGTTGAAAACTGACCTTTCTTTTTACCCATTCAAACATGTGAAAACACATTTAATATATTACTGAAAAAAAAACATTAATACTCATAGAAACTGATCTCATAAATCCCTATTCAAACATTATAATTTGTAATCTTCAATTGCAAATCAAAACTGTTCTAACCTAATGCAGCTCGTTTCTTATAGAAACACTTGCCATTTAACCACGGAAAGCCGCACGTTTTATATTAGATACTGTTCTCATAAATTCTCATTGAGATAGTATAAGTAAATGTAAAGACTTATATAATTTACTAGAGGAACAACAGCATAAATACTTTTAGAAATTAATCGCATATAACCCCATTCAAAGTGATTAAACTTGTATTTGTAATTGCAGTTGAAAACTGACCTTTCTTTTTACCCATTCAAACAAATGAAAACACATTTAATATATTACTGAAAAAAAACATTAATACTCATAGAAACTGATCTCATAAATCCCTATTCAAACATTATAATTAGTAATCTTCAATTGCAAGTCAACCTAATGCAGCTCGTTTCTTATAGAAACACTTGCCATTTAACCACGGAAAGCCGCACGTTTTACCTTAGATACTGTTCTCATAAATTCTCATTGATGTGGTATAAGTAAATGTTTGCTGCTCCATTCTGGTAGAAACTGATAGAAATTTCAGCAGCAACTTTACTCCAGGCTCCAGTAGAGAGAGCTGTATACGTGTAGCTAATTCATATCTAATCTAATGTGACCTAAGGAACTGAAGTGTGTTTGTTAAATTAAAAACAAAGCAGTCTCTTTCACTGCTAACTCATTCATTGCTTCTAGGCTAGAACAAGAACACCCGAGGAAATAAGGACTTTGCAGAATTTTGTGTTTACCACAATATTAGTATTTCTATTTGAAATATGCAATTTAAACTGTACATTTGTCGACATGCATATCCAAATTAATACTAATAAAAAAGCAAAATGGAAGTTTACAATAAAAATACATCTGTAAAATATACAATTGAAACTGTACATTTGTTGACATGTATATCCACATTAATACTAATAGAAAACAATGCTGAAATTTACAATAAAAACATGTTGATAAATGGTGTGTTACATACGATAGATACTGGAGAAAGGACGGACTGGAACTCTTATGATATTACTTATAGAAAAGTTTAGAAAAGTTGTATCTGTAATTCCATATGTTTACAGATATAAGGGCAAGGGTGCATTTGCAGACACTAAACTGTAGATTTGTTGATGTATATTTTATATAAGTACTCATGAAAGGGCAACATGATAATTCCAAATAGCTCATTCGGAATTACTGTTTCATAACCGATTTAAAACTTAATAAAACAGATAAAATCCAGTCTGTATAATACTAATATAACTTATAGGAATAATAAAACCGCATCACTTTTTTTTTATAAGTTTCTATGTGGAATTTTTGGCAGGGTTGGGCAGTAATTATTTCAAACTGACATTCAAGTGGGTTACTATCATGCTACTGTCTATGATGTCCAAGTTACTAACTAACTGTTTAAAGGTTGTTTACAGTCATATGTTATTGTTATAAAATAATATTGCTAAAGTTTTCTTAGTTTTCCCAAAAAATAAACGATTTAGAAAATAGTTTTCCTCCAGAAATTGAAGAATTGGCAGAAGACGTAGTTGCTTCCCTTCTGCCCAAAAATCTAAAAGCGTTTATGAAAAAATTTGAACCCAAGTATAGTAGCGTGTGGGAGTCGGAAAAAAACCTGAAAATTGTAAATATTTTGAGCCGGAACAAGATTACCTCCCCTCCCCGTTTTCGAGGATGCTGAACACGATGGCGGTGTCAGAATTTCTCTTTGGGGTTGCGCAACCCCTCAAAATGGCCAAAAACCACCCCCGAGAGGGGTAAAACGCGCTTCACTCGATTTCTCTGCAGAAAATAACCTTCCCCCCATTTTCGAGGATGCTGAGCATGATGGTGGTGCTGGATATCGCCTTCGACCCCAACCAACCCCTCCACCGGCCAATACTCGCCCCCGAAAGGGGTGAATTTTTTTTTTCCGTAATATCAGGCAAATTGCATTTCTATCCGTTTTCGAGGATGCTGAGCACGATGGTGGTGCTGGATATCGCGTTCGACCCCGACCAACCCCTCCACCGGCCAATACTCACCCCCCTAGATGGGTAAAACGCGCTTCACTCGATTTCCCTGGAGAAAAAAACCTTCCCCCCGTTTTCGAGGATGCTGAGCATGATGGTGGTGCTGGATATCGCGTTCGACCCCGGCCTCCACCGGCCAATACTCGCCCCCGAAAAGGGTGAATTTTTTTTTTGTAATATCAGCGGTAAACACATTTATTTCCGTTTTTGAGGATGTTAAGAATAGGAAAAATCGTACTTCTCTTCTTGGTTACAATGCTCTTTCATTCCGGTCCAACTGAAAAATATCATCAAATACCGCAAGTATTGAATGATTGATACATACTTTGATTTTTACAAATAAATAATTGAGAACATTTATTACGATATGATACGATACGATACGATACGATAATATAAATGATAATGAGGAAATGTTTATAAATCTTGTACCGGAAATTCACATGAGTGACTCTGATACAGAAACTGCTGATGAGATCTGCGATTTTGAAGATTGTGATGTTCATTTCGAAGAGTATCAACCATGTAATTCTACGCGTAGGTTAAATTAGTCGAGATAAGGTATAAACGAAAAATATATTTAGTGTAAGCCGACTTTACCTTTAAGTAGTATAACGTATTATCTTTAAGTATGAATTATTATAATGTAAGAGAAGAACCTGTAGCACTTTATTGAAGCTTAATGTCATGTATCGTAATAAATGTTCTCAATTATTTATTAGTAAAAATCAAAGTATGTATCAATCATTCAATAGACCTACTTGCGGTATTTGATGATATTTTTCAGTTGGACCGGAATGAAAGAGCATTGCAACCAAGAAGAGAAGTACGATTTCTCCTATTCTTAACATCCTCGAAAACGGAAATAAATGTGTTTCCCGCTGATATTACAAAAAAAAAAAAAATTCACCCCTTTCGGGGGCGAGTATTGGCCGGTGGAGGGGTTGGTCGGGGTCGAACGCGATATCCAGCACCACCATCGTGCTCAGCATCCTCGAAAACGGGGGGAAGGTTTTTTTCTCCAGGGAAATCGAGTGAAGCGCGTACTCACCCCCCTCTAGGGGGGTGAGTATTGGCCGATGGGGGGGTTGGTTGGGGTCGAAGGCGATATCCAGCACCACCATCGTGCTCAGCATCCTCGAAAACGGGGGGAAGGTTATTTTCTGCAGGGAAATCGAGTGAAGCGCGTTTTACCCCTCTCGGGGGTGGTTTTTGGCCGTTTTGAGGAGTTGCGCAACCCCAAAGAGAAATTCTGACACCGCCATCATGTTCAGCATCCTCGAAAACGGGGGGGAGGTAATCTTGTTCCGGCTCAAAATATTTACATGTTCGTCCGACTCACACACGCCACTAGTAGCACAAATATGCTTTCAGCTGAGATAACCAAAATGCGGCTACTAAAACGTCTCAACGGCTTTTGTTTAGTTATATTTCGGTCATCTTATTTTAGTCGTAGTTTAGCGTAACATTTAAAAACGAAATAGTCATGATGATCTCTGTTTAGCTATATACTGGTCATGTGGTCATTACTAGTAGCCATAATATCGTCATGCAGGTTTGGTTATAAAGTCATTTTCAAGTCATATATGAGCAAGTAATTAAATAGCGACAATGGTAAGTCCTAACACTGCCATTCTAGCTATAAAAATGGTTGGAATATGTTGATACATACGGTTTTTGTTATTAATATAGTGTTCATATCCAAACTATTACTAAGAAAATAGCCTAAACATGGCTATATTAGTTAGGCGGTTTTCTTAGCTGTTATTACCCCATTATGACTAAAACAATAGTGAAAAAATATCCTTATTAAATGACTACTTTAGAAGTAATTTTATACACATTAAAATCTAAATTGAGGCCAAACGGCAAGATAAAACTATGACCTAAAAACCAGTATTGATAATGTTGAAAACTTTATACATACGCAAATAAGTATGAAATGTAAAAGATAGCATAGTTCCACATGTTACTGGAAAAGGAATGTCGCCTAAAAGTAAGTTCAAAGAGTAAGTACTTATACCGGCATAGCACTTTTCACCGGGTGTTTTCGTTTTTTTTTCTTGTGACGTTTGTGTACACAAAAGCTTATGCATTAGTATAAATATTTAGATATTAATATTATTCCTTTTTATTGTACATGAGATCATTTTGAGTCTGGTTTTGATTGCAGATTAGTCAAAAATGTATGTATGTTTTTGTATTTGGCCAGTATAGTTGGCTATTTACTACCTAACCAGCTTAAAAGAACGGCACCAAGGCCAATTTGTTCCTCGATGGATTGGACCACGCAATACATTTTCAGAAACTTCAGTAACACATTTTAATTTGGTTGGAGAAAGTAAATGTAAAAACGTTGGAGGAACAAAAGTCAAAATGCCGTTAACCCGTTCCTCACAAAGGCAGTTAAAAGAAACGAAAAAAAATAGAGATGTCTTTCATAGTTTAGCCGTATTTTGATGCGAGAACTCGCTAACCACTTCAACCAATTTTTTGGTAATAGTTTGGCCAATAATACCGGTTAAATTTGCCATTTGACGAAAAAATTAGATTCTTTACAGTCATATTCTGGCTTATTTCTAGCATCATTAGCGAAAGCATATATGCCAAATTATGACAACTTGCCGCCATGTTTTCTATCGATCAAGAAGAACCCGAACGACGGCCATTACGTTCATTTTCAATACTTTATTAATTACACCTATAAAATAATGTTTTGATTTGCTAATTCGATATTTTAGTAAGTTTTAATAACCTTACCATCGATTGTGCTTCTTAAAATTACAAATTAAGATATATTTCAAATTAATTTAATTATAGGTACCTAAAATTTAGAAATATCTGAAAGTTCCTTTGTTATATAAGTTTATAGAAAAAATTCGTGCGTTGATAAAATTTAACCCTCTTGATTGACCATATATGAAATTATGATGTTCATATAATTTTAAAGATGAACAAAGTATAATAAGTATGATGGATGTCCATTTTATCTAACAACACCTGCCATAATAGTGTTCCCGTTTTATTTTATGCCTAAAAGTCATGATTTAGACACGGTGAAGTAGATGCATCACCCCTTTCGCCATAAGAGCCATATCATAAGTAGTAATAAAGCAGCCACAAAAATCAAAGATATATCCGAATGAGTTGCGTATGCATCATGGCCATTTGGCTCCAGTTGCCTTTTGACGACTAAACTATTATTCCCCATTTTTGTCACCAGTACGTCTTCAGAATGTAATATGACGTGTTTCCACCCCTAGGAAACTGCCCTTGCAAATTCCGTGGGTTCCAAAAATTATAACAAGAGATGTCCACTAACACACTTTATTAAATAATTTTCTGGATACTTCACAATACTATTATTTACCCTAATGCACTTTACTGACTAAAGATAACAATGTTTATCACTTTGTTTTCACTTTGTACTCTTAACCTCACTTGTCAATAAAACTTCAAAACTACTTCTATACTTTCTGAACTACCCGCCGAGAATGCGGTCTTTTATACCTAAAAATGACAGATCTCGATTTTTCTGTGATGACGCCACCATTCTCTAGATAATTCCGGATGTCATCACTCTAGAACTACTACTGGTAGGTTCTTTCTCGAGTAGGTGCAAATACACCTGAATTAATTGAAGGGGTTGCAACACATCACAGTCATAATTCAATTTTAATAACAGCCAATATAACCAAATAGCCATCCTTTTCAGCTACTGATGATGACCAAAATATAACTCTTTGTGATACTTGGCAAAGTTGGTGTAACCAGAAGAACATTAAGAATATTACGCATGAAAAGGTATTTATAGTCTACTTTAAAGTTTAAAAAATCTTCTACTTTGTGGAGCTATTATTCGATGATAAGGAGCATGTTGTCGATAAGGAGAAATGTTGATATAAGCAAATATATTCAACTAATTGCTTTTTTAAAGCGAAACTCTGATGCATGCATATAAACCAAAAAAATCAAGAATACTGGGTAAGAAAACATTACAAAGTTTTTGTTGGAGGCGGAAGACGAAAAATTTCTTCTAACAAAAATAGTAATGGTAATTGGTGTAAGTGGTGCCTGCAGAAGGGAAGAATTAAAAAACCTTAGGACAGGAGATGTGCATGTATTTAGAATTGTTATACCCAATACTAAAACTAAGGTATCCCGCAAATTTTTCATAACTCCTGGTGATATTAATGGATTAAATATAGTTCAACTTGTTAGAAAATATGCAGCAATGCGACCCAGAAATATCAAACATTTTCGTTTTTTTTCTATTAGTCAGGAATAACAAATGTACAAAGCAACCAGTGGGTATTCATACTTTTGGAAATAAGCCAAAAAATATTGCTATGTCTTTAAACTTGCCTCATCCCAAAGAATATAGAGGCCACCGTTTCAGAAAATCTTCAGCATCTATGCTGACAAATTCAGGTGCAGATCTTGTCACTGTCAATCGCCACGGTGCAGCAATGCGACCCAGAAATATCAAACATTTTCGTTTTTTTTCTATTAGTCAGGAATAACAAATGTACAAAGCAACCAGTGGGTATTCATACTTTTGGAAATAAGCCAAAAAATATTGCTATGTCTTTAAACTTGCCTCATCCCAAAGAATATAGAGGCCACCGTTTCAGAAAATCTTCAGCATCTATGCAGACAAATTCAGGTGCAGATCTTGTCACTGTCAATCGCCACGGTGGCTGGAAAAGTAATACTGTTGCTGAAGGATATATTGAGAATTCCAGTGAAAACAAGAAAAAGATTTATATTTTTAGACAGAAATCATCAATAGTACGTTCATCCGTTGTTTGTTTATTGCAAGAAACTGAAAATGTTGAAAAAAATCATCAAACCAACGCAACCATTTCGACACCGACAAGCAATATCATTATATCTAATTGTAATAATTGTCTTATTAATTTTAATCATTAAATTTTCAGTTACTATTTTCAAATAAATATTTAATACTTTTTGCCTAATTTTATTTTTTTTATCATTATAGTACTGAGTACAGTGGCGTAACTAAACGTCATGGGGCCCTAGGGCAAAAAATTGTTGGGGCTCCCTATTATATTTTCTTAATACCTAATCCTAATCCGAAAAAAATTTTTTGATCCCAACATTTTTTGATGAGCGGGGGGACTGCCCCGGTTTGCCCTGCCATAATTACGCCTCTGACTGAGTACTACAATGAAATCATTATAGTACTCAGTCTGATAAAGTATACCATTTTAATACTGAAAATTATGTCATTTTGACACGTCAGAAGGTAAATATAACATTAGAGGAAAACACGCCATGTAATAAAATTGAAAGTAAAAAGTACATCTGAAATACGTTTATGGACTTTCGCGGCACCAGAAATTATGAATCATATAAAAATTAATAAAATAAATTGCAAAAAATTTTCTATGCCAATGCCCCTCGAACGTTGATAAATAGCTCATAATTTTATCAGAACTTCCTCAAGTACGTTGCTTTTAGGTCATATCCCCCCGCCTACGGCGTTTCAAGGTTTCCCACAAAGAGCAAAATATTGGTTTACTTATTACACGTAAAATATTATAATAATTACTCACCATTCAAACTAAATTTACAATATCAAGGTTATTTTTTCAAAAAAAAAGTATATAAACGATTGACGTGTAAAATGTTGTTTATTATTATTTCTGGCGCTTAAACAATTCGGTAACGATGGTGATCGCCGATAATCAAGATGCGGAACTCGACAATATTTTACAAAAATATTTCACTAATAAGTTTCGGTCTGGCCATGTTAGTGTTAAAGGGGTGACTATGCCTAAGCGCTTCGAGGATATGCAGCAGGAAATTTACGATTGGGAGGTCAACGAGAATGATGTCTGGATTTGTAGCTTCCCCAAAACTGGTAAGTGTATTTTTTAGGATTTTATAAATGTTTATCAATGTTTATCACTGGACTGACAATCATTGATTATAAACAAAAATAATAAAAATTAATGAGTATGAAAAATTTAAGTAAATGATAAAAAAGTAATTCTCATTAATTTTGAAGTGTGTAATAAGTTATGAAAACCTTCAGTTTTATTTCAGAGCTTTTCGGATATTTTAAAACTTAAGCAATTACAATAACAAAATGGCGACATTTTGTTAAAAAAAGAAAAATGTGAAAATGCACATTGAATCGGTCATAACTTTTTTATTTTTTGTGAAGATGAAACAAACAAAAAATCGTTTTAAAAATTGATCAAACATCTTAAATTTTATTCCTTAGAATTTTTTATGGAAGTGTCACGGTTTCTAAGATATGCAAGATTTTAAACTAAACAGGCCTGTAGCTAGAAAGTGCTTTCAGGTCGGGCAAATAATTTTTCAGAGGGGGCTGGGCCAAAAATTTTTGAAGAGCGGGGGGGAAATTCAAAAAAAAATTTTTTGATGACCGGGGGGGGAAATATCCAAAAAAAACTTAAAATTTTTTGATGAGCGAGGGCAAGAAAAGTAAAAAAAAATTTTGCGAAGGTAATTAAAATTGACCCCCTTGCAATCGCCGTAGGTCAGGCGAAAATTATTCCAGGACGGGCATAGCCCGTCCTGCCCCCCCCCTAGCTACAGGCCTGAACCTAAATATTTCATGCTAAAAATAGTCGGATGTCATCTATAAAATTAAATATCTCCGAAACTGTCAATCCTACACAAATATATAAAAAAGTAAATTCATTCTCAGTTTATAAGCTTCATTTTTGATGTTCACTATATTTTCTCTAAAACTAATTTATTGAGATATTGCAGACAAACAAAAATGTTACGTTTTTTCTAAAATTCATTTACGGTTTGCAAACTCTGTAAGCGGACGAAAAAAATCTAGCACGTAGGTCATACTATATATTAACAAAAAACAGTATATGGGAATATATTTTTTTTACTTAATAAAATGGCGGTCTTTAAAAAAAAAAAATTAAAAAGTACATTGTTTCTGTCTTTGTTTTTTAGGCTATAGAAATAGAAAAAAAATCATTTGAAAGCCTAATTTATGGCCTCTCACTTTGGTCGTTGGCGCTTTTGATGTAAGTGCCATAGTTTCTGAGATATTTAACATTTAAACTAAATACTTAGTCTTATATAGATCTTCACATGCCACATGTATACTCCGAAACTATTAACTCTACACGAAAACCGCTGCCCAAGGAATCACTACTTCCACATCCAGATTTTTTATCTAAGTCACTCACAACGAAAAAATTTTGTATGTGGAAATAATTGTTTATGGAACATTAATAATATAATATTTGAAATCCTCTACCCCAAAAACCCATAAAATGATACCCCACATCGATAACGGGGTGGGGGTGGTGATAGGGGGTGGTAGTGGGGGTGGATGAAGTAAAACAACATTTCGAGGTTTCTGGTTCTTGCACACACCCTAAATCACAATTTTTTTTCATCCCCTTTAATAATGGGGTGGGGGTGGTAATGGGGGGTGGCTAATGCCAAAATTTTTTTTGAGACCTCAGCTTCTCTTGTATATACTAAATACCAATTTTATGGACTCTTACCTGCTTGATTTACCTATTTTCCCCAAATTTACCTCAATTTTCCCCCAAACCCTTCGACGGAACAAGATGAAAATATAATCTAGTTCTAGATCTCGTTAAAGTACATACGTGTACCAAATTTCAAGTCAATATCTCAAACGGTTCCAGAGTAATCGTGCGCACAAAAAAAGTTACAGACAGACCGACAGTTTCGTGACATTCTAAGCCTATTTGAACAATAAACATTTTTTAAAATTTTTTTGTCGTTACTTTACTTCCACTGGATGTGGAAGTAATTAAAGAAATAGTACATTTTTATTTTCACCGCTGAAAAGTAATCGTCTGCAAACAGCTAAAATATATCTGTTCCCAACCTAAAATCAATATTAATGAAAGTTCACGCCTTCATTGACATTGACATTGGAATTTTTTCTTCACCGTTATGTTTCCTCTTCCGTGATACTTATCAATTAGTTTTCGTTTTACTGAACACAAGGTCCTTCCTATCACCTTATAATGGCACGTCGTCGTTTCTTCTCAAGCGAAACAGAATGATTATATTTTATTTATTTATGAATAATATTATATATCTACTTTCACAGGCGAAATTTAAAATTCTTTTAGGAGATGAAAGTAATGCTATCAACAAGTTCATAATTTAAAATAGATGTTTTAACAGATCTCATTATAAGATGTCTTTAAGAAATGTTACACCTGTCTGTTGTTGCATCATTTACGCATATCTTCGACTATACCTTATTTGATAAATACAGATAATAATAAATCACTCAAGAGCGGCCATGAGTGAACTACTTTTTCTCTTAAAATTAATAGAAATTATACCGAGAAATCTAAATAAATTCATTTATATGAAATAAACATGTTATTTGAATTATCCAATTATTTTCAGTTCTTAGTCCCATCTCCGTTACAGGGTGGTTATAATGTTTGTGAATACTTTTTACACAACTCATGAGAGGGATCAAAATACAGTTCAGAACGGCAAAGACAATGACAGCTCGCCTCGTATCCAGTTTTTAAAAAATATGGAGGTATAGTAACCCAGGTAGCAGACATTTCGACCTCTGGAATGACGTAAGAATGACGTAAAAATTACGTTATTATATCACAGCCCAGAGACGTCATTCTGTGACGTTAATTTGACGTAATTTAGCGATGTTTGTCTGAAAATATGTGAACTATTTTTGATTAATTGAAATAAATGTACATACATGTACATATAATAAACCAATTTGATGCAAAATGACATGTGAATCCTAATAAGGGCTCTAAGAGGTCTCCATTTTTCAACATATAATAGATAGTACGGCAGCCCGCTATCAAGATTTTCGAGTTATTTTAGCGAAGATAATTTCAGCATTTCTCATCAGTTCTGGGAGAAATGAGAAGAAATGTAAAGAAAAACCTGTCATCTCTGTCTTCGCAGCGAGGCAGTTTCTTTTGTCTTCTTGTCGAGGGAAGTAAATATGATGAAGAAAAATTGAGAACTGCCTTTTTGACTGATACGCCGAGTTACAAAGACCGAAATAATGGCAAATAGCCACCGGTCAAAATTCTGGTCATTGCGGCAAGGCAGTTCTCTCATTATCATTATCGAGTAGTTTTGATGTCTCTTGGCCACAAGAAAGTTCGAACGGAACTTTTTGCTAGTTTAGTTACGAGTGATTACATTCGCATGTTGCTAAATTTTGAAGGCTGATCAAGCCATCGCGGCGAGGCAGTTCTACACTTCAGGCTATTCAAAATATCATTAAGAAGACGAAAAAAATATGAACTGAACTTTTTCCCAG
This sequence comes from Rutpela maculata, assembly GCA_936432065.2. Lineage (NCBI taxonomy): Eukaryota > Metazoa > Arthropoda > Insecta > Coleoptera > Cerambycidae > Rutpela > Rutpela maculata. Next base: position 406,815,568 of record OW386285.2, on the reverse strand, counting down.
TTCACATTTGAGAAAAATGATTTCCGCCGCGTAAAAAAAAGCAAGTTAAGGCTATTTGTAAGCCCAAGATCTCAGATAATTTGTTCAAATGGAATTGGAATTGAATATCAAGGTTCCGGACATACAGTAATGATAGAGAAAGGACTAAAATTGTCAGGTTTAATATTATACTTTCAAACATTTAATTCATCGTCATCTGATGAGCTTTCACTCATATATATCTCATTGTCTGATTCGTGTCCGTAGTCCACGGCTGCTTCTTGTTCCTCTTCTTCTTGTACTGTGCGCGCCGCCGCGTCATTCCGGAGCACGCATATACATACCAGGAGGCTCTGATACGAGCTGCCCGAACCGAGAATGCTGCGTTGGCACTATTCGGAGTATACCATCTCTGTATAATGGCAACGCAGCATCCTCGGTCCCAGCAACTGCCATCTTTTATTTACGTATATACGCGTTCTGTACCTTCTGCTAGAGATGCTACATGGCTTCGGATACACTCCATGTCGTTGCCATAGGCAACGAAGTCATCCAGCATCTCCATGTCCTCCGCGCGCCGTCGCGCCAACACGCGACTCCATTTGATTTCGCGTTATCGTTTTACACACCCCACTCTATGAATAGAAAAAAGTTTTAGCCTCGCTGCTTTGATTATTTTAGCCTCCAGTTTGATACAACTTTGATTGGTATTATTGGAACTTAGGCCAATGAAAAATGGCAGTTCTCGATTAATTCATATCTTGTTCATCATTTTGACGAGAATTAATCGAGAACTGCCTCGCCGTGGTATAAAAATTACGACACTTTTTGCGACACATGAAAAGTCATTTGCCATCGTTACCATCGTATCGTTTTTCGAACTTTTGTCATATAAAAAAGTGCCTTAGAATTTCATAATCTATAGAGTTTCTCTGCGATAAAGCACGCTGTTTTGATAGGGGTTTTGGGCTGCCGTACTATGATGAGTTACAGGATGAGCCACCATGTAGATGAATGGACAATAATTTAATAGGTTAGGCACCCACTGGTTTTTATACTATCTCGGCCTAGCCACAGAAAGATCTTTAACCTGACCGTTATAAGATGCATCCAAATCAATCGACGTTTCCTGAATGAATTTGAACAATACAATTTATATTATTTATTTTCTATAAATTCATTAGAGTATAAAATAAAGGGTGACTGATTATTGCCAGTGGTTTGTATGTGCCACCATCTAGAAATAATTTCTGCAATAAACTACGTGGTAGTGCACAAATTTGTCTAAACTGAAAAAATGACGTCACCAGCACGTCACATCGACGCGATGTCATAATTTCGTCACAAGATGACGTTACTGGGACGTAATTTTTTACCCAAGAGCTTTTGTTACTCTCTGTGTTTATCAATTAGAGTATATACTTGTTGATATATTATTATATATTCATTATATTGTCTTTTAATTTTCTAACGCCTTCCTTGTATTTCTACTCACACAAGATTCGTGGGGTAAATTAACCGCATCCACTTAATTATTACATTCTGGCATTCTACTGGGATAGTGGTTAATATCCCAGAGCCGTGTGCATCGAGGAGAAGAAATGAACCTTATTGGTCGTTCTTTGCACTGTCTGCCATTATTAGAAATGTAGTTATAAAAAATTGCAACGAATTTTTTCACCAAGTTTATCCTACAAATATTTTTAGCAGTCATTCTTCTGGAAGATTAATGATTTTCCAGCTCTTACGCTATGTCATCTAGATAGTGCTGACTTATTGTGGTCATTTTCATATCATCCTTGACATACCATTAAAGTTTTCAACAAATCGGACTTTACCTCAAAATGTTGATTGATTCATATCTCTTCTAATATCACATCCTAGTGATATGCATTGACCTCCTCTTGGTGAAACATATTTGGTGATAAAATTTTAGCATGACTAATTATTTCATTAATGTTTTAGGAACCACTTGGACTCAAGAGATGGTGTGGATGATTGTGAATAACCTTGATTTTGTTAAAGGACAAATCGACTTAGGGGAACGATGCCCATTTCTAGAGTATGCACGAAATAATCTAAAATCACTTAAGTACTTTTATTTATATCCTCTTTGCTTTTAGATTATCAGCGATTTTCGACCATAGAGAGACTATTAGAACCAACAAGCACTTTGATCCACCTCCATACCTTGCAGATTCTTTAAATTTTGTTAAAAATTTGAAAAGCCCCAGTTGCGTGAAAACACATTTACCTTGGATTTTGCTACCCAAACAAATCCAAGAAGACTTAAAAAAGCCGAAAGTAAGCCACTAAAAACATGCTGACTTTGATTTCAAATAACATAATTGTTTGTTTCTAGATCATTTATGTTACAAGAAATCCAAAAGATACTTGTGTTTCGTATCACAATCATTCGAAACTATTGGAAGGTTACACCGGAAGTTTTGAGGACTTCTGCAGGCTGTTCTTGGCTGGTAAAGGTAAGTTTATAAATGTTGCCATTGCCTCATCATCAGGCATATATTGACTCGCAATTCCATGCTTAAGAAAACTAAGCAAATTTTCTGCTTCTTTTTTATTTCGTTTCGAAAAATGACCAAGACTTAGAACTATGACAAGTTGGTCTATCAATGTGAGGAACTACTTTTAATTTCAGTACAATTTTCCGGTTTTCATGGTTTTGATATTGAAAAAAACCCACGCAGTATAGTAAATTCAAAAACTTATTTAATAGTATACTGTCATTGAAATGATCTTCACAACAAAAGTACGGTCCTTTAGCAGATACGGAAGCGGTTATTCGCATAGCTCGCTGCCAGAACTGTCCTATTTTCAAATCACTTGGTAGCGAAATATAAATTCTGTCTGGTTCAGTTACTGTGATATTTTTTAATTTAGGAACAATACAATTAGTCCAGTAGATCAGTAAAAAAATGACTGAAATTTATTTTAATTCGTTTCAGGATGCCACGTGGATTAAACGATAGTTTTATTGATTACAAACATGACCCTGAATTTGGTCCACTTTTTGACCGCCGGAACATTGTTTATTTAACGATTTATTGTTGAAAAATTCAAAAAAATCGATTTTTTAAAGATAACTCAAAGACCTTTGACAATAGGTTTTTCAATTTGTAGATACTGTTAAAACTTTGAAAAACGGTTAATTTGAGAGATGTTTCGTTTGAAACGTTTGAAAATTTGTTTAAATAATTGCAAAAAACCGCGAAAATTTTAGCAATATGAAAATATTTTTTATTCTTTAACAAAAGCACTTTAGTGCTTGAAACTTTGAGGAAATATGTCTTTTATTCCTCTAAAGTTATGCCTAAAATTTCATCAAAAAATTTTAATTAGTTTAAGAGATATTCAATTTGTTTTTTAAAAACATAAATAATGTAAATTGCAAATTTATCCAGTTCCCGTTGTCGTAGATGGTTGATCTGGACGTCCTTTTTTTTTTGTTGAGACTTAAACTTTATGTTTTCATTAATGGCAAATCAAATTTGCATTATTTTCAACTTCAAAATGGCGTTTGAAAAAGTGTCACATTTTGAGGTTAGGTTTTTTGCTAATAACTTTTAAACAAATGAAGATTTTGCAATATCGTTCTCATATCTTTGTTGCTGAGGATTTTTCAGACATTTTCAAAAAATAAATGACTGTAGCCTTATTAGAAGTCGAGATGATTTTTTTTTAATAAATTCGTAAACAATTTTTTAACAAAAAATATTTGTTTATAACAAATTATTGTTTAATTAGGAAAAAATCGACATGACAGATATTATTATTTCATCACGCTACCCCAAATTTAAAAAAAAAGTTAAAATCAGAGAAACGGTAAATTTTTGGTTGACGGATTTGAACTCGTCTCGATCATTTTATGAACAGATATGACTCATGCTTATCACTCCTGTTCTGGCGCTGATTTAAAATTAATTATTGTTATCGTTGCAAATTGAATTTTTTCCCCCGAACTCAGCTCTATTACAAAGAAAGACTATTAAACTAGTTGTTCGCCAAGTTTCAGCTGTTAATGTTTATTAATAAACAAATTACGAATTTATTAAAAAAAAAATCATCTCGGCTTCTTGTTTGAAAATGTGTGAAAAAGTCCCAGCAACAGAGATATTCGAACGATATTGCAAAATCTTCATTTGTTTAAAAGTTATTAGCAAAAAACCTAACCTCAAAATGTGACACTTTTTCAAACGCCATTTTAAAGTTGAAAATAATGCAAATTTGATTTACCATTAATGAAAACATAAAGTTTAAGTCTCAACAAAAAAAATGAAGTCCAGATCAACCTTCTACGACAACGGGAACTGGGTGAATTTGCATTTTACATTACTCATGTTTTTAATAAACAAATTGAATATCTCTTAAACTAATTAAAATTTTTTGATGAAATTTTAGAGGTAACTGATAAAAGACATATTTTGTCAAAGTTTCAAGCACTAAAGTGTTTTTGTTAAAGAATGAACAATATTTGCAAATTGCAAAAATTTTCTCGGTTTTTTGCAATTATTTAAACAAATTTTCAAGCTTTTTAAATGAAATACCTCTCAAATTAACCGTTCTTCAAAGTTATAACAGTATCTACAAATAAAAAAACCTATCGTCAAAGGTCTTTGAGTTATCTTTAAATAAGTCGATTTTTTGGAATTTTTCAACAATAAATCGTTAAATAAACAATGTTCCGGCGGTCAAAAAGTGGACCAAGTTCAGGGTCATGTTCGTAATCAATAAAACTATCGTTTAATCCACGTGGCATCCTGAAACGAATTACAATATGCATATTTGCTAATTCCACTGGCCTAAATACACTACCGTCTTTTTCCATCACTCATATTTACATAAAACTATCATTCGCTAATAAAGTCACCACGCAATTTCACTACAACGTATGTATTACAGCCGTCACATTTGGTCACGCCTCGTTTCGGTGATATTGGCATTTGGTTGCAGATTCCATTTTCTCAAAGGATGAGAAGGTCGTCTGTTAAAGTATCCTCAGTGTGATTCAAATTGGGGTCTTGGTTGCAATGGCCATGTTATCTACATACATAAATTTCTGTGAAGTAGTTGGTACATCAGAAATATAAATATTGAACATCATAGGTGCCAATACAGAACCATGAGGTACACCATTCTGTAAGGTCAAAAACAGGCTTTTGTTTTCATTAAGGCAAACCTGGAAAATCCTATCGTTCATCATTTCGTTCAATAGTTGTAAAAATGCTTTGCATGGGATGAGTTGGTATAACTTGAGCAAAAGTCCGTCTTTCCACACAGTGTCGTAAGCGGAAGTTAAATCAATGAAAGCTGTTGACATTTTGAGTTTTCCTTTTCAATGAAAGTAGTGGTCACAGCAATTTCTTCTAGGCATAAAACCGGCTTGATCTATGGGGGTATTGTTGCTTACGCATGGTAATAATCGTGAGTATATTATTCTTCCGAGACTTTACTTCTTTTGAAAATTTCCGTGATTTTACTAGTCAACAAAATATCATTGTAGAAGTTTAAGAGCCAAAACCGTGTATTTGGTTTCATATGTTTTATAAATTCTGGATAATATATTGTTTAGGCCTGCTGTTTTTCTGCAGTGAGTAGCAGTGAGTAGCGCTGACCTCTTTTATGTTGTTTGGTTATTTGCAGCTTTGAAAGGTGTTTGATTCCTTTGGCTCGGGCTTGTCAGGATCTTCCAATGGTGTTCTAGGTCCACTTTCAAGTTTCCTTAGTAAACTCCAAGCTGAGCGGCCGCTGTGTGTGACACTGAGATTTTCAAGTGTTTCTTTCCATCTTGTTGTTCGGGCATTGTTTAACGATTCTGTTGTTCGCCTATATCTGGGTCTTTCGAGTGCTCGTAGGTATCATACAAATTTTGGTTCTCCTCATTCCAGCAAGGTACATAGGATTTTGTAACGCCACGAGGAATGTGTTTTTTTAGCAGTGCTGATAACTAATCCAACAAATCTTTCGTAAGCATTTAACGAAAGCATTTGACGAAATCGAAATGGCATTAACATTGCAATTAGTTTCATACTACGGCAGTTTAGTGGTAATTTTACTGTTATAATGAAATTTGGGACGTCTGTCTTGCCATTAGATGAACTTCGGCTCATCTTTTAAAACGGTGCGTTTTCCTCAGTGCTTCTTTAGCGTTGTGTAGACCCACTGATTAAGGTCCAATATAACTCTCTTCTTTATAATACCCAGCAAGTAGATAATAACTGTATTTATTTTTCAGTTTGTTACGCTCCCTTCTGGCAACACATCTTCCCGTTCTGGGAGCGCCGAAACCAACAAAATATTTTGTTCCTCAAATACGAAGAAATGATCCAGGATTTACCAGCTGTAATTAGAAAAGTTTCAAATTTCCTTGAAAAAGACCTCACAGATGAGCAGGTCCGGCTCCTCAGCGATCACTTGAGCTTCACAAACATGAAAAATAACCCATCCCTCAACTATGAGAAATTGGTAGCGTTTAACAAGAAATATGAATTTACCAATTTCGACGGTGCCTTCATGAGGTCGGGTAAAGTGGGAGATTACAAAGAGAAGATGTCACCGGAACTGATCCAGAAATTTGAGGAGTGGACAAAGGAAAATACAAAGGACACGGATTTTTCATTTTGATTTAATATGCATTTATATGTATAGCGGAAAGATAGGAAGCTAATGAATTAATTTACATTTTGATTAATTAAAGTTATTATCACAATTATTTGTTTGATATGCTATAATTTGTATAAAAATGACCTCTCATCTTTTACTCTAGAAAATATGAATCAGGAATACTCAACGCTCTATATAGACAAAGCCTGCAATATGATATGCATATAGGTTAGAATTAAGTTTTAAGATTTTTATTACGTTACTTTGCTAATAAACCCATCAGAAGAAGGGGTAGAGGCTATTGTTCTTATTTATTTATATTCTGCCTTCGTCCCCGCCTAGCTGTTCAATTGCCGAGGTGCCTTGGTCAGCAGATCACCGACTGAATATGGGAGTGAGTATCAAGGAGAGATAATGTGTCTTAATATAGCAACAGAAATAATATGTGGGGATATTAATATAAATATATCAATAAATAATGAAATCACTGAAAAATATCTTAATGTTATGGCAGAGAATAACTTTTTGTCGTGTATAAATGACAATACTAGAATTTTTAATGACAGCAAATCATGTATCGATCATATTTTTATAAAGACAGAACTAGACGTAAGCAGCATATTTCCAGTAATACTCCATAGCAAAATCAGCGACCACTTTCCACAATTACTTAAAATATCATTAAAAATTAAAATAGACAACATGTCAACACAAAACGTAAAGCGAAAAATAAATATAATTAACTATAATGTGTTAAATAATTATCTAAAGAATAATATAAAATGGGACCAAATTTTGCCAGATAATAACGCCAATAATGCAGCAGAAATATTCGTTGATGCTGTAAAAAGGGCGATCGCGATCTCAAGTGAAGAAAAAATATTGACACATAATTTTTGGAAAAGAAAACCCTGGATAACAAATGGTCTATTAACATCAATAAATTATCGTGATAAACTGTATAAAGAAGTTTCAAAATATCCTCGAAATATGCAACTAAAAAATCAATATAATTGTTATAGAAATCATCTAAATAAACTTATAAAAAAATGCAAACAAGACTACTATAAACAAAAAATAAATGAAAATATAAACAATAATTCTAAAATATGGACTATTACAAATGAACTAATAAATAAACAAAAAACAAAACAAAATAACATAAATTGTATAAAAAATGAAAATAATGAACTAATAAAAAATGAAAAAGAAGTAGCCAATTCCGTCAATAACTTTTTTATAAACGTTGGCACAAATATAGCAGCAAAGATTAAAACACCTAAAGAAAGTAATTCAATAAAAGAAAATAAAGTAAAAGAAACGATATTTGTTAAGCCAGTATTAGAAAATGACGTTATAAGATTTATAGATAACCTAAAAAATGACACATCGCCTGGTATAGATGGAATAACTAGTAAAACATTAAAACTTATAAAGCACAGTATAGTTTCACCTTTAACAAGAATCTTGAATATTTCATTAAAGGAAGGTATATTTCCTAATACTTTTAAAGAAGCTCTTGTGATACCTGTCCACAAGAATGGTGACCGTGATCAACCTAACAATTATCGCCCAATCTCGCTAATATCTAACATAGCAAAGATATACGAATATGCAATAAAAGAAATTATAGTAAAATTTTTACAAAAACATAATTTACTTGCGAAGCAGCAGTTCGGCTTTCGTGAAAATTTAAGTACTGAAGATGCCATAATAAACTTAACAGAGAAATTGTACAATAGCATTGATAAAACAAAACCATCCATGACTGTTTTTCTAGATCTAGCTAAAGCGTTTGATACAATATCGCATAAAAAATTAATTTCCAAATTACCTTTTTACGGATTTCGAGGAAACATCTTAAAACTTATTGAAAGTTATATTAGTGAAAGGGTACAACGTGTGAAGGTTGGGACCACGATCGGTGACCCGTTGGTAATCCAAAGTGGTGTGCCACAGGGAACCGTTTTGGGTCCCATTCTTTTCATTTTATATATCAATGATATCTTTGACGTAGAAAAAACATGCGATATTGTATCATACGCTGATGATACAGCTATATACATTGAGGGAAACAGCTGGGACGAAGTAAAAAGAAAGTCTGAGAAATGCTTACAAAAAATTAAAATATGGTTGGACGATAATCATCTTAAGTTGAACTATGATAAAACGAAATTCCTAACATTCTCGTCGAATTCAGCCACACAACCCCAGATGGATAAAATAATAATACATGAAGAAGAGTGCATGCCAAATAATATCTGTGGTTGTAAAATAGATATAGAAAAGGTACCCAAAATAAAGTATTTAGGTGTTATTATTGACTGCAACCTTCGATGGGAAGAGCAAGTTTATGCAGTTTGCGGCAAGCTAAGGAAACTTATATATACATTTAAACTATTAAGAAACACTCTAAACCTCGGATTACTGCGGACTGCATATTACGCTTTGGTACAGTCGGTGATTACATACGGTATTATAGCTTGGGGGGCCGCCTATAATAATGTTATGAAACATCTATATACTGCGCAAAAATTAATTATAAAAATAATTTTAAAAAGGCCTATTCAATATCCAACCGAAAAAATTTATTTAGAAATGCAGGTAAATAATCTACGAGAACTATATGCTCTTCAAATAATAAAATATATATTTAAAAATAAACAAACAATAATCATAGAACATAATTATCCCACTAGGTATGTAACAAAACTTAATTATGCTCCACCATTTATGAAAAAAAGGCTGGGACAAAGAAATTTCATATACATTTCAGCAAAAATATATAACAGATTATCACTAGAACTAAAAAATTTTCATAATAAATCATATAGATATTATATAAAATTGGCCAAAGCTTGGATTAAACAAGAACATGTCTTTATTAATGAATTACTTGATGCAATATAACGGCTTCATCATTATCCAATATCTGATAAAAACCTTCTGTTTATAGAATACGCAATTCTCACATATTTTTACTATTTATTATAGCACAATATTTGCCACAGACAAGTCACTTTGTGATTTAAGTGGCAGATTTACTTGTTTCAATAACGAAATTATGCAATATGAATTCATATATTATATCTTGCAAAATTAATTAAGATTTAGATTATTGTCATAATTTGTTGTTGCTGTTATTGTTATTTAATAAATATATTATTATTATTATTATTATTATTATATTGAATAAATCGATTTGATTTTTTTAATTTTTTAAAGCTAAATAAACCTAATTAATATAATAAAAGTGCTGTTTTATGCAATGAAGAGTAGATTTAAGCAAATTTCCAGCGTCAAAAATTTTTCGTCTGGGAGTAGCTAAGATCTTGTTTGTAATCGATGCTTCTTTATTCAGTAGAAGATATTTAATTTTCTAACATTGTAAGTTGCACTTTTCTGTTATTTATAAAATATTTCAATTTCTGGTAATTTGAGGTGTCCATGTTATAATTGCCTGATCACCTGGATGCATATTTTATTCTGTCGAAGAATTAAACGAAATAATTTTCAACTTTTTTCCCAATTTCAAGAGATATAAATTATTCATCGAAACTTTCCAAATTATTCATATTTATTTATTCAACATTTAAATCGCACCAAAAAATTATATTAATTCAAGAATGGTTGACCTCGTTTACACCATTACCTTGCAGCAAGCCTCTTAGCCCCCAGGGAATAAAAATGCTTACTGGCATAATATTTCTTTATTTAATGGGTTAGCGTATGTACATGTAGTCAGGGTGTCAAGCAAAAAAGGTGGAAGAAAGGTAAAGTGGAGGTATTTTTACAATTATCGGCACTTTAGTAGGTCTAGTTTAAGAATTCGGTTGGGCATTTTAAGATATTCAAGATGCTTATCTAAGGTGTAATTTTTTATGAATTTTTTTAATTTACCAAATGTGGGCATGTGATACATCATTTTCTATGTTTTTCGGGTTCTAGAACACAACTCTGAGGTCTAAAAAGACTTGAGGGCAGTTCCTACTGTGTTGCCGTATCAAAATATAAAATAGGTGTTAAAAACAAATTCGATATAAAAAGAAACATACCTCAGAAATAAGATGCAATTATGTTTTACAAAAAACGATTCACCCTTTATTTAATAATTCAATATTAAACTTTCTTTGGTAAGGAATTAAAAATTTAATTTCTAGTCCTGTCAATGATTGGTTTCTCGAGGGAAATGCCGAGATCACAATTTTTGACTCTTGAGGGCTGTGTTTGGACTATTTAGGAGGTAAACATACCAAAAATCCCCGAACGTAGGAGGTGAAGGGGATGTAGGGGGCACGAAGAAAGTCCCGGTTTTTTGTTTTTCGCTCATATCTCGAAAACGGTTAGCCCTAATCAAAAAGTGCCTATATGCAAAATTAAAGCTGACTACATTTTCTACAATAATGTGTCTATTAATTTTTTTCGTATCTGTTATGGTTCAGTAATGAATTGTATATCTTTTGACTGTATTCTAACTTTATTATAAATTTATTACATACTGAAAAAAAAAAAAATTAATAATCATCGTAGAAAAAAATTTCTTGTATAGATATCCGTTTCTCAGCAGACCGAACTCAAATTTCGAATAAAAAATGTATTTGCGTCTGTAAATGTGTGTGAGTGTATATGTATATATGCGTGTATACCGTTTCTTGTAAACACGATAACTCCTGTTAGACTTAAAATATTTAATTACAATTTGGAACATATGTGATACAGCATATTACAATAATCCCTATTGAAATTGGGCATATCTGTAACACATGGTGATAACCAGAGGCTTACAAATTCTCACTTCATAATAATCTTATTAAAAATACCATGTTCCATATTTTAGATATATCTAATTTAAATAAAGTTGGTTTGCCTAACATACATCCGGCATATTGCGGTTTATAAATCTTATACATCTTCCTATTTTTGTATGCTTAGTAATATTTTGCTCTGAAATTAAAATAAAACCTATTTTACGTATGAGAGTTTGTAGGCCTCTGGTTATCACCATGTATTACAGATACGGCCCAATTTCAATAGGGATTATTGTAATATGCTGTTTTACATGTTCCAAATTGCAATTAAATATTTTAAGTCTAACAGAAGTTATCGTATCTTCAAGAAATGGTATACACGCACACATACATATAAACGCACACACACACTTACAGACGCAAAGATATTTTTTATTCGATATTTGAGTTCAGTCTGCTGTGAAACGGATATCTGTAAAATAATTTTTTTTTACGATTATTATTAAAATCTATTTTCAATTTTTAATAAATTTATAATAAAGTTAGAATACAGTCAAAAGATATACAATTCATTACTGAACCATAACAGATACGAAAAAAAAAAAAATAATAGAAGCATTACTGTAGAAAATTTAGTCAGCTTTAATTTTGCATATAGCCACTTTTTGATTAGGGCTAACCGTTTTCGAGATATGAGCGAAAAACCAAAAACCGGGACCGTCTTCGTGCCCCCGGCATCTCCCCCCCTCACCTCCTACGTTCGGGGACTTTTGGTATGTTTACCTCCTAAATAGTCTAAACACAGCCCTCAAGTCAAAAATTGTGATCTCGGCATTTCCCTCTAGACCCCCATATTGAACGTTCAAGACTATTTTTATGGAAGAAAGTTAGGACATAATTTAGGCTTGTGTTTTTTGAGAGTGACCCTCGTTCAAATTATGCATGCGAGACACTCTTGAATAGTATGAGCTGATTTTTTTACAGATTACGTCTTAATCTTGTTAAGCTAACAAAGTTTAAAAATAAACGTTTATATTATTATATTTTTAACTTTTAAAAATCGTTTAATCGTCGCTGCAAACTAATCCCTCTCAGCTACAAACCGGTGTGATATCTGAGAGGGCTGATCTAGCGACGCAACATGAAGAAGCGGATGCCATTATGGTGCAGCATGTTATTCACGAGATTAAAGGAAATCCAGACATCGTCGTAAATGTAATAAGTGATGACACCGATGTTTTTGTCTTACTTGTATACTATTATAATTTACCAGATTTTAAAAACGAAGTTTCTATGGCTTCTTTTAAGTCACTGCGAGCCACCACAGATATTAGGGCCACGGTTTCAAAACACAAACAAATTATACCATATTTACCAGCCTCATATTCCTTATCTGGTTGCGACACGGTAGCTCAGTACCATGGGATTGGAAAAAAAATTAATTTTTTAACGGATGGTCATGTTTTAACGCATTTGGGTCGATTAAACAGCAATATTGAAGATGTTGTACGAGAATGTACAATTTTTGTAGCTTAGTGTTATGAAATAAACAATGCATTGATGTTAGAACTTCTTTATGGGCTAGAAAAGTCGGACAAGCCCAACGAAAACGCCGCCATTCTCTGCTCTTCCACCAATTACTGAATGTTTTCAAGAAAACGTAAAAAGGGCATTTCCAAATATTTTTTGGTTGTCTGTAATGGATTTTTCTTGGCCAAATATAGATGCCACTAATATGGGTGGCAGGCTGACGGGGATAAAATGAAATTACATCGATCGCCTTGCCAAAAAAGGTTCAAATTGCCCCCAAATTACATTTTGGTAATAGCAAAATGTTCATGCAAATCAATAAATCCGTGTAACACAACACGATGCTGCTGCGTGGCTAATGGCCTGTCATGCAGTTTAATGTGCTGATTAATAGGTTTGGTCACCACTTCCATTTTTTTCATTCCATAAGTGTTTTCTTTGCACATGTCGTCTGAAGGACGTGACACTATTTATTTGATTAAGGGCTAAGACTAGTTGACTAGTTAATTATTTCTTCTCGCTGTGAGGTTCAGTTAAGTCGTAGAATTATAGAAACGATCTTGAACCAGTAATAGACGAGAAAGGAAAGTTTGTACTTACCGTAGTTTGCTGACTGCTCCCTAAAAAGTCTGCAACTAAGCACAGAACATTATTGCCAGAATCCTCATACGAACATTTCAGAAAATATAACTTCTGACAGTGAAGATTCTGAAAAAAATTAAATGTTGATTTTTACGTTTAGTTGTTTACAGTTTTTACAATAAGAATTTAAAAAAAAACAAAAATAATAATTAAAAAAAAAAACAAAAAAGTAAGTAAATCATGAGAAAATATAAAATAAAAAAGAATGATCAAACCTTTCCACACCAAAAAAATACAGAATATTAAGTTTACGTTTGTGTATTTTTTTAAAACCTTACTTGTTTTGAGCTAGCAGGACCTTTTAATCAATATTTTTAAAATGTCATTTAACTTGCTCACGGATACCACTTTTAAGGATATGGTGTTATCCGTACTCTTAAAGCCTAATTTGAGTATACAACAAAACTAGGTATTAGTTTTTTTGCTTCAAAAATTAATTTATTCTCCGAATCAGCCGCCCTCTTAATAAAGTAAATTAGCAACATTTAAAGACTACGTCCTACACGATTTTTAACCTCAAATACTAATTCACAGACCTTAAAAATATATAAAACGACGTGTCATACACCCATATATAAATGAAATAATTGGAAAAACCTGTTTTTTCAGTCTAGGCCAGTTGCCATCTTGAATATCTCAAAATGCCCAAGGGTGCCAAAGTGGCATCAATCAGAATCGTAATGTTGACCTTTTGAAGAAACAAAAAACCAAAAAACCTTTACTATACCCTACTTCCAGGTTAGGTTAAAAATCCTTATTTGGCACCCTGAATAATAAGTTTGGTCATCACTTCCATTTTTTTTCATTTCATAAGTGTTTTCTTTGCACATTCCGTCTGAAGGACGTGAAACTATTTGTTTGATTAAGGCCTAAGACTAGTTAATTTCTACTCGCAGTGAGGTTCAGTTAAGTCTTAGAATTATAAAGACGATCTAGAACCAGTAATAGACGAGAAAGGAAAGTTTGTACTTACCGTGGATTGCTGACTGCTCCCTAAAAAGTCTCCGCCTTCTAAAGATGAACTGGTCTTATATCTAACACTGCTTATTGACTTATCACATCTGGGTATTCTAATTACTATTTTAGAATTCCTCTGTTCAGCTTCTGCGATCTGACATTTTGAATATCATTCTTTCATAATCTTCATCTGATATATGTGTGTTCATTTAAGTTATCATAGAATTCCTGCTTGGAAGGCAAATTTCTATTATTTAACTTCTCTAAACTATCCACAGAACTGTATGGAAACACACCTTTCCGTCGCATTAAATTAAATTTTACATTATCAGCAAAAAAGCTTCTAGTCATAACCATTTGGTTATCGGTTAAATTTTCTCCTAAATTTTGTAGTGATGCCGACATAAATTTGAAACTATCAATGAATCGTAATTTTAAAAATTTATTTTTCTTTTCTCCTTTGCTGTTAATATAATCATGCATATAAAGATGTTTTGTGAAAGATATATATTTTTCCTTGTTTTGTGGTATTACATCAATTTTGTCTTTATGAGAACATAACTCTTTCACAAATAAGGTATATCATATCCGCTCATATTGTGAAATATAACCGGAATAAAATTTGGTATTTTATAATTTAAATTACAGATAGTATGAGCAGCATCGAATCTTATTTTACCAGTGACGTGGCAATGATCTTTCACTTTTACATCGCCTTCTTCGAAGGGTTTCTCACATATACCGCAAACAGTTGCGTTATTAAAATTTTCTCTCTCCGATGATGTCAGAGGAGTCATTGGAACTATATCTTTCAAATATGTATTATAAATTTCTCTTAAATCAGACTCTACGCGATACAAAAACTTTAGCTGCATCGGATCCTCTGTATAGTTCAAACTTGGAAATGGAATTATCAAAAGAACATTTTATGAAATATGCGAAGGAATGGGGCTCATGTATGAAAGTTTTGTTAGTGTAAGAGAATTCAGGGTTTGGCTCACATGTGTTTATTGGTTTCAGAATAGATTCAAAATCAGCATACACTACGAATGGTACTTGCATTTGCCTTTCAAAATTTTCAAATTTTAATATATTTTCCGGTACCTGTTTCTCATATTTATCAATCCGAAATTGTCTCGATGGTGTTGTTGTATAAATATGATTACAATCATTTTTCTGACGAAGCATTAACTGACGCTCATTACTAAAATACAGCAAGCATCCATCACAAAAATATTTTTTATGCTCGTGAGCAGAAATTTGATGTGAAACTAACCTAGATAAATTCTTTATCCAACAATAGTGAGTTTGGGCACAGTCTACCGTACAATGATGATCCTCATCACATTCCGCGGAAATTAATAACAAATTAACATGCATACGCAATTTCTTCTCAGAGTAACGCAAAGGTCCGACATCATACTTTACTCTATTATTCTCAAATTTCTTTTCTAAACCATATACATTAACCGATATATTATTCAATTCTTCAAATTTTGAAATATCCCGCAATTTAACTGGAAAATCCATACCTGTCAAATTTAAAACTCTTGAATAATGTGGATAAGATGACATGTCAGATGTTCGACCATTTGCAGGGTACAGCGCTGAAGTTACAGCCCAAGCAAAACAATACTGATCCTGGTTTTCTATATTCACTGTGGCCCTTTTATTTTCTATGAACTTTGGTAGTTTGATGTATAATGAACCACCCAGTGGACTGTACTTATTTACAGTTATTTCAACAAATTTTATTTGCACGAGGGCCCATCCTAAAAAATAATATGCAGTTATTAATCATTATTCTACACATCAATAGATATTTACATACCGGAATCACGTTCTTGGAACTCTGTAGTTTGTGTCACCATCATGTCCACAAAGGTATCGAGAAAGTTGCCTAAATCCATACTCTGGTCCAAAATCTTATTGGGGGTATTAAATGATTTCATTTCTGATATTTCTTGAGTTTGCAATATGTATTTGGCAAACGTCTCCATGTTTATTTTTACTGTTTTGTGAAGTAACAGCACTTCTTCTAATAAATTTAATATTTTAGGTCTAATTTCGTTGAAAAATATTATATAGTCTAATTTCTCATTTTCACTGTGCACAACTGTTGTCCTAACACACAAAAGCTCCTGAGAGCTTAGACAAAGTTAATCATTCAACCAAGAAAATGCAAGATTTCAATTAATACCATTTATTGGTATAATTCAACGTGTACAAGAACCTATCTATTAATATGTAAGAATCTGCCTACCAAACATTGCAAGGGGGGACGCCCCCGTTAGATGCATCCCAACAATGAAGAGTATGTAGTAGGAATCAACTTCGCACAAAAAGATTCACAACTTCCAAACGTACAAGAATAATTTGACTTGGACTGACTGTAAAAATATTTTACTAAAATTTTGATGCTTGTTGCTAGTTTTATAGTTTCAATTGTGATTATATCATTCACAAGAACTTGTCAACTAATAAATGTGTTTTACTACAGTATATAAGTCACATGAGATTTCCTGCTTTCTCGCGACAATGTACTAACGGCCTGTATCCCAATAAAAGTTTTGTATCATGACTTCGCTTCATAGCGACCACTATGGAGATGTCCGAATGTACTCCTTTATGGGGTAATCTGTCTTGGTGGACGTGAAAAATTCTTTTTATACCAAATGTTGGCGCTGATGCCGGAAATTTGATCAGTTTTATTCTCTAATGTCTTTATAGACGAACAATTTTATAAGTCAATGTTTTCGATTTTTCGACATAGATTGATTCTTCGACGTTCTACAACAACACCCCTTGCCAACTATCCGCAAAAATACATAATGTTCTAAACTAAATCATGGCGCGTTCTTAACCTAACAAAAATTCCATATTTTGCTTCCATTTTTGAAGTAAAAGATCATCTGATTATTAAATAATGAATTTTTATATTAATAATCTATAGCTACTTTATTCCCTCTTTCGAGGGACTGTAATAGAGCTATAATAGGTCTTGCAAATAATATATTCCCTTTAAAGCATATTCTAATATTATCTTACACAGGCGGTAAAAATATGAAGAATTTTTAAAGTTGTATAGGAATCATTAGGGGTTTTAGAATTAAATCATTTTAAAATTTACAATACTAGAATTTATTAACCTATTTTTACAAAATAAATACCCTATTTTTTGTTTCGCTCAATAAATATGTTATAAACAATTTGAAAAGTATACATTTCAAAACGATTTGCATATTTGTTGAGCAAATATGCCATAAATAAAATTTCATTAAAATTATTCGCTTTTTAGAGTTCGTTGTGAACGTACTCGGTCGTCACTTTTACTTCTTCTATGTGGAAGTCGTTGCATTTCTCTGAATATAACGTCTGAAAAAAATAACACAGATTTAAAAAACAAGTTTGAAATAATGCAGAAGTTTTTTTTTGTATTTGAAAAATTGTGGCTATATCGGAAACAATATGGCATCCGATGCTCACACAGAATGATTCAGAATTTAGTACCACCTAAGAATTCTTCAAAAATCAACGTTCGAATTATTTTTATTTTATCCCAGTTTCCGTGTATGTACTATCCTGAAATTACGGGAACTACTTTTCATCCTAGGTCTGTAAAATTATAATCTTCTGATCTAGTACTCCCTTCGAAAAATCCTCCCCAAAACGATGTCTCCGAGTCGACTGAAGAAAAAAAATTGTGACAAAATGAAAATAATAAGAAACGCAATAACAAAGGAAGATAGTTAATATCTTCGTGCTATCAATGAATTCCGAAATGGAATGAAATTTGACGTAGACAGGACCGGATATAGAGGGGGTGTGTGTGTGTGTGTGTGTGTGTGTCACACCCCCCCAACATCGAAGCCGATTCGCCAAATAGGTAGGTCACCATTCGGCACTTTCGGCATTTGGCAATTATGTACATAAAATCATAAAAAACTCAAAACAATGAAAACTCAATACCATAAATAATTATTACTTTTCGAGCAACCCCTGGCTTGTATTTGACTTAAATCATCCTGGCTGGCAACAGCATGGCCAAATCTGCTTGTTGTAGCCTCCAGCCCTGAGCGCTGTATGTATATGAGTATATTATTATGTATATCTCCAGTGCCATGTCATAATTGCTGAAATCGTAAACAGGACATTTCGATTTATCAAAATTCTTCAATCAGATTTACATTTTTCTTGTATCTCAAAAATTAAATGACCATCTAGTCGCGTCAATATAGAAAAGTTAAAAATTGAGATGTTTTCTGGCAAAGGACCAATCGGAATATATTTGTTTGCAAATTGTTTATTGAACATTGGTAAAAAGAAAAAACAGACGCCTGGGACTTTTCTGTTAATAAACTAGCAATTTTAAGCACTAAACAAATTAAGTAAATTTGTTAATTTGCTATCTCGGAAAGTATTTGAGAAAACTGACTGAAAATGTATACTCGGGGGTTTTCGAGGTCGCTGATTATACCATTTTGAAGTGAACATTGGAAAATTCAAGATTGGCGGTTATAACGTATAACAACGCGATATATTTTTTTAATATATTATTTAATATTTTTTTAAGGAAATTATTATTGTTTTAATTAAATACGTAATTTTTAAAATTGAAAATAATGGTCTTAAAATAGTACATATTTAGTATACACTAACTTTGTTTACGTGCATTTCACGTGGGAAATATTGCTCCTCTTGTTCTTCGTCTCTATTTCTTTCTTCTTCTTGAACATCGTCGATTTCATTATCGTAAAATAATGTATTCAATATATTATTGAGATAAATTTCATCTCTTCCTATTGAAAAATTTGATACTAATATTAAGAAGGTACTAAGAAGGGTGTCTTTACCGTATATAAATCCCGGAATCAAGAAAGCAGGCTGTATTTAAAAATTGTATGTCTTTTGAAGTAATTAACAGTAAAATTAATTCAGTAACGGGTAATCAAATTGCATCTATTTAAAATATTTTTACTAAAAAAAATTTGAGTGATTTTTAAAAAATGATTACTTTATTTAAATAAATTGGGGTGAAGGAGAGTTACTCATATTTTTAGGTGCAAAATGGCATTCTAAACACTGTTTTATTCTTGTAATTTTTCTCAAAAATGTAAACTTAAGCCAAAAAATCTCATTTTTATAATTCATAGTCGTCATTTTGGGTCAGCCATCTTGAATTTTCCAATTTTCAAAATTGTAATCAGCGACCTCAAAATCCCCCGAGTATACATTTTCAGTCGGTTTTCTCCGAGGTTTTCTCAAAGAGCTTCCGAGATAGCAAATTAACAGCAAAATGAAAAAGTCTCAGTTTTTTCTTTTGCCAATATTCCTTAGAATTCAATAAACAATTTACAAAAAAAAAATTAGGCCGATTAATCCTTTGCTAAAAAACTGCATGTGGACAATTTCTTCTTTTCTAGTAATGATTACTACGTTATTAATAGGACCAAGAAATTCTCACATACTTTCGAAAAATCTCATCATTGGGATCTATTGTGCGCTGTATTGGCGATTTAAATTAATATTCACTTCTTTGCAACCCGGCGTGGGGTCACGATGGGGAGACTTTGTCTCACGCCTGGCATTATTCGCGTTGGACGCTATTAAATACGTCGTCCTTATGGCATTTTAAACAGTTTTGCATTAAAATTTATAATGTGTTCTGTTTGCTGATAAGTAAGCAAATAGTAATATCAACACATTATTTAACAATGCAGCAAAGATAGTTTATGAATATTAAAGCAGAAATAGATATGGTTTTTGTTAAAAATGTATTTTTTACACTAACATATAATTATTTTAATCATATGCTCTATATTACATGTTTGAATGATAATGGAAAAGTTTTAATATATTTTTTTAAGACTGTTAAAAAAGTGTACTTTTTTAAATTATTTTTAGTGCGTAAAACATTTGTTTTTCTTCAATCGTTAGAAAAACAAGTCTTAACTCATTTCACGGCATTAAAGTTTAATTTTTTAGACGGCTGTGCATTGCCATAACCACCGGAGGTAAAAGTGACGCTGTGAGCGGCAGAAAAAGTAATATCCATTGCAACGCGTATTTTATTTAATACGCCGGCCATGACATATTAACTCAATGCATTTTTGGTGGTGAAATTCAAGATTTTTTATGTTTATTTTATTTTATAGCTAATCTGCGTTTGAGGAAAAATACCATGTTTTATTCGAAGTAAAAGCCACTTGTTGTGGCTCGTCTGTAAGTATCACCTTTATTCCTAATAAAATAATATACTGTTATAGTACGAGTCCACCGACAAAAATGGCACACATAAGCTGGAGAGTGAAAAATTGGTGGGAAGGCTTATCAAGCCATTCTTTTAACGTGTGTAGTCGGTCATAGCAATCCAGGTTGCAGCGGCTCAGGGGCAGCCATTTTTGTGACATGGCTCAAATCATTTTTGAATGTGACTCTTTCCCATGACGTCCAATCAAAAAAAGTTCGAGACAAAAGATTTTCAGTTTTGTGGGCTCTACATAATGGCGCTATGAGGTTTTACTTTTAATGGGGTTTTTATGGGGTAGCATGTTTTTTTATATAATCAACTCCCTTTTTTTTATATAGTGGATTTCGATTCTACGCCAAAAAATAAAAATCTTTTGCTCTTTGTAATTTTTTATTGCGAGGTCAATTTGCGCCAGAAATTGGCCTCAAAAGGTCTACTTTCAATATTTTTTTTGTCGGTAACGAGCAGGGTAGGCAAGTTTGAGTGTCAAGGTCAAATATGCATAACGTAAAAACGCCTAGAGTTGCCAGTCCAAACTTACGGAGCTTAATGTGAAGGAGGAGAAAAGCTCAACTAAAGAGCTCATCTGACAAGGTTATCATTTGGCAACGAATTCCATATTTTTGGCGTTGGATTTAGATTCTCCATAAAAAAAATAAGAATTTCTTGTCCTTCGCAATTTTTTTCGCCGAGGTCAATTTTTACCAAAAACCGGGTTCAAAGACTCGAATTTTTCAACTTTCAATATTTTTTTACGGCGAATGTGTATGCGCTTTAGAGAAAATTGTAAAAGAGAAAAGTTGTTTCTTTTTTATGTAGAATATACACGTATTTTCGGATTTTTTTTTGAACATTTTTTTGCCAAAATTGGAACATTTTCTTTGTTTGTCTCCAAAGAGCCGTAAAAAATTATTAAGAGTAGAAAAATTCGATTTTTTGAGGCCAATTCCTGGCTCAAATGGCCTCGGAGTAAAAAATTGTAAAGAGCATAAGATTGATATTTTTGGCGTAGAATTGAAATCCACTATGAAAAAGAGAGGTTGATTATATAAAAAAACATGTTACCCCGTAAAAACCCTATTAAAAGTAAAACCCCATAATGCCATTATGTAGAGCCCACAAAACTGGAAAAGTTTCGTCTCAAACTTTTTCAAACTTTCACGTCATGTGAAAGCGTCATTCAAAAATTAATGGCTGTCCCTGCGCCGCTGCAACCCGGATTGCTATGACCGACTACACACGTTCAAAGAATGCGTTGATAAGCCTACCCACCAATTTTTGACTCTCCAGCTTATGTGTTCCATTTTTGTCGGTGGGATCTTGTACTATTATGGTAATAGTGAAAGAAAGTAAAAAGCGCTAAAAAAAAGTAGCATTATTTCACTCGCCGGAGTGCATTGAAAGCAATTGAAGTTGTTAGTCCAATCAATGAATGCCCAAAAGGAGATTGTAGAGAACATTTTGTAGGGGAGAATTTTTCTCTTCAGGGATGTGTTAGGGGTAGTCAGGAGGTATACATACTAAAAGTCCCCGCCCCTAGCCATGCCGTTTCAGGGGGGAGGGGGGTGGAAAGGTTCCTTTTTTCGATTCTTCGCTTATAACTCGGAAACGATGCGTCGTATGGGAAAAGGTAATCTATGCAAAATTAAACGTAATTAAATTTTTCACAAGAATGTTTATATTCATTTTCTTCCTATGTGTTATAGTTTACGAGATGTTCGCCAGCGAAAATCGATAATTAAAAAAAAAAAATCAATTATGTACCTTGTATATTTCTATCAAAGCGGTTTACCGTGGTCTGCTAATAAATCACAGTCACAAAACAATCTTTATTTTACAACACTGGACGTATTTACTAACGTAATATTTTGTCGAAATCTATACATTTCTTTAAATATACAGTGTGACTCACTTAAAATGAACATACCCTTATAACTTTTTCATTTTGTTTCCGATTTGCATCAAATTTTACTCAAGTATAGAACAAATTAGGATCTACTTATGACCAGAAAATCATTCACCTGCTATAAAGGCAAAGCCACCTACGATACCAAAATATGCTAAAAAAATAAAACATTTTGAATGTTAGAAATTCTAAAAAATGCATCCGATCGGCGTCACAAACGTACATACACCAAAATTTGATTTGATTATTGATGGGGGATATATCATACATAAGCTCATCTAGTAAAGGCCAGTTTCCGCAATTTGTGGTGGCTACGTAAAATTCATCGTTCGTAAGATTAAAAATCAATATGATTTTTAATCTTTCTCCTCATATTTTTGTAACGCAGGTAGCTTTGCCTTTATAGCAGGTGAATGATTTTCTGGTCATAAGTAGATCCTAATTTGTTCTATACTTTAGTAAAATTTGATTCAAATCGGAAACAAAATGAAAAAGTTATAAGGGTATCTTCATTTTAAGTGAGTCACACTGTATATTTAAGGAAATGTCTAGATTTCGACAAAATATTACGTTAGTAAATACGTCCAGTGTTGTAAAATAAAGATTGTTTTGTGACTGTAATTTATTAGCAAACCACGGTAAACCGCTTTGATAGAAATATTCAAGGTACACAATAATTGATTTTTTTTTTAATTATCGATTTTCGCTGGCGAATATCTCGTAAAATATAACACATAAGAAGAAAATATAAACATTTTTGTGGGAAATTTAATTACGTTTAATTTTGCATAGATTACCTTCTTTCGTACGACTCATCGTTTCCGAGTTATAAGCGAAGAATCGAAGAAAGAAACCTTTCCACCCCCCTCTCCTACTGAAGTGGCGGGGCTAGGGGCGGGGACTTTCAGTATGTTTACCTCCTGACTACCCCCAACACATTCCTGAAGAGAAAAATTGCCCCCTCCAAAATGTTCTCTACAACTCTTTCATTGACTGGACTATGTCTCACAATCTCCGCTTTAGAAATACTCCAGTCATTTTAGATAAAAATATGGCTTCTGTTCTAACAAATTATATCCTTCATTTTTTTTAATCGATTTATTTTAGTGTTTTAATGAAAATGTTGCAAATCGGCAACGAGATCGCTACGGTATAAAAAAATATTCAAGGTCAAAGTCCACAAAAAACGTTTATTTTGCGAATATCGCGCTTTCTATGGCTTGGAGACCAATTGAGGTTATTATGAAAATGAAAGATAATGAAATTCCGCACAAAAATGATCTCTTCCATTTTTTATGTACAACGAACGGTTTAGGCATTCTACGTAAAAAATGAATAAAATATTTTTCGTTCAAAATTTGATTATCTTTCATTTTCATAATAACCTTAGTTAATAGAATATATACAAAAAAACATTCCAATCAAAATTACTGTACTATACAATAAACATTTGTATAATGTGCTTACACATTATAGGTACACAAATTTTGAACGAAAAATATTTTATTTATTTTTTACGTACAATGCCTAAACCGTTCATTGTACATACAAAATGGAAGAGACCATTTTTGTGCGGAATTTCATTATCTTTCATTTTCATAATAACCTCAATTGGCCTCCAAGCTATAGAAAGAGCGATATTCGCAAAAAAACGTTTTTTGTGAACTTTGATCTTGAATAATTTTTTATGCCGTAGTGATCTCGTTGCCGATTTTTCTTTAATACACCAAAATAAATCTATTAAAAAAAAATTAAGGATATAATTTGTTAGATCAGAAAAGTCTGATTTCATTGGACTAAAACGTCAAATTACGAATTTGCGTTTTGACGTTTAAGCTAATTTTGATATTTATTTGTCTAGATATGGAAATTGAGGACTGTACATATTTGGATTGCCACACACACCTACGGCTCGTGCGTCAAACTCCCCATTCGTAATAATAGAAGTACCAGTTTATGCACTTGTTGTGAATCGGTTATAATAAATACACATATTACAAGACGTTTTCATTTAAAAAATTGGCCAGAAAACAGCGCAACTTTTAATAATAATAATAATAATAATAATAATAGTGTTTATTTTCAAAATATTTACAATCTAGTTAATTACAAAGTTGTATATACATATATATTTTTTAGAAAAGTAAAAAATTTAATGTGTTAATTAATAACATTTGAAAAATAAACAACGAAAATTCACAAAAATAGGCACAATGCCTACTTGTTTGTGATACACACGCACGCACACACAAGAGCATGTGAGCGCGCGTTCACACACACACACACACACATATATACTACTAACTTATGTTTAAATTTTTATTTGTATTTTTTTTAATTTTGATTAATAAGAGTATGTATGATTTGTCTTGGTGTAAGGAGCAACCATTTCTTTATTTCCTGTTTGTAAACATTTATTTTCTGAATATTTTTGAGATTCACTGGTAAGATGTTGTGAATACATGGTGCAAGGTAAGAAAATTGTCTTTTACCTATCGTTTTTAAGCATCTTGGTTTCTGATACGTGCTATTAGTTTTGTTCCTTGTTTGATATTTATGATCAGTTAAATTATAATGTATTTTATTTTTAAAATTGTGTATTAAAATGTTAAAACAAAATAGTTGTCGGATATCCAAAATATTGCTTATTTTATATAGTTCGTCACTTGAATACATATATGGTTTGTTATATATAATCTTTAGTATCCACTTCTGGAGGATACTAAAATTAAAGTAGTTTCTACAAATACCAAAGTACTGAGAATTACATTGACAGATGTTTCGTCACCACAGTCAGCATCATCGGAAGATTATGAATAGAGAATATTATTTAGGGATTATGCAAATCACAACTTCACACTTTTTTGTTTATTATGAAAATACCTACATTCTGTTTATTGTTGCCCTAATCTGGGCACGCTAAAATACTAGTTAGGTAAATACTTTAAAACACTCATTATTGGAGAATCAATCAAAACAACTACTCTTCTAGCTAATACTGATGAAGTATTGAATTACATGATAAGATCCTTAGCATTTTAAAGAAAAAAAATATTGAAAGTACTTGTTTCTTTTTTTTTCTTTTTTCTTTAAAATGCTAAGAATCCTACCATGTAATTCAATACTTCGTCGGTATTAACTAGAAGAGTAGTTGTTTTGATTGGTTCTCCAATAATGAGTGTTTTAAAGTATTTACCTAACTAGTATTTTACCGTGCCCAGATTAGGGCAACAATATACAGAAAGTAGGTATTTTCATAATAAACAAAAAAGTGTGAAGTTGTGATTTGCATAATCCCTAAATAATATTCTCTAATCATGATAAAAGCAAATAAATAAAAAATAATTAATTGTAAAAAAGATTATGAAATTGGAAAAAAGTACCTGTATACAATATATTCTATACACATCGTGACATCACCTTCGTAGTGTCTCAGTCTACCGCCAGGGACCTGATGCTTATTTGGAATCGCCATTTGCGACAATAGTGGGGAATTTTCATACATTTATTTCCAAGGACCCAATAAAAGTGTTTATCTACTCTTATTAGATTATATATTAATGAATCAACTGCTTTTGAACAATTAATAATATCGATAAACAAATAGTGTGAATTATAATAACTCACTTGTGAATTATTATAAATCACTTGCTACAGTGCCAATCTTCTTCGGAAATTCTTTAAATTACTCAGTTTGTTTATTAATAAATTAGCTAGTTGCCTTAATTCTTGCGGTGGTGTACCTACATAATAGTTCATCTTCACTAACCGAATTCAAAATTTTTGGCACAAATATTACTTAACTTGATTTGATAACGTCGAAATTATTCAAACCACCTTCCTTCCCTCAATAATAATTGGCCATTCTATTTCATCGTATCGGAAAAGAGTATTTTCTATATATCATATAACTTTTGAGATTTGTAAATAAAGTGTCGTTTCTGTATACTTGCAATTTAATATTTATTGTTATAATTGCAGATAAAGTATAGTATTCAACTTGCGATAATTGTAATAACTCACTTGATGAAATTGCAACTTCATCTGCGTGAGTTATTATTTACATTACTGCTCGTTGAATAATATACTAATACCAACTGGGATAAATATAGCTTTCTACTTACTTTGCAGTTTGTATCCTCTGTAATATCGGAATATAACGTCCAAAAAGATGTGCCAGTTTCACTGCTCAAGAACCAACCAGCTAACATACTTGATCCTTTATAAAGTAGGTTCTTTAATCCCGGTAGACTTTCAAGTTCGTTTGCGTTCTCCTCATTAACCAAACATAACACGTATCTAAAAGAGAAATTATACAAGAATTTAGCAGAGGATTTATATACAGCTGCGTGTGGTAATGAAGATAAGTTATTAAGTACAATATCTGCATGCCGGGTGCCGAATGCCACCCCCTCTCAGGGGGTGGCATTAAAAAAAAATATATATTTATTGGAGCTGAAGTAGAATCAAATTTTAAGAAGAAAAGGTTTTATGCAATTTTTCACATAAATTGATAGTTTTTAAGTTATAACGACTTCAAAATTGAGATTTTAGCTTAAAAAAAAAGGTATTTCCAAACGGCTTTCGTCAAGTATCTCGAAAAGTATTACATTATCGAAAAAAATGTTACAGACCAATTATAGAAAGTATAAACTGGGAATTAATTATATTTTTTGTTTATTGATGTAGGATTAATAATTTCGGATATATTTAAGTTTACATTTGGCATCCAATTGTTCATAAGATAATTATTTAGAGTGAGAGTTAAATATCTCAGAAACTGTGACACCTACATTAAGGATGCTAATAGGTAGAATACTAGGTTGTTCATTAAGCTTTTAATTGTTTTTTTATTTGTTTATGTAGCATAAAGAACAAAGAAGTCATGACCGAAGCAATGTGAGTCTACACATTTTTTAAATAACAACGTCGCCATTTTGTTACTGTAATTAGCCAGTAATAAAAAAAAAGGAATTTCAAACACTATTTCTCATTAATATATAGCATGACGTAGATGCTCAAATTTTTTGGTTTGTATACAGCACTTGCTTTAGAAAAAAATACAGTTTAAACTATAAAGGTATTTTCGATAAAACGTAATTTTTTTTTCCTCTTCCAAATATCTCAATAAATATTAGTTTTATTGAAAGACGAGTAGAGACCAAAAATAAAGCTCATAAAGTGATAATGAATTTCGCTTGTTTATTTATTTACATAGATTTAATAGTTTCGGAGATGAAAGTTTACAAATGGCGTCCGAACGTTTATAAGACGAAAAAATGCAGTTTAAATGTTAAATATCTCAGAAATTGTGACACCTACACATACTAAGAAATAGAATTAAAGACAATTAATTGCGCTTTCAAATTGTTTTTTACTCGTTCCTGTAGCATAAGAAATAAAGAAGTTATGACGGAAAAATATGCGTATTTATATTTTTTGTATAAAAAGGTCGCCATTTTGTTACTCTAATTAGCCAGTAATTTAAAAAAATTATCTCAAATACAGTTTTTCGTTAAGATGTAGCATTACCTAGATGCTCGAATTTTTTTGCTCATTTAAAGCACTTGAAAAAAATTCATTTTAAACTTTAAAGGTAATTTCGAAACACTTGGATACCAAATAAAAACTTAAATATCTCCGAAATTATTAATCCTACATCAATAAACAAAAAATGCAATTAATTCCCAGTTTGTACTTTATGTAATTGGTCCATAACATTTTTTCGATACAGTAATACTTTTCGAGATACTTGACGAACGCCGTTTGGAAATACCTTTTTTTTAGAGCTAAAATCGCAATTTTGAAGTCGTTAGAACTTAAAAACTATCAATGCATGTGAAAAATTGCATAGAACCTTTTCTTAAAATTTGATTCTATTTCAGCTCCAATAAATATATATATTTTTTAAGTGCCACCCCCTGAGAGGGGGTGGCATCCACCCCCTATAAATTAGTAAGCCCCCGCACAATATAGAAACGTTTCTGTGAAGCATTTACTGTTATGCTGCCAAAAATGAACGAAATCCGTTCAATATGACATTATTCCGAAGTTAAAACCTCTAGCTACTGTACTATAAGTGCACTCACTATACTCTAGATGCAAAAATAAAAATAGCCCCCAAAAAATCAAGTAGTCTCAAAAAAAAAATAAATTTAAAACTACACAGTCGTACTTAGAATCGTCCCCGGAATCCAAAAATTTAAAAATATATAGGGTGTTTCATTTAAGATTTCAAAGTTGGGGGTCATTTCCGGGGGAAACAGAAAGCGATGGAAAAGTGTAAAATTATGAAAAATTTGCCGTTTTTGGTATATACTGCCCCGTCAAATTTAGACTTATATCTTGAAAACTCTGGAAACTATGGCTTGTCTAATGATTCCGTTGACACCCGGTATAGCGCCCAATAATGGTGAAATTACTAAATTTATGTATGGTACAGTCCCTAGAATTGTGTTCAATCTATTTGGAATTATACAAGTTATTGTATGCCAAATTAAATAAAAAATGTAACCATTTTTTTTCCACTTAACCAGATTTACCCCTTGATGCGGTTATTCTACCTAAGCAAATTTTATTTTACTCTTTTTTGTGTACAAAATTCTAGTTGCATGGAAAATTTCATCTGGATCAAATGTATTTCGGTAACTATTGTACTTTTGGAAACTGTAATATTAGAATCACGGGTATTTTTTTTTTAGTTATTATCTAAAAAAACTAATAATCAGTATTCGTTTATCTTGCTTGCAGTTTTCAAATGTATAACAGCTCTCTCTTATATTTCTTTATTTAAATCATCTAATCATTTTTCTACAACAAATGAAAATAGTGATGCAAATAATTATAGAAAAGGTTTTTAAAATTTTAAATTTTCGTATAATGTGAAAAACTTACCTATCGCAAGCAGGCACTGACTTTGCGAATCTATACGCTCTATTTACTCTTGCCATTGGTTCTATGATTTCCAAATTGATAGTGTCAGCCAATTTATCCGATAATTCTCTGGAATTACCACCACTTCCTTTTTTCTGCGTTAAACGAATTAAATCCTGCAAGATAAGGTGCATTAGTGTCCGATATACCCATATCTAGTGCAAGTCTATAAAATAATGAAATGCTATTTGCGATTGAGATGTCCCAGAAAATAAAAACCTCTTTAAATTATTATTTTATAGTAGTACTCCATTGACCGGTTTTATATTTTTGTAATCATCAGAGTTTCTGAATATAATATCTGATATTTTGCCATGAAGTATTCTTGAGGTTTCGAGGATTACACATACCCACAAATCTATAAAAGGTATGTAAATCATATGGACTGTCATAATGGTGCAATAGAATATAGAAATAATAGATAGTATTTGGTTCTTGATTAGCACGACAAATTCCAGCCCATCATCCCGTCCATCCAAGGAAATTAAATAAAATATTAACCAATCCAACAGAAATTGGGAAAATTCTTTCCACCCTTCCTAATCTGAAAGTTCAATGACAATATTCCCAATATACTCCTTAAGAACCTGCCCATTAAAGCTTTAGTACAATTTTCCTACATCCTAAACGCGGTGTTGAGGCTGCAGTATTTCCCTCCATCATGGAAATCGGGGATAGTGATCCCTATCCTAAAGCCTCACGATCCGAACAGTTACCGTCCTATTTGTTTATTAAACACGACGGGTAAAGTAGCTGAGAGAGTCGTCGTACTAAGGCTCCTAAGCAAAGAAATAACTAAACACCGCCTGCTACCAGTGCAACAGTTTGGCTTTAGAGAAGGTCGTAGTACATCGCTATCACTAGTTCAAGTAGTGCAGGATGTCATTAGCTCATACAATAAGAAGCAGTGTAGTGTTATGTTGCTCTTAGACATTGAACGGGCTTTCGTTACCGTTTGGAATAGCGGGTAGGTCTACAAACTACTACAGTATGTTTGTGGACTACCAGAGTATTTCGTAGCCCTCATCAAGAATTACCTTTGGGACCGATAAATAATGATAAGGCTTAACAAGACCCTTTGAGAACCCCATAGACTTTCAGCCTTTCTCCCTTCCTACTCAACTTATATCCCTACTTACCTTACCACTCTGATTTTACAGCCGTCTACTGGGCTCAACAATTATATAAAGTAGTTTAAGGAGATCTTTGATTTTTTTCTCAATCTTAATTTCCTAAGTTGGCCAAGCCAATATGTGAAAATCAATTTTTTTGTAATTTTCGAGGGGCAAACCGTGAAGGAAATCTGGTGTACACTCAGAAGGAAATCCGAGGAAATCCCAGGAAATCTTAGGAAATTCGAGGAACTCTTATGCAATTTCAAGAAATCCTTTGCTTTTCGGATTCCCCCCCCGTTCTTCCAAAATGTTTTTGAAAAAAATTCGAGGAAATCTCAGGAAATCTTTTGCTTTTCGGATTTCTCTCCCCTCCCCCGCTTTTCAAAAATTTTTTTGAAAAAAATTCAAGGAAATCTTAAGGAAATCCGAGAAAATCTTAGGAAAACCCAGCAAATCTGGAGGAAATCTGTGTAATGTTCGTCAAAGAGGAAATCTGGTGTGCTCAATTTTGGCCTCGGTAATTTTTTTGCACTTTTTTGCACATTTTTCGACTTTGAACAACGTCTCAGGTTTTAAAAGAGTACAGTACGCGCGCAGAGTCACGAGTGGTAAAGTGGTAATATTAGAGATGCTGCAGAAGGGGGAGGATCTTACAGAAGCTGCCCAAACTTTTAAAGGATCAGTAAATGATCCTGCAGAGGCTGGAAACGAGATTTATCTCGCACTGTACGGTGCTCAAAAGGAAGTTTCTTTAAATAAACATATTTGTTTCAAAGATGGAGTTGCTGCTAAGAAAAATCACCTCATTACCATCAGTAGGCAGCAATACTTCACAGTTTCTGGATTTATCATAAAGTTCAGCTATGGCGAGGTAATAAACTGCTTTCTCAAAAGTGAGGTTGACAAATTCAACTTAATGTGACTTCAATTCCGTCAATTCTTTCCCATGTACCATAGAATGTTCTTGGTTCAATTTCTTGTAGCTGCAAAAAAACAGGATGCAGAAAGGCGTTATTGCGATAATTCAAAGTGTAATATGCAGGACATGCCTGAACCTGACTTCAAAACATTTTTAAGTGACGAAGAAAGAAAGGGAACTGATTAAACTGAAGCGAATATTGAGGATACCAAGACCAAGAACTGAAACTAACACGGAAAGAGCGGATAATAAACAAGATGAAGACTCTCCTAGTGAAAAGCAGGTTTCTCAAGACAATCAAATGGATCTTAATGAGTATGATATTGATAATCAACCAACAAGAACACGAAGTGCAAAATGAGCAAACAATAGAAAACGCTACAAAAACGCCCCAAATGCTTACCTCAATAAAGGTGATGTGGAAATATCCATATGTTAAGATGTCTTTGAGTGGTTTTGTCATTGTTTCGCGATTTTTTACAAAGCAAATTTTCTGATTCTAAATTTTGGCGAGGCAGGATTTCTTTACAAAAAAATGGCAACATATTTGTTGTACAGAACAAAATTTGCTACATTTTATGCTTAAAACAGTTTCTTATAAGTTCCGCGATTCACAAAATAACCACGCGGAACCAATTTTCTAGGTAGGTATTTCAGTTTTATATAATATCTATGGATTAGACTTGTTGGAGATAATGAATGTAAAAACAGCAAACTGACTACTAGGAATTAGATATGTGGAATTATTTAATGGTTTCTTTCCTCATAAATTATCTGAATCAAATCTCCGTTACTTTTTATGATATTAAAACGTCTGCATAATGTACTTACGTTTGTATAGATCAAAAAAATGATTTTAATTACAAAATTAGAATATAAAATAACAAATATAATATCTTTACAAATCAGGGTGAAATCAGTGTGAAAAATATGATGATAATAATCATCGTGAACGTTACAGAGTTCATACTCAGCGTCTTAAGTTAAATTAACATGATTATTTTATGTGCTATTACCGCTATATACAGCAGCTGTCGTTAAATGGTTGGTATATATATATTAAATGAATATTATATTGCTTATTTACTAGTATGCAATTACTGCGATAATAAAACGATCAGATAGTAATTAATAATGTTACCAATAGAGGCTGAAAATATGCATTATTTCGAAATAATTACGTGAAGCTTCGATTTTCCTAAAACCTTTTGATGTCACTTTTACATAGTTTAAAATAAAAGGTTATGAATATATAATCGTGAGGGAATTGTTTATTAATTATATTTAAACAAAAAAAACTTGTTTTTAACAAAATTATTATAAGTTGAGAAATTTTAAAGCAATATAATTCAAATTGACACATAAGAGGTTTTCGAGGTGTTTGAAACGAATTATGATGTAAAAAAGGGAGTTCAAAATGGCTGATCCAATATGGCCGACTTTTCGATAAGAATTTCATAAAAAATGACAAAACTCGATAAATTCGTTTAGTAGTTTCGCCGCTATCGTGCTAACATACATACACACATACACACACACAGACATTTTTCAAAAACCGCTTTTTTGGATTCCTGGGACCTCAAAACGTAAAGATTTGATGTTATCTCAATTTCCGATTTTGAACCAATTTTAGTAACCTCCCACAATTTTCTTGTGGGGAAGTTAAAATGCGGAAAAACGATTTTTTAAAATTTTGAGCATGTTCCGGTCTGAAAATGGCAATTCTGACACCGGCATTCGAAAGTACGGGAAAAGTACACAAGAAATTGTTATTTAGAAGTTAGCCAAATATGACCTTCATTGCCTAAAAATCACTGAAAAATTCAAATATTTTTCCTAGCCCCAGTTATGATCCGAAAAATCTGCCTTCTTACTCAAATCCACACGTCCTTGAATTTTTTCAGATTTTTTGGAGCAAAAATAGGAGCACTCTATTAGCATCTAGAGGGCTATAAATTTGGCTGAAGGGGTTTTCAAATATGTCCTTTCGAATGGCCAATTCGAAATAAAAATCCAGACGAGGGCAATTTTGATCATCTTATCCCGCTATAGCCTTTCGGTCGGATTAACATATTCAATATGGTACTGGTGAGGTTTCAAAAAATAATATATCTCGATATAAAAAGTAAAAATGGTTTACGCAAAATAAAAGATTTTTGTTAAACATAATAAATATTCAATTAACATTGAACAATATAAATTCATTTTTAAATTTCGATTTCTCCAAATAATGGAAGGTCGACCTGCTCTTCTTGTTCCTGCTCTTGTTAAAAAATATCTGACGGTTTGTGCGAACAGATCCGGCACAAATAGAGCAGGCTACGATGCAATGTAAAATAAATAATGAAAAATAAATAATAAAAAAAGAAGCTAAGAAAACATGATATTGTACATAGCATTACAAGATGAACTGTGAAAAGTGCCGAAACTACTTTTACAATGCTCTGCGGACACACACACAGCGTGCGGGGCAGGTGATGCGTACTGCTTGCCGCGAAGATGTTGTTTTACTTTCTATCTCTTTCTATAAATCAGGTATTATAATTTGACTCATAGCCCTGTACCAAGTGAATATTTTTTAAATATTTTAGAAACAATTAACATTGAGTCAATTTACCGAAAAAACTCAGATTTACTTATTTTGAGGCCCTACTATAAAAGTATGCTGGATAGGTAGGTTAAATAAATTTTTAATAAAAGTTATTAACGTTTATTTTACCCATAATTTTACGAACTTTCGAGCAATTTTTTTTATTCTCGTAAAAAAGAGAGGGTTAATTTAATTTTTAAAGTAAATCCCCTTGAAGCATCTTAAAGGAAACACATTTCGAGCTTTAACAATTGCACCTACAGAGATCGAATAACGCGATTTAAACCAAAGTAATAGGTGGTTAAAGTTAGTTATATACATATATCAAATTGTATCACTTTCTCAAAATTTTGAAATTTTGGAAAATAAATTCTTGAAATTTTATTCGCTCATCATTCAGTTTTACTTTGTCCAAGACATTCTATCTACAAGTAGCAGGATATAGTTGTTGGATAAAAAAATAAGCATAGTTCTGATCTCTTTTAGTTTTTACTTTGTACTTAAAACTCAAATATTCTTTATATTTTGAAGATGTTTATTACTATACTAGCTGGCTTCAAACATTATTTTTTGTGTCATTTTATCATCTGAATCAATCTCGAATTTATTTAAATTTTTAAACAAGAATGAAATAAACTGATATACCTACTTGCTAGCTTTAACACCACGAACTTCACCAAGAGAGAAACGTTCCATATTTTTTATAAAATATGTCACCATAAACATATCCATGATGGGTAAATTGTCCGATTACCTGTTTGAAAGCCTTCATCGATAATTTTTTAAGCAATATTTACACATTAAAAGCCTTCATAATAAATTAGCATACAATATTTTTAAACACACGAATATCGATTGCGCTGTGGTACAGTCTGACTGACATATGACAAGCACACCCAGACCCCCATCAAATCATGGGCCCCGGTAACAAATTCACCCGCGCTTGATAATTGATGAGCGGGAAAAATTTTTTTTTGTCAAAATCTCTGGCGAGCCCTCGCTACGGGCCCCTCGGAAGTCAACGCCCCCCTGCGTTTAATAAATAATTGGTGAGCGTGGGGAGAAATGTGGAAAAAATATTTTGGCAACATCTTTGGCGCCCCTCCCTTCCCGCACTTTATAATTGATAAGCGGGGGGAGAAATTTGAATAAAAAATGTTGTCAAGATCTCTGGCGGGCCCCTCCTCGGAAGCCCGGGTCCCTAAACTCAGCACTCAATAGCCCCCCAAACGGAGCACACCTGTTGACGTTACAGTTAATTGCGGTGTATAACAAGAATAGCTTTAATAGCTTGTATGTAATATAAGTAATTGAAAAATGTTTTTTTGTGAACTACGAGTTTTTCAATGACACTAGCTTACGTTTGTGAGTATTATTTTCCAAATTTTTAGTTCCCTATTCGTGCATCCTCCTGAGGCCACGCGATACCGCTTTGAGTGCCTTTAAGCATGAGGTCATGATTTATTCACATGAATGGTACCGCTTGTCTCATCTTGTGTGCAAAAATATGGCTTTGACAATAAACTGTCAATTTACACGAATTAAATTACCTTTGGCAACTTTGCTCGAGGGAAAAATATATAGACGAAATTTAAAAGCACGAATGGTATTTGGCGAGATTATTTCTTGAGTAAATAATAATTAAATATGTAAAACATAATGTGTAAAATATCAAGGTTTGCCGTTATTTGCCTTTAGACGCTTTCTTAACCTTTTTTTTTTGGCATTTACCGAGCTTTTCCTTCAATTTCATTATTTATGTCATATATAGATGTAGAGTATTTCCAAAGCAACTCGTCTAGTAAAAGACAAAGTACCTGGGTATACATATTAAACAAACTCAACTTAAAGTCCACGAAATTCGCCATACTTGAAATAAAATGACAATTTTTAATCTATGCCGCCGACGGGCGAGTTTGCTGTTGCTAGGTTGTCATATCTTTCGCGCTACGCGCGTGAATGTACATGCCCAATCGGCAATTACACGCACTGTAGACATGATTACCATGGTTTCTTATAACTGCAAAGTTTAAAAAATGGTTATCGCTTCTAGGGTTGCGGCAATTTGATGATAAAGTTAAAGAAATAGGGCATGGTTTTAGGGTGCTTTGAAACCATCTATAAACTCTTACCTGTACATACTCTACTGCAGATGTGACGTATACTTTCGTAACTTCTGTTTTAATTTCAAAATATTTTTGAACTACATAAGGGAAAAATATATAGAAGAAATTTAAAAGCACGAGTGGTATTTGGTGAGAATATTTCTTGAGTAAATAATAATTAAATATGTAAAACATAATGTGTTGAATATCAAAGTTTGCCGTTATTTGCCTCTAGACGCTTTCTAAACATTTTTTTGGCATTTACCAAGCTTTTTCTTCAATTTCATTATCTATGTCATATATAGATGTAGAGTGTTTCCAAAGCGACTCGTCTAGTAAAAAAGAATGTACCTGGGTATACATATTTAACAAACTTAACTGCAGTAACTTAAAGTTCACGAAATTCCCCATACTTGAAATGCAATGACAATCAAGAAACAAAATAGTCCATTGAGATCACACATATGGTACTATATAGACATGATTACCATGGTTTCTTATAACTGCAAAGTTTAAAAAATGGTTATCACTTCTAGGGTTACGGCAGTTTGATGATAGAGTTAAAGAAATAGGGCATAGTTTTAGGGTGCTTTGAAACCGTCTATAAACTCTTACCTGTACATACTCCACTGCAGATGTGACGTATACCTTCGTAACTTCGGTTTTAACTTCAAAATATTTTTGAACTACATACTCCGCTAAGGCAGAAATGGTTTCCGAAGGTCGCTTGGGATCAAAAAATGTGGTTTTTGGGAAACCTTGAGTTTTCAAAAAGCTATTTATGAAATACTGAGCACTAGTGAGGTACCTGAAAAGCAAATTATTAACATGTAGTCACCTGATGAAATAGAAGTTTAGTAGTTCACGCAAGTTGGACATTTTAGAAGAAATAATTTATAAAGTAATAATATTTGAGATGTGTACTCTAGAAATAGGTACCCGAAAAGTTTTCTCCCGATTTAGAGGAACGTCCCTTTTTTTGCAAGAAACCACCCCTAACGGGGACTTAAAGCTGGCCCATCTGAATAACGCAAAAAAATGTTGGATTCAATAAATGCAAGATTTTTAGCAAAAAGAATTAGAACAAACATATTCAAATAAAACACAAAATAAACAAATTGATATATATTTATTGACCTCTAAATAATAAAATTTTATTATATTTAATTAGCTGTATTTTTCTAAAGAGGCTCTGTTTGTTGTTTACACTACCTATGAAATGTTATTCCAGTTAATTTTTTCTTGTCAACACCATCTCTAGAAGAGCAACTTCTTTTGGCACACGACACCATAGTCCTTTTAATTTTTATTATCCAAAATTTAAAAAACCATCAATAAAAATCACAATAAATCGCACGGAAAACAAACTGTCATCATTTGACGAAAAAGTAGTAACATGGCGGCCAAGTGATGCCGTTTTTGATCACCTGACTGCTTCTCCCGTCCGTCTAACTCAATGGTTCGGACGCTGTTAGCGCGAAATAGGTGAGGATAACCTACAAGGTTAATAGGCCGTTTTTTATGCAGAATTTAACGAGAAAGTTTTTATTTCCTATGCTTTTTTCTCTTCCGATGAACGGTTTACAAGATAAAAATGAAAAAACAGCTTTAAGTGCCTGTTAGGTATGTTTTTTTTTTCAAAAAAGGGACATTCCGCCACTAAATGGGGGAAGGGACTTTTTGGGTATCTATTTCTAACCCTATCTAGAGTACGCATCTTAAATATTATTACTTTATAAATTATTATTTCCTCTATTCACTGTTTTTTAATCTAATTTGCATGTACTATAGTTAGTTATTATATTTCTGGTTGTAGACCTGCATTACTGATAGGTCTTTAGAGGAGCCGAAGTTGTCTAAACGAGATTTCGGCATAATCATATCTGCCATCTTCAGGTTCTCGCTAATAGCTGCCTACTGTTGCTTCTCATTGACAATAAGCAGCAATAGACAGCTGTCAGCGACACCCTGAGAATGGCAGATATGATTCCATTGAAACATCGTTTAGACAACATCTGCCCCTCTAGGGGCCTACCAACCACGCAGAACCGCATTTGGAAATTCATGAAACTTACGTTTTCTGTATCTTTGGATCAGAAGCGTATTCCAACATGTCCGTTATCCGATCGGTAACCAAACGAATCCAATATCTTCTGAAAGAGAGGTTCTCCATCATTTCCACAAACTTCCGGTAACTGAATCTGCCGTTGTCATCAGCGAACACTTTGAAGGCCTTCTCAGCACCCATAGCATTTATGAAATACTTGCCCATATCGGAATGAATAAAATTGTCAAATATTATGTGGAGTTTCTCTAAAACGGGCGGTAATAACCACGAATGTCCAGAATGGTCCTCTGCTCTCTTCTCCGCCTCTGGACCACCAAACGAATTGAGTGTTTGCATAATCATAGGTAAGAAACTCAATAAATTCGCTGCCTGGTCCTTTCCTTTACCCTGTCCGAGAAAGCTTCCAGCTAGTGAGAACAAGTCGCCCACGCCTACGTCCGCCTTCGAGTCATCTCTCTTGGTGGATGTTATTCTTATAGGTTTTTTGGAAGGTTTCGTTTTCTTCGGCTTAGAAGGCTTATCTTGACTTTGCGCGAACATATTTATGACAGATCCTATTAGGGCAGGATCTATACCACCTTGATTAGCTTGGCCACCTTGACCTCCTAAGAGGGAGCCTAAGCCTTGAAGTAGAGCCCCTGCGCCTGCTCCTTCGCCATCCCCTCCTGCTCCTTGGAGTGCGCCAACGAGAGATCCAAGTCCTTGGAGGAGCTGACCTGCATTATTACCTAAATAAAATAGGTTTCTTTTAGAACATATTTATTCGATATATTCGACGAATCTATTACGATATTTAAAACTGTCCTGTTGTAAAATAATTCACTTTGATAGACATAAAAACACAATATAAAAAACTAAGTTTGTAGGGTTCTGTCGCTTCGAATATTGAATTAATATTTTCGAATGTATTCTGCAGGGACAATTTCAGCGTCATATAGAAGTCTATCATCACGTTGCGCGACAGCAGCTTTTTAATCGACCTCAAAATTTTTTAAAATGGAGGATTATCAATTTTTACCTGTATGTCTGTTTTTTTTTTTAACTTTTGTTCGCTCGTTGCTATAGATTGGCTTAAGCGATTTCTATACAGAGTGTTGGATCATGAGATGGACATAGCCTAATAGAAGGTAGAGAACATCAGTGGTAATCAGAACCTCCCATAGAAATATCTTATTGGTCTTTCACTACGAAGTTGCAGGATGTTTTATAATTTTTTGCAGAAACTACTTTTTGCCATTACTTTGACAGGGAATGGAATAATGGATTCATATTTAGTACAGCTAATACAGTAATGATCCTTCAAAAGTACATGTAAGACATGAAAAAAAATTCAGGTCCAGAGTCCAGATTTCACGATGTTAAATGAAAGTCACCTGAAATAAATAATTTTGTAACTAAAATTTGCAAAAATTCTGTTAAGGCCTGGTGGTCTGGGTGAATCCTAATTCCGACGCGTTTTAAAGATCAATTTTGGTAAAAAATGTAGCCCTAATAAGTAATCGAGTTATAAATTAACAAAATATTGAATCAATCATAGTAGGCTTATTCAAAGTGACAGATAATAAAACTATTTAGGCTTAAGCAACAAGTTACTTTAATCAAGAAAATCAGCAATATTTCACACTTAATAAAAATTGCAAAGCAGAACAAACTAAAATTGAAATAAATAAAATAATTTCCATCCAGGTAACAATAAACAACAAACCAATAACTAAAAGTGTTTAAAAATAAGACATAATTTACACTAAAGTAAATTTTCAAAGTGGCTTTCCCAACTTCTGTGCATTTTCTTGCTGGTTTAGTTAGGTCACCAGTTGCTCGACGTATCTTTACCGGATTATTCCGCATTTCGTTGCAGGTTGTAACGATGAGCTGGATTAACTGTTGTCTACTATCGATTTCGATGATATAAACTTCGTTTTTTAAGTGGCCTTATAAAAAGTAATCGCAAGGGTTAAAATCAGGAGACCTTGGTGGCCATCCATCCAATCCGTCTATTAGGATACTCATTATGTGTTCTCTTACTTGAGTGCTAAAATGTGGTGGAGCCCCATCATGCCGAAACAACATGCTTCTAATACGGATATTTTCTAACATATTCGGTAAAATGTTTTCAATAAAATGACAGTAGATATCACCATTTAATCTTTCTTCAAAAAAATGTGGCCTTATCAAATTTGTATTCACAAGCCCGACCCAAACATTCACAGAAAACCTGTGTTGCGAATGGCGTTGGCGTGTCACATGTGGGTTTTCCTGCACACATTTATGATTATTTCTTGAGTTGTTTACTCCATCCTTCGTAATTTGTACCTCATCCGTAAATGAGGTTCTGTAAATGACCGAGCGATGGTTAGACAACCAACGACAAAATATCAGGCGGTGGATGTCGTCACCTTGTTCAAGACGCTGTACCTGCTGGATACGATATGGATAACGTTCTCTTTTTAGGATTCTCCATACTCGCCAATGAGGAATACCAGTTGCCGAATTGATTCGTCTAGTACTAATTTTTCGGTTTTGCTGAACTATGTTTAAATTATTGTTTTGTTCCTGTACACCTTGTTGTAAAACGCGCTCCACAACTGCAGAAGTAGAATACTGGATACCGTACTAAAGGTTTTGTGATTAGGGTGCCGACGACCAGGAAAACGCAGCTGATATTCTCTTTCCACCGGTCTACCATTTCCATCACAGAAACCATAGATAAATATTATGTTAGCATATTCCACGTTTGTAAATTTTAGTGGCATAGTTGACATATTTTACACAAAGAGCAATGTTAATGAAGGAGGTAATGAAGGATTTCTTTTGTAATAAAATCGAATCGAAAGTCTCAAAATAGTTACTCCCACCCGTTTCGTGGGTAGATTTGGAATTTGAGGCGGCCATAAAATGAAAAAAGAGTTCCATTTTAGAATGGGATTTTGTTTGTTAGCAAACAAAAATTATTTAAATAACTAAATAAGTTTTTATTATAAAAATCAAGCAACATTTTTTAAAGGGGATATGACACCCTACACCCCCTCCTTAGAAGGGTAAGAAATACCCAGGAGTGATCTTAATTGGCCAAGTCACCTTAATATGATAAAGAAACATCCAACTGTGTATTAGGATTTTTTTTGTAATTAAAACCGATCAATATCCCTGAGAAGGTGAGACCCTCCACCCCTGTTAGGGGCGAGGAGACGTATGAGTATACTCAGAAGTAATCAGATTATTACATTCTGATAGCAACCACCCAATGAGGGGTTCTGGTTTTTTA
Source organism: Rutpela maculata (assembly GCA_936432065.2). Taxonomy (NCBI): domain Eukaryota; kingdom Metazoa; phylum Arthropoda; class Insecta; order Coleoptera; family Cerambycidae; genus Rutpela; species Rutpela maculata. The sequence continues at coordinate 406,773,940 of OW386285.2, read as the reverse complement.
AAAAATATGTACCTAAATAACTATATAGTAATTATAGTAGCTTACAACTTTCTTAGAGGTGGTGAAGGAATGGCGAGGAGGGTTGAAAGGGTAAATTTGATTTTATTCCTTCTTTTTCTACTTAGTTATCGAAACTTAGTATTTTAAGAGAATTTTCTGCAAAATTCCAATGTCACCCCCAAATAAGGGTGGTTTTCTAATGTGTTCCGAAGATTTTTCGCCAAAACGGGTGACGGATTCGTTTTCGCACCCCAAAATTAGTAAAAAAAAATATGGCTTCCACACTTTACCACGGATGGACCAAAAAAGACCTTTTTTTAACATTGCTCTTTTCACAATTTAATGCACTTCACAAACTAAATGCGGATTATTGACACATCAAATTACAAACAATTGGTTATTCAACTAGGAAATTTCTTTTAAGTAAGCCTACCATCATAGATTAAATATTTTGCTAATTTATACCCGATTATACTTATTAGGGCTACATTTCTTTTACAAAAATTGATCTTTAGAACGTACAAAATTATTTATTTCACGGAACTTTCATTTAATATCGTTCTGAAATCCATATTCTTGTATGTACATTTAACACCGTATGTAAATAATCACAAAGGTGTAACAAAAAAGTGGAATAGGCGATTTTGCTTATTTTTTTTGTGTTCTTTTCGAATATCGTATAGAAATTTCAAAATAAAATATACGTCATGTCATACGTTATGTTTTTTTAGAGGTAAAGAAGGGACATAAATTTTAGTGACTCCGGATCTGGATTGTCTTACATGTACTTCTGAAGGATCGTTATTGTATTAGCTGTACCAAATATGAATCCATTATTCCATTCCCTGTCAAAGTAATAACAAAAGTAGTTTTTGGTAAAAATTATGAAACACCCTGTAACTTCGTGGAGAAGGCCCTATGAGAATTTATATGGGAGTATCTGATTACCACTGATGTTCTCTACCTCCTATTAAGCTATGTCCCTCTCACGATGCAACACCCTGTATAAAATTCTCAAACTGCAAGGTGTGGTTCGGCGGTGGTTCTATTAAAGTTTCATCAAGCTACGTCTAGTGTAAAGTAAGCAAGATTAGGAAACAAGTTTATTCGCAAATTTGGAGAAATCGATTAAACCAACCCAGTGTAATAATTGCACATACAGTGTGTTTCACTTGAAATGGTAACAACCCAATAAGTTTTTTATTTTTTTTTTCCGATTTGACTCAAATTTTGCTTAAGTACAGAACAATTTAGGATCTACTTATAACCAGAAAAAAGTTACCCTTCTACAAATGCATAGCCACCTGCGGTACCAAAATATGCGGAAAAAATAAACAAATCATATTAGGCGTATTTTTATCGGAAAATTTTGTTAATAAAACTTGTTCAGGATTGTCCTAAAACCGTAAGTCCAAAATTTAATAGAAATGAAAAATATTGAAATTTTGATTAAAATAATGTCCAAGTCCGAAAATATCATTGTAATGGGTTTTCTTGTTTAGAAAACTATACTGTGACAATTTTGTTTGAAACTAAACCAGGCTGCTAGGTAGGCGTTAAGCAATTTACAGTTTTTTTAAAAATAAATATTTTAAAAATTTTTCAATTTTTTAATTTTGATAAAATTTTGGGCATATGGTTTTTAGACAATTCTGAACAAGTTTCATTAACAAAATTTTCCGAAAAAAAAATGCCTAATATGATTTTTCGATTTTCTCCGCATATTTTGGTACCGCATGTGACTTTAAATTTGTTTTTCTAGTCCTAAGTAGATCCTAATTTGTTCTATACTTAAGTAAAATTTGATTCAAATTTGAGAAAAAACAAAAAAGTTATTGTGGTGTTACCATTTCAAGTGAAACACACTGTATATTAAAAAAGAAGAATATATATTTTTCGAATTGAGAAGCTCCTCCGTTAGAAATAATCAATTACAAAGTCGCATTCTCTTCAATTTAACAACCAACCTAAATTATTAATCAATAAGCGTGAGTTAAACGAAGTCGATTGTTCAATACAGCTCATAGAATGTGAATCAGGATATTACGGTACATGTGTATGCAAATATTATTTTCGTATACGGATTTCGTAACGGTAACAAACAGCATGAGGCCACAGAACGTGTAGGTACCTATCTATACACATAATATCCAGTTAGACGACAAGCTGTCCATCATATGCGTTTCACGCCTCGTGTTCGCATTTAAGTTGCAATACTTCTTTTTAAAGCAACTTGCTTTTCTGTTTACAATGCTCTAAGTTTTCTAGTAAATCGTTTGACGTCCAGTTGTGCAACTTCATTCCTGGTTGTGTACACATAATAAGAATAATTAGGTCATATTATGTTCAGTATTCTCCGATTTCTCTTTTAATTTTAAGTTTAATTTAGTAAATTATTTAAATTAAATAAATTCCTTTTTCCTTTGCCATAAAATGGATTTAAATTAAAATTTTGTTCACTTGCCCGCGTGATTTACTCGGTTTCACAAAAACCTGCTGCTCGGCTATTGAGGAAATATACCGGAGTGGTACAAGAACGGTAGTTCGATTTTGATTGCGAACGCGCTACAACTGTAGCAAATTTTCTCTAATTTTCTCGAAATATCTTTAGAATTGTACGCATCCTCGATTGTGTGTGATTTAACTCAAACGATAAACAATTGTTCGACTTGTGCAATAAAGTCTACAGTCCGCTGCGCTGCCGAATCCTGCCCGATAGACGACAAAACCAGGCTCCTGACATCCAGCCAATAAAGGTAGGAAACGTGCAACCGAGTACGAACAATTTAAGTTAATTCTCATAATTTTCTCTTATTCAAAACATTACATTTGGTACCTTACGAGCCAAGGATTCTCTTATATTCTCTTATTTAATTTAAAGTTATTTTATGGCAACTATAATCTCTTATCACATTTAAAGAATTAAACCGCTTTTTGCGGCAGTTGTAAACCTACGCACCGATAATTCTTTTTGTTCGCATACCATTGCTCAGCTGATTGTGTATATTGCTCTGACTTTCATAAAATAATACGTTTATTTATTTCTCTAAAATTGAATTTTGTAGTTTATTTACTTAATTATTGTTCATTAATATTTTTTCTAATAATTAATATTTTCATTTAACCATACAACCTTTGCCATGGCTAGCGCTAATAAAATTAAGCAATATATTGCACTTCGCGATATGAACTACAATAAATTAAAAGAAATACAGGGTAAAGCAGAACTCGCGCGAGAGGACGAAAGACATCAATCCATTTTCAAAATATTTTTCAAACGATTTGATTCGGTCTATGAAGAGTTTCAGGTAAACCATAGTAATTTAATAGCGTTACTCGCCCTTCAGGAAGGAGCTGATTTAGCCGCTCAAGAAAAAATTAGGGCTTCTTTTGAAGATGATTGTGCTACAACACAAAGCATTCATATTGGCCTATTTGGGGATCCAAGTGATGTTAGAAAGGATGACTCAATAATATCTCAACGAAATATTAAATTGCCTAAAATAGAAGTACCAAAGTTCTTGGGTGACTATAAACATTTTAAAACTTTTATAGACGTATTTAACTCACTGGTTCATAATAATCCAAATCTCTCAAATATTGAAAAATTCACGCACTTAACTAACTCATTACAAGGTCCTCCTTTGACCCTTGTGCAATGTACACCTATGACCGCAGATAATTATAATATTGCATATGAAACTCTTGTCAAACGTTACGATAATAAACGTTTGATTGCGTCATCATATCTCCAAGAAATATTCAACGCTCCAAACTTAGTAGATAAACAAATGAACCCTTACTACCTAAGAAAACTCTTGGACATATTTACTGAAAATCTTGCTGCTCTGGCAAATATGAGGTTTCCTGTAGACAAGTGGGACTTTTTATTATTTTTTATGTTTCTCAAATGTTTGGACACAGACACTGTCACTCGTTTTGAAATGGAACAAAATTCAGATAACAATGTTATACCTACTTTTGAATCTCTAAAAACGTTTGTATTAAAACAATGTAACGCTCTCGAAGCCATCAACGCTTCATCTCAACCGAAAGGTAAAAGATCGGAAATAAATAAAATACAAACACGCTCTAATTTTAACTCAACAAAAAATCGCACCTCATCTTTTATGGTAAATTCTAATAAAATATCTTGTAGCCTCTGTAAATCCGAACATTTTATATATACTTGCCCTGCATTTAATAGCAAATTACCTAGAGAACGTTTTGATCTAATAAAACGAAAAAACTGGTGTGTAAATTGTTTAGGTACCAAGCATTCCTCTAAAAATTGCGCGTCTACCGGAGCTTGTCGTATTTGCAGACAGAGACATCATACTCTATTACATTTTGGGGACGAAGTTTCGTCCTCTGAATTAAAACCATCTTCAGAAACTCATAACTCAAATACAACTGATTTTTCAAACAATCAGATTGCGTTGAATGCTCCATCTACGTCACAATCTGCAAATGCTCTCATTGGTGTTGTGCCTAATACGACAGGTGTCCTTCTTGCTACAGCTCTTATTGAAATATTAGATACTCGTAACAATTATCAAACTATTCGTGTTTTGTTAGATTGCGGTTCACAAGCAAATTTTATCACTAAGAAATGTGTAAATAAATTAGGTTTATCTCGCTATAATTTGCCTGTAAATGTACGTGGAATTGGACAAACAGAAACTTTGACTAACTTAGGAGGAATCACGTGCACAATACGCCCCAAAGATAAAGTTCATCCTACCTTTACTATTGACGCTATTGTTTTGCCTAAAATATGTGCAGACATGCCCAACATACATATTAATCACTCATGGTCTCATATATCTAATTTAAAATTGGCTGATCCATTTTTTGATACACCCGGTAATATTGACATGTTATTAGGTGCTGATGTTTTTTCTCAGATTTTAGAAAAGGGTAACCTTTCAGGTAATAGTAACGAACCGACAGCCATTTCAACCATTTTTGGATGGATTTTAATGGGCTCGGTAAAATATACAAATCTACCTCAAATTAACACATTTTTCTGTTCCTCTGAAACATCGTCTCTAGAAAACACTCTTAAAAAATTTTGGGAACTGGAAGAAATTCCACCAGCTCCGAAATATTCTCTCGATGATCAAAGTTGTGAAAAAATTTACTCTGAAACATATACTCGAAATAATACAGGGCGTTATATAGTTTCTCTCCCATTTCGTAATTGTATTGTATCTTTCGGTGATACGCGCTCCTTAGCTTTACGTCGTTTTCTAGTTTTAGAACGCAGATTACTTAACAACCCCGAACTTTATAAAAATTATTCAGATTTTATGCGAGATTATCTTGACAGTAACCACATGTCACCTGTTAATAATGAACATATTAAAAATAAATACTATATCCCTCATCATTGCGTAATTAAACCTGAAAGTACTACCACAAAGTTAAGAGTTGTTTTCGATGCGTCGGCTAAAGTTCCAGGTTTTCCTTCTCTTAATGATTCTCTTTTAATTGGGCCTAAGCTTCAGCAAAACATTGTCACAATTTTACTTAATTTTCGTTTACATTCTCACGTTTTCATAGCCGATATTAAGCAAATGTATAGGCAGATTTTAGTTACCGCTGAATATAGAAATTTTCAACGCATTTTGTGGAGATTTTCTGCGGATGACCCTGTATGCGACTTTCAGTTAAATACAGTAAGTTTTGGGGTTTCTTCCGCACCTTATCTAGCCCTTCGTACCCTCATACAATTATCTCAAGATGAAGGTAAAGGTTTTCCCATGGCCTCCAAGGTTTTAACCACAGATACTTATGTCGATGACATACTCACAGGGAGCAACTCCTTTGATAATGCACTCACCTTACAAGGTGAACTTATTAATTTATTACATAAGGGTGGCTTTGAATTAAGAAAATGGGCTAGTAACGACCCAAAGCTGTTATCTCATTTCCCTCCTTCTCATTTACAAAATCATTCACAGTCGTTTGATTATAAGGAAGATGACGTAATAAAAATTCTCGGCCTACAATGGCAACCCTCGTCTGATTCTTTTACTTATTCAGTAAAACCTCTAGAACGTACTTGTTCTAAACGTACGATCTTATCCGAACTCGCTCGTATATATGACCCACTAGGATTTTTATGTCCACTCACATTTTTTGCCAAACTTTTAATTCAACAGCTCTGGTTACTAGGTCTCTCATGGGATGCTATACCTCCAAACGATGTTATTTCTCGTTGGGAACAATATAAAACCGAGCTTTCACAATTTTCAAACTTTAGTTTACCTCGGCGTTTAATCACTAGTGAATTTAGCCACTGCGAGCTACACGGATTTTGTGATAGCTCCGAGAAAGGCTTTAGCAGTGTTATTTATATTCGTGTTTGCGGAAATAATGGTAATATTCAGACCTTTTTTGTTTGCGCTAAATCTAAAGTAGCACCACTAAAAAAAATATCTCTTCCGCGTTTAGAATTATGTGCTGCCGTCTTACTATCTGATTTATTTTCGTTCGTTTTAAACACATACCGCGAGAAAATTAAATTTGACAAATTGTATGCGTGGTCTGACTCGACTATAACTCTCTCCTGGATAAAATCAGAACCACATAAGTGGAAAACTTTTGTGGGCAACCGGGTCTCCCACATACAAGAAAAAACTTCCCCCTCTATTTGGCACCATGTGCCCTCAGCGGAAAATCCCGCAGACTGTGCATCTCGAGGTCTCTTACCCTCTGATTTAATAAACCATCCTCAATGGTGGACAGGCCCCTCATTTCTTTGTTCCTCGCCAAAAAAATGGCCCTCACATATTATTGAATATTCTTCTCCTGAAATAATTTCAGAGGAAGCAAGACTCACGCTTACCACATTTGTTTCTCTAGACGCGCTCGACTCTCTTCTCGATAAATACTCATCTCTCGCAAAAATAAAACGCATTGTAGCTTATATTTTACGTTTCATTTTTAATTCTAAAAATGATATAAAAAAAACTCAACATTTTACTAATTTTGAGCTGCACCAAGCTTTAATACTCTTAATTAAGCGTGTGCAGCACACCTCTTTTGCCCAAGAAATTTCTCATCTTCAAAGAAATATTCCCATCTCAAAATCTCTCAAAAAATTGAATCCTTTTATAGACACAGATGGTGTTCTCAGGGTCGGCGGTCGATTACATAATTCCAATCTACCCTATGATCAAAAACACCCCATTTTATTACCTCGGTGTAGTCGACTGACTGAACTTATAATAGAGGACACTCACACAACTCACTTGCACCCCGGAGTTCAAACACTTCAATTTCTCTTGACTCAAAACTTCTGGATATTATCTCCTAAACGGGCCATCCGTCGAGTAATATCTAATTGTCTTAAATGCTGGCGTCTCAACCCTAGACCTTGTCAACCACCTATGGGAAATTTACCACTACAACGCGTTTCTCAAGTGAAGGCCTTTTCGGTAGTGGGGGTTGATTATGGCGGTGGTTTCACTATTAAATTAGGCAAAACTAGGGGAGCTAAAACATACAAGGCGTACATATGTCTGTTTGTTTGTTTTACTACAAAGGCGTTGCATCTAGAACTTGCGTCTGATCTCTCTTCGGAAGCATTCTTAGCAGCGTTACGTCGTTTTATAGCTCGGCGCGGGAGATGCTCACACATATTCAGTGACTGTGGCACAAATTTTGTTGGCGCAAATAAGTATCTCTCACAAATTTTTGAAAATGTTGCCAAACAAGAGGCCATTAAATGGTCGTTTAACCCCCCTTCCTCACCCCATTTTGGAGGTCTATGGGAGGCGGGTATAAAGTCAGTAAAAACACATATATCGCGTGTCATAGGTGAACAAATACTTACTTACGAAGAATTTTATACTGTCTTAACTCAAATTGAAGCCGTACTGAACTCTCGTCCTCTCTCCCCGTTAAGTTCTGACCCTAACGATTTGACGGTACTCACACCAGGTCATTTTTTGACACTGGAACCTTTAACCGCATTACCAGACCCTGATCTCAGCAATGTAAAGATCAATCGGCTGACACGATGGCAATTGTTACAACGCCTTCACCAGGACTTTTGGACTCGCTGGCAGAAAGAATATTTACACACTCTGCAGCAGCGAGGCAAATGGACAGATCCATCAACTCCTGTCGCACCAGACACCATGGTACTCATAAAAAATGATATTTTACCGCCATTGCGTTGGAACTTAGGTCGTATTATTGACACATATCCTGGTAAAGATGGTGTAACACGAGTAGCATCAGTTAGAACCTCGCAGGGAATTTTCAAAAGGCCACTGGTAAAGCTTTGCCCCCTGCCTAACTTACACTCTATTTAAAAATATTTTTAAAGGTCGGCGGAATGTTCAGTATTCTCCGATTTCTCTTTTAATTTTAAGTTTAATTTAGTAAATTATTTAAATTAAATAAATTCCTTTTTCCTTTGCCATAAAATGGATTTAAATTAAAATTTTGTTCACTTGCCCGCGTGATTTACTCGGTTTCACAAAAACCTGCTGCTCGGCTATTGAGGAAATATACCGGAGTGGTACAAGAACGGTAGTTCGATTTTGATTGCGAACGCGCTACAACTGTAGCAAATTTTCTCTAATTTTCTCGAAATATCTTTAGAATTGTACGCATCCTCGATTGTGTGTGATTTAACTCAAACGATAAACAATTGTTCGACTTGTGCAATAAAGTCTACAGTCCGCTGCGCTGCCGAATCCTGCCCGATAGACGACAAAACCAGGCTCCTGACATCCAGCCAATAAAGGTAGGAAACGTGCAACCGAGTACGAACAATTTAAGTTAATTCTCATAATTTTCTCTTATTCAAAACATTACATATTAAAATATCACCATTATTTGTATAACACGTATACACTATTTAAACAGGGCATTCACGTATATTTTGATCATCACATAACATATTTTTAATTTCACTGAAATATTTAATAAACGTTTCTATATTTCACAGGGATACTTGTGAAGGCTTTCACGGAGTTTCTTGAATTATTTCGTAATTTGTTCATCGAGCAGAAAAGTTTACGTTACAATTTTATCTGTAAATAGGAACACGATAAAAGGCATGTTCCGAGTCCCAGAGGTCTGGAATTGTATACACCGACGGATCGAGGATTAAGAGGGAACCGGTGCTGGTGTACAGAGATACAAACCAAGGGCTCGTATATCGGTACTACTTGGTAAGTGCTCTAGTGTATTGCAAGCGGAGAAGGGTGGAGGAGGGATTATCAAAAAGAAGGAAGAGGAGGAAAAAGAGATGGGTTTGAACCCACGGAGAAGCGCCAATTAACACCGGCAAACTTAAATGACCTGTGGGTCCGATGAAAAGTGAAAGCAGTCCCAGGCCAACAGGAAACATGGAATAGAGGGAGATGTTTTAGCTGGTTGGAGTCCAGCACTACCCATCCGCGATAGACTCTAAGCGACGGGTGTCCATGATGATTTCCCTCCCGCAAAAAAAAAAAAACAAAAAAAGGCAGAGAGTATAAATAACATCTTACTGTGTGCAAATAAAATCTGGAACACGATGGTGTGGAGGGTAATGGAGAAGCAGATCGTTTGGCGGGAGAAATAATAACTCCTTTCTCTGACCTTAAGCCAGCCTTCGATTTGCCAAAAAGGCTGATTCATTCAGAGTTATGAAACTGGGCCATGGTACACTTCATAAATTATTGGGCTGAATCCCCTGTAATGAGACAGCCAAGGCTCCATGTAAAAGGGCCTTCAACTGACTTCACCGAAAAGTGGTTGCTAGAGCTTGATAGAGAAAGAATGAAATGTTCTCTGAATAAGCACCTAGATATATAGTGGATGTGAAGAGTTGGGATTTTCTCGGAAAAAAGCAGAATCATGCTAAAGTTATGAAACCTACTCGCCGCCCCCCTCTCTCCCGTTTTCGAGGGTCTTGAACAGGAATAACAGGGTGAAAAAAGTTTTTAGTGAAAAGGCCAATAACCATCCTTTTTTGCTTATTTATCATCTGACAGCTTGGCATCTAGTATTTTTGTAGGGATTCTTTATTTTTTCATGGGGATATAACAGATGGTGAAAGGTGATGTCAAGTAGCGGACCGAAACTGCCGTTAGGGGTGGAATCTACCTTGTCAGTAGGTGTAAAATTGTTTCCTTTGTTGTTTCTTGTTAAAGACGTTTGCTCTCCGTTTTCGAGGATGCTAATCAAGAAAAAAATGGTTTTACGCTAGTTCGACCCTTCCTTCACCCTTAAACAGATGAAAACCACTCCTTTCATGCGTTTCACGATATCAATATTCGTCAGGGCGTTCTTGTAAGGGAATGGCTGGAAATTTAGGCGGAGTTCACTGATAAGCAAAGGACGGAAGGTAAGAGTGAATTGTGACAACCCCAGGGGGTGGAAAATTGATTTTAGCTCTCTCTGGTTTAACCGATTAACCCCCGCTTTCGAGGATGCTAATCAAGAAAAAATAAAAGTAAAAGCATTTGATTCATCCTGTTTTCCAATAAGTATATCTGATTGGAGATTCTCAGTTTTAAGAAATACGAATTTCAAATCCTTGCGAGGATAGATTCATCTTTGATGAGGATGTCCAATGGAAAAATGATGACTTTGAAACCACTCCCACTCAATATACAAATTATAAAATGAGAAAAATCAATTTTTCACCCCCCTGGGGTTGGAACCAACCCCATGAGGTTATCACAATTCACTCTTACTATTGTCCTTTGCTTATCAATGAACTCCGCCTATATTTGTAGCCATTCCCCTCAAAGAACGCCCTGACGAGCTATGAAAGGGGTGGTTTCCGTCCGTTTAAGCCGACGTAAAACCATTTTTTTCTTGATCAGCATGCTCGAAAACGGAGAGGTAAACGTCTTTAACAAGAAACAACAAAGAAAACAGGGTAGATTGCATCCCTAAGGACGGTTGCGATCCACTACCTGACATCATCTTTCACCATATCCTCATGAAAAACCTCTGCCCAAGGAATCACTACTTCCACATCCGGATTTTCTGGATAAAGAAAACAATATATTGAGGTTTCTGGTTCTTGTACACACACTAAATCACACTTTTTTCATCCCCTTTAATAATGGGGTGGGGGTGGTAATAGGGTGGCTAATGCCAAAATTTCTTTTGAGATCTTAGCTTCTCTTGTCTATACTAAATATCAATTTTATCAACTCTTACCTGCTTGATTTACCTATTTACTCCAAATTTACCCCAATTTATCCCCCAACCTTCGACGGAACAAGATGAAAATATAATCTAGTTCTAGATCTCATTGAAGTACATACGTGTACCAAATTTCAAGTCAATATCTCAAACAGTTCCAGAGTAAACGTGCGCACAAAAAAAGTTACAGACCGACAGACAGACAGAAATTTTTTTTTTTTCGCTCAAACTTGAAATCTCGACGTTTCATGACATTCTAAGCCTATTTGAACAATAAAAATTTTTTAAAAGTTTTTTGTCGTTACTATACTTCCACTGGATGTGGAAGTAAAAATAAGGAACAATAGTCGATGCCGAGCTGCCATATGAGAGATAAACAAAAAAAGTAGATTTGGCCGTTTGAGGGGGTGCGCATGATTAAAAACTTTTTTCACCCTGTTATTCCTCTTCAGCACCCTCGAATACGGGGGAAGGAGGGGGGGCAGGTTTCATAACTTTAGCATGATTTTGCCTACTCTACTCTTCCAACTCCTTATATCCACTAATAATAAGATTGAAGGATGATTCTACTTGTCGGAAGTGTGAAGTCGAAGATGAAACCATCACTCATACTATAGACAGTTGCACACCACTAAGAGAGTCAAGGCATGGGTATCTGGAAAGGTAATTTTTGTAGCCAGGGGACTACGTGATCTACCCTGGAATGAACTGTCGTCCTTCACGGGGAGCACTTTTTCTCGAATTCGACATTCTAGACTTTATCATTACTGAAGTAGAGATACTGGTGTATTCTTTCTATGATTTTTCAAGTATCACTCCCCTACCAATGTTTTTGCTACACGAAGGTACTTCCTACCTCCATGCCAAATTACAAATTTTCCTCGGAAAGTACCCAACAATTCACCGGACGGATAAATATAGGAACATAATTACACTTTGCTTTATGTACATATATTTACTGCATTAAATCGAAATTTTTTAAAATTTATTGGCAATGTTGTAATAATAAGCTATTAGTAAAAGTATTTACCGCCACTATCCTCCTCCTCCTTTTTACTCGAGCTTATAAGGGATCCTAATCCCTGGAGAAGCTGCCCAGCGTTTTCATTCCCGAATTTTGAGAGCACATCTCCAATCTGGGCCGCCCCTCCGGACTGCATAAAGTTGTTGACCATGGCCCCTATATTTTCAGCATTTTGTTCCTTCAGGATGGCTGACGCCGCCTCTGCAAAGGGGTTAGCATCATCGACGTCGACCTCATTGTCGCTTGTGTCTTGTAGGGATGTGTTGACGATAGATAATATGACTAGAAGTAATAAGTAATTGCTGGCCATTTGGTGAATTTTGCCTTTTCTGAAAAAAAAAAGAAGTTTCTATCATTTAGGGCCGGTACTTTGACTTAAGTATGAATAGACTTTATTCGGCGAGTAACTATCTGACTGCTATCTGCAGGATAACTCGTATGTGCACTTTGATTCAAAATATACTCTCGGTTAACTATTCGATAGATATCCCAAGTAGCACAATTAATTCCTCAAGATATCCCGAGGATAAACATTTAGGAATTAGTAAATATCTTCTAGAGGTCTGTAATAGTTCCCTAAGATGGGCAAATATCAGCATATTAGTATTAAATAGTACTTCCCATGGTAATCGAAAAAAGCTATTAGTATAGAATCCTGTGAGCAGCCTTTTGCATGCCTATAGAATTCCCATAGTAATCTTTAGGATATCTTATCGCTTGCCAATATAAATGGTCTCGAGGACATCTTTATAGGATTTCTGTTAGATGTACCGCATCTTTCGGGTATTTTATCGCTTACCAATATAAACAGTACTGAAAACATCTTTATAGGATTTCTATTAGATGTACCAACACACACTTCTTATCATGATACAAAGAAAACATTGTATCATGCTTCTTATAGAATTGCCAGCGGCAGCTGGTGAAATGTTGCACTGTTGCCAACTCTGTTAGATAAGCAAAAAAAAAACTGTAGAAAACTGGGAATTTATTTTAGTGAAACTATTAATCTACTGTTTTTATTCCAGGGTCCACCACTTAAAACTCCCCTGATTCGTAACTTCCTTATTTTTTAAGCTACCACCATGTTCAGCACATCAAATTGTAGATATTTTTAAGGCCTTTAAATATGCATACCGAGTGATTTTAAAAAAATTTTTTGAAAAAATTATTACGAAAAAAAAATTAATATCCTTGAATATTTTTTTCCCTCACCCTGTACATGAACTGTGTTAATGTTTTCTTATAGAGGTGTTAATTAGCTTCAATTTATATTACTAAAAAAAAAAATTATACAAATTTTGCAATTTCCTATTATTTAGTACATTTTAATAAAGTTTGTTTTTAAAAATATTTATTTCTTTTGTTTCTTGTTGCTGTTTTGTTACGTTGAGTATTGTTTGTGGTAAGCATAAAATTATTATTTACATTTTTTCAGTTACCTATTTTAAAAAAAGTCAGTTTGGAATCGGAAGGAGTGTTTTTAATTTTTTTCTCTAAAACGAAAGAGAATATCGAATATAACGTGATAATATAAATTGAAGCTAATTAAAACCTTTATAAGAAAACATTAACACAGCTCATGTGTAGGGTGAGGGAAAAAAATATTCAAGAAAATTATTTTTTTTTGTAATAATTTTTTCATTTTTTTTTTAAATCACTCTATGCATATTTAAAGTTATTAAAAATATCTACAATTTGATGTGCCGAACATGGTCGTAGCTTAAAAAATAAGAAAGTTACGAGTCTGTACCTTTCCCACTCTTTTTTAACCATCTACCTAAATCTTTCGTAATTTAGCCACGAATTAATAAACTTTTGTTCATATTTCGTATATTTTTTTTTTTAGGTGTACTATGACTAGTAGACGCTATATTATCGGAATTAGAATCACTGCTCATGATGGACAATATTTTATAAGAATTAAACGATAAAAAATATTCGAATTAAAACAGTATATCGGCCTGGGTTTCACTGGTCATAAACAACGAGTTCGAACAAGACTGTGTAGTCATCGTCTATGATCATCGTAATGGATTTCCAAACTAGAGTGTAGATTTTACAAGTAGCTATAGCGCTAGCGTCATCTAGCGACTATTACGAAACCTACTTAGAAATCGTCAGGGATGTATTTACAATGGACCCGTTTAGTGTGACGTCAGATTCTAGGCAACCAACAATACAAGTGTGTGTTGCTAAAGATTTTGAGCCTTATGTACGATACATTTAAGGGTTAAAAATATGGCTGTTGATCAGGGCCTCTAATTTTATTTGGTTAAAACACATATTAATTTAATTGAGTAAATTATATGTAGAACGAATCTAACGTATTTTAAGAATATGGCCTATGAATTGAATTGTCTTAGATATGCCATATAATTGAGTAATAACACAAAATTGTTAACAGCAATTTTTGTCATCCTTAATAGCAAGGTGCATAAGAGCGAAAATATTAACTGTAAATTTCGTTATCCCACTTGTATTGTTGGTTGCATAATATTTGACGTCACTACTAAACGGGTCCATTATTTCAGTTGGTGCGGCATTTTTCCTTTTTTGTGGACTTTAAAAAGTTCAGGTAATACCTTAATAAAATAATTGATCCGTATGCAAAAAAAACTGTAGATTTAGCAGGTCGGACTAAAAACTGGGAAGAAAACCAAAAAACGGTAGATCTACTGAAAAAACAGTAGGTTGGCAACTATGAAATGTTGGTTAATCAAAATCTCAGTATGAGACATCAGGCCCAAACCAAACCAAAGATTAGAGATCGTTATAAGTTTCATCGAAATAAATTGATGATCCCCGAGAGAATTTGAACGTTGCAGTAATGTTATTAATGTTCTATAAATTCATGAGTATAAGATAATGCATGATTGATTATCGTCAGTGGTTTGTACGTGGCGTCATCTAGGAATAATTTCTGTAACAAACTACGTGGGAAACAAACAAATTTTATGCATTAAAAGAATTTCTTCTTGCAATTTCTATAGGTGTTCTATTCGCGATAATAATAATATTTAAATTTTAATACTGTATTTGATCTCTGTAATACATAGACAATTGAGCTGTATGGTAATTCCCTTTTAGAACTTCTAGAAGATGTCTACAAATATTCTGTTAAGGATAATAATACTATTTCCCTTTTAATACTTTATTTGATTTCTATAATACTTAGAAAATTGAGCTGTATGGTAATTCCCTTTTAGAACTTCTAGTAGATGTCTGTGGGTTAACAAAAGTTGGAATTCCTATATAATGCCCAGTTTACATTTCCACAGTGCATAAAAGTTGAGCACATATAAAGATTTCTCATTTTGATTTCGGAAGGACGGAAGGACTTCTAGAGTACATAAATACAAGATATCCACGCGGGCAGTAAATAGAACTTCTTAAAGATATCTTAAAGAATTCTGTGCTACTTGGGATGGCTTTAGATATTTCCCAAAGTGTTACCAACTTAAGACAATGTAGAGTAAGGAAGTTTTATGCTTCAAATAGATATAGAAAAGATCCCCCTACTGTGGTTTCATGATTGTTTATCATATTGTTTGAAATTGTAAATAATAAATCTTTAACATGGCTGGTCCAAAGGTCGGTTCTCCATATAAACTTAGAGGATCAGTTTTTAGTTTCTTTATGCGTCATTACAATGGCTAGCATGTATCGCATACCGTGTGTGTAGTCGCGGGCTAGGCATGGGGGTAGAATTATAACATCGCGTGTGTCAGCTGGCTGAAATGAAATAACAGAGCTGGATTGCCCCACCGATGGACGAATTTACGGCTGCCGGTGTTGTCATATTTCTCGCGCTACGTGAATGTACATGCCTAATGGGAAATTAAACGCACGGTATCAAATCGTATGTTGTGTTATCAACTAATACACACGCCAAGTTACTCGACTTCTATGGAGGCGCCTTGGTGAAAGTCGCATAAAATATTTCGTCCAGCTCTCACAATTAAAAAATTAACTTATTTACAAAAAGAAGCTTTATTTCTGATAAGAAATATAATAGACTACAAACTCATTGTAATTTTTAAGGGGTCAAGTGACCGAGCATGAATTATATATATCCAGTACGATGCTGGTATATAAAACTATAACTTTAGGCACTATGTCGTCACTTTTGGGCGTTACAAGTGAGACCACAGATAAAAAAATGTTCTTGTACGGCATTCCTTATGTTGATAGTTCATAAAAAAATAATCACATAGAACCTATTGCCGTACAAAAATAATGGGACAGGAAACCAGAAGAATTTTTGATTTTCCGAAAATTTTTCCAGGCATATAGGTAATGTAATACTGTACGGCGTTTGTACAATTAAATTTGTATGCTTTCATAGATTCATTATTCCGCAACGCCGTACATATTTGGTGATTACAGATTAAGAATAATAATAAAAAAAAAAATTAAAAAAAAATTTATACAAAAATGTCTAGTGCTTCTCAGGCTGTAGTATACTTGAGGATTCGCTATTTTCCAGAACTGCAATTTGATGGAACAGATCTTTATTGTAGTAGTTGTAACAAAACAATTTCTTGGACATCTAAAACAAATGTTAATAGACATATTTCCTCACAAAATTATATGAGTGCTAGTGGCTCTACTGATAATGACAGTCAACGTAATATTAATTTAGATTTAGCGGAAGTGATAGTGGAATGTAACATACTAGATAATGTTAGTCCAATGTTACATCCCCCAACACCTCCTCTTCGAGTGAGTCTTTATAATAAACTGATCATATTAACTTTGGATAACATGGAATTCCCTATTAAAGGTAAGATATATTTTGCCATACTGGCATAAAAATCTTTCCGCGCTGGCAGAGCCAACCCGGACTTTCACGTCAACGAGATAAAATTCCTGAGCTCTGTTTATGAAAGATAAACTGTCCGTCAATAATTAATATATAATTGCCTCGTTCAAGCTAACAATAAGTCAATATGGCTGCCACATTGAATGGGCTAATATGACCGACATCACAATTTTCAATTACTATTTGATATAGTCCCTAAAGGCCGGTGAAAATGTTATGGAAAATCTCATCAGCTGTGGAAAATCCTAAAAAGTAAAAATGTACGGCATCTATTTTTCTTTATATTTCCATCTTTAAAGAATTCAAAATAGCAATAATTTTAGAAATATTAGTCATTTTACTAATATACAGCGCATTTTGAAAATCTTTTAAATTTTTAAAATTTTATTTATTTATTTTTTTAATTCATATTTTCATGTGCTTCCATTAATTGTAACCGGCTATAATGTACAACGATAATATTTAGTTACATCATGTCAAGAAATTAGTTGCCGTACAAGAATTTATGATCTTATTGCCAAAAAATGAGATTCAACCCCCCAAACGCAGGTAATTGTTTATTTATATTTATAGTTACCATAATTTTCAGACGGCACAATTGTTAAAAATCATTGTTGATGTTGAATAATATTTTAGAATCGATGCTGTACATTTCGTAATGATCTTGCACCCCACGGGTCTAGGGAAGGGGTTGCGTCCGGGATTTCTCACCCTGTAATCACCAAATATGTACGGCGTTGCTGAATAATGAATCTATGAAAGCATGCAAATCTAGTTGTACAAACGCCGTACAGTATTAAATTACCTATATCCCTGGAAAATTTTTCGGGAAATCAAAAATTCTTCTGGCATCCGGTCTCATTATTTTTGTACGGCAGTAGGTTCTAGGTAATTATTTTTTTATGAACTAACAACATGTACAAGAATATTTTGTCTGAAGAGCGCATTTCCGGGGGGAAAATTCAATAGTCCTCTGTACTCACCTTTATCTCCTAAAAGTGACGGCATAGTGCCTAAAGTTATGGTTTCATATACCAGCATCGTACTGAATATAATTCATGCAGGGTCAGTCGACCTTAAAAATTACCATGGCCTTGTAGTCTGTAATGCTCTACGAAATTATTTATGTGCAGTTTCCACGTGTCTTGCGTAGTTTTAGACATATCAGTGGCGGAATTATTAAAATTCCAAGTGTTTCGATTTTTGTTTATGATGAGCAAAATTTATCAATAAATTATTTTTGTTTCGTATTAAGAGTCACCAACACTCAATTCGTTAAGGTTTAGGCATGCAACAAAATTGTTCCTTACGTATTATTCAACTACGATAGACTGACCTAATATGTATATAATAATATACCTAGTGCTTAGTTGTATCGTAAAAAGTATATCTCGTTTGTTCAATTAAAGTCGAGGTAAAATGTAAAATGAAAGAAGTCGTATATTTCAACTTACTTACTTCAGTTATAATTATGAATATTTTATGCAGATAACATGAATAATCGTCACATATTATAAAGGTACTTATTTATTTAAGAGTAATTTATTTAAGCGTAATCACAGTGGAAATTATAACCTGTTTATTTTGATCGTTCTGTTATTTCTATTTAAACAAGTAGCCCGGGTTGATTAGATAAGGTGTATCAAAGTTTAAAATAATTATCTAGAAGATCTATTTAAAATAGTCAGAGGTTAACAAAAAATTATTACACATATACTTATTTTAAATTTTGTAAATTATACAAGGTGTTTCAGAAACACGTATCAACCGTGCTTGGTCAGGTGTTATTCAAAGAAATAAGTGGGGTTGGCTTAATATACCAATATGCGTATGTCTTAATATGAACAGTTTTCGAGGTATTGAGTATTGAAGTTAAATGTTTTTAACGGATTCTTTACTACCTATACTATTAACTAAAAGTAAAACAATATCGGATTGAGTTACATATGTGTACATTTTAGGAGTCGAAAATATGATTAAGATAGTATCAGTGTTATATTTCATAGAGGAGAACACTTACAAAACTGCCATTTTAAGCCATACTTTTAATTTTTGTGAGGTTCGACTTCTTCACACCATCTCGAAAAACATGAAACATCTTTTAATTTTACATAAAAAAAGGTACACTTGTTTATAGGCGAGCGGGAGATCGCTCAAAAAATACACTACACCGGCCACGGACGTTCTAGTGTCTAATTTCAATGTATTCTTATGTTTTCGAAGTCGCTGAATACGAATCTGAAGTTACTTTTTTGCCTTAAAGTGTGGCAACATTGAGAAAACTCAAAATTGAATAAAAAATACGAAAATAAAAATTTATCAATTGTTCGTCTTTAACTCGCTATATCCTCGGCAGTTATTAATATAATAATAATAATAATAAGATTTATTTTCCACTGTGACAATGTACATTGTATGGAATTCGTCAATTAATACAAAAGTGCAGACACTTTATAATAACATTTATCAATTAAAAATGTTTTTAATTTTTTTTAAAGATATACAAATTTTTACTGTCTTTAATTGTTGGTCTCTTGGTCCCAGACTATTGGGAGCATCAAAACTAAGTTTTTGTTTAGCGAACGGCACATGAAACTCATCAACATGCCTCGTATTATAACTGTGTATATTTTTATTTATGGTAAAACTGTTTTTATTCCGATAAACGTAGACACACATTTCATGTATGTATAAACACGGGAGAGTTAAAATATTCAGCTTTTTAAAACCATCTTTACATGATTCCCGCTGCGGTATGTTCGTTATGCATCGGATTACTCTTTTTTGTGCAATAAATACATCAGTTGTCTGAGTAGAATTTCCCTACAAACAAATTCCGTACCTAAGTCTTGAATCTGCTTGGGCGAAGTAAACCTGCACTAACTGATGTGTTTCTAGTACCGTCCGCAAATTAATAAAAAGAAACTTCAGCGAATTTATTTTGCAATTAAGTTTAAGGCAATGCGACTTCCAGTTAAGAAATTCATCCAAATGAATACCAAGAAAACGCACGCTGTCTTGTGTATTTGTTAAAGTTACCGTGTTGACATCGAACTTTAAATCGTCTATTTCTTTTTGACGATTATGAATCAAGAGCATGTCAGTTTTTTCAGTATTGAAAAATAAATCGATGCCATTAAAGTAATCTGATATTTTGGTAACCGCCTCTGCACATTAACATTCAATGCTCCAGTATTTCTTGATGATACTACAAGAGAAAAGTCATCAGCATAAGCTGTGTAATAATTGTTTTTTATGACTGATGATATATTGTTCACATACAGAATAAATCAAATCGGACCAATTATTGATCCCTGGGGGACCCCCATATTTACATCCAAGCAGTCAGAGTTTATGTAATCTACAGATTTCTCAGTTTCAACTTTTAAAGATACATATTGCTTGCGATCTTGTAGGAAAGTTGATATCCAGTTCAATGCAACGCCTCTTATGCCATACGTTTCTAAAATACACAATAATTGTTTATGGTTTACACAGTCGAATGCCCTACTCAGATCGCAAAAGATCACCGCAGGACATTCGCCTGTCTCAACATATTCCATGATTTGATCATATAATGATAACATTGCAGATGATGTTGACTTGTTTATACGGAAACCGTGCTGATTATTTGATTATATTATGATTATGATTATATTCTCTTTTTAAATTTTTACTGCATGAACTTCAAACTATTTTCAAAAAAAAAATGAAAGCTACCCGAAATGTCAAAACAAATTTTTGCCTGAGTTCTGAATTTTTGAATGTTTTTTTGACGATTTTATGAGTTGTAACGTTCGGACGTAAAAGTTGAGCAACGAAGTTTCAAATTTTGCATTACAACCTATATAGCATTAAAACATGAGGAAGTTTCCTGGAAAGTTTCAGATCAAAATATGCAATAAAAAAAATGACAGGAGTTTTAAGATCGGTCTCCTTAGCCGCGCGGACCGCGCCAGGCAGCGCAGTTAATACCGAGCGACACCTTCAATGAACTACGACCGGGGATCCTAGTTTTTTGTCTTTTTGTGGCTAGTTTTTCATTTATTTTGTAAAACACCAAGAAAATTAGTAATAAATATATTATATTATTTACAATATATTTTATTTTATTTTATTATATTATATATAATATATGTATGTATATTATATTTGAAGGTGGCAATTTATCTACAGATAAATATTTTTCTGTGTCTTAATGAATTAATATCACTACTCACAGCCTTCGACTTTTTCACCGGATCATACAACATAAATACAAAAAGACTAGCAATATACATTGTGTGTAGTGGCGTATAGGGAGTAAGAATTACAACATTGCGTGTGCCAGCTGGCTGAAATGAAATAACTGAGAGCTGAGATCTTCGCTGCTGTGTTGTCATATCTCTCGCGCTACGTGAATGTACATACCTAATGGGCATTTACACGCACTGTATAAAGTGTTTTCAAATGAGACAGTATTTAATGTGGCTAGATCACACAAATTTTCTTCTGACATTTTTTTAGTACTTTGTAAGCTGTCTCTTTACTAATTTTAAAAAATTAAGAAACAGTATCGCTACTAATAGCGTGGGCAGTTGGTAATGCTGTACAGAAGACACCTACATTTTCAAACAAAATATGAATCGGAATGTATCTTCTATGATCAACGCGAGCAGCAATTTTTTCAGTGAAAAACCAAATTTGAGGGTGTTGTTCAAAATTATTATGTTTTGATAGCAATGAAATAAATACATCTGTGTCTGGAGATTCACCAATGATTGATTATTTGCGGACCCGCACGGCTAAGAAGGCCGATTTTAAAATTCCTGCCATTTTTTTTTCTATTATATATTTTGATCTGAAGCTTTCCAAAAAACTTCCTGATATATTATATTTTAATGCTATAGGTTGTATTGCAAAATTCGATACTTCGTCGCTCAACTTTTACGCCCGAACGCTACAACCTACGACATCGTCAAAAAAACATTAAAAAATCCAGAACTCGCACGAAAATTTGTTTTGACACTTCGGGTAGATTTCATTTTTTTGAAAATAGTTTGAAGTTCATGCAGTAAAAATTTAAAAAGAAAAGATTCTAGAATGCAATGACCAGCAAGATCCACCGATCTCAATAGTTTGGATTTTCTTTTGTGGGGTCACCTTATTAAAACTCTGGTGTATAAAACTTCCATTAACACTTTAGAAGATTTAAGAGAGTGAATAGTTGCCTCGCGTGAAACAATACGGAATATGCCAGGAATATTTGAACGAGTGCGCAATTCGATGGGCGGAAGGGCGGAAGCATGCCTATTAAGTGAAGGTGGCCATTTCCAACAATTTTTATAAAACAAAATTTATCATTATCAATGTTAATAACAATTAGTTTCAATTTGAATTTAATTGTTTTAATCAAGAAAAACGCAAGAGACAATTCTCATGTGGAATTGACCAGGCTAATCAGAAAAAATATCCACATGGAAAAATGTCACTGGCGTTCCACTTTTTTTGGTAAAAAATATCAGAGGACATGTTTGCAGGGACGTCGGTGGTGGAGCAATAAAATAACTTTTCTAACTGAAATATGTGGTTTTATATCCTAATGATATATCAAAATTGAAAATATTATCTAGTACTTTCTGAGATATTAAAAATAGCGATTAAAAAAAAATCAACAGCAACATGCGGATATATGTTCATATGAACTTTTCTTCATAAAATGACCTAAAGAATCACACCCTGAAATATTAACACGTCATTAAGGAACCTCCTGTATAAAAAACATATATTCGGATCAAAATAAGAACCTGCTTCTTTTTAAACATTACTTGAGGATCTGATTTTACAAAGTAAGAGAGCAATTTTCGTTTATTTTCGATTTATTTTAAATATTTAAAAAACCAAACATAGTATAATTTTTAAGTCTTTTAGGTACTTGCTATTGTTGTTCTATCAAATTCAACTATATATTTTTTTTTATTGTAAATTTCTGTTGTACTTGAATATTGTAATTTGGTCATAAAAACATTTCATAATTTCATTATTAGAGCATAGCATTTAACTATATACTGTCGCGTGTTTCCACCCTTAGGAAACCACCCTCGCAAATTCCGTGGGTTCCAAAAATTATAACAAGAGATGAGATGTCCACTAACACACTTTATTAAATATTTACTGGATACTTCACAATACTATTATTAATTTAAATACACTTTACTGACTAAAATCACAATGTTTATCACTTTGTTTATCTTTGAAGTCTTAACCTCACTTTCTATACTTTCTGAACTACTGAACTACTCGCTGAGAATGCGGTCGGTCTTTTATACCTGAAAATGACAGATCTCGATTTTTCTGTGATGACGCCACCATTTTCTAGATAATACCAGATGTCACCAGAACTAACTTCTGGTAGGTTTCTCGAGTAGGTGCAAATACACTACATTCAGATATTCGATCTGTTGAAGTCTGTGCCTTCTTTTTAGTAACCAACATAACCTTAAATTTTAAGGGGTTGCAACATATTACACTGCCCCCTCCTTAAGCCTGAACGTCCCGGTCAGGCAATTCAGCCTCTTTCACATACTTCGCCAGTCTATCCAAGTGTACGATCTTCATCTTGGACTTTTTGTTTCGTTGAATACGATAGACGACATCATTAATTCGGGTAATAACAGTATAAGGTCCTTCCCAAGGAGGTTGAAGTTTCGGTGACTTCCCTTTCTTCCGCTGTGGGTTGTACAGCCAAACCAAATCTCCTGCCTTGAACCCTTCTGAACTACCCTTACGGTCGTATCGAGCCTTCATTCGGTCACTGGCTATGGTGATTTGGTCTCTAACCAGCTCATGAACATTTCTTAGCCGTTCACTCATTTCATCCACATAGCTGTTCACAGGAAGCTGTTCTCCGCCTGGTGTTCCGAAAATCAAATCACACGGCAGTCTGATCTCATGTCCAAATACTACACGGGCTGGTGTTTGTTTCGTAGACTCGTGGATAGCAGCTCTGTATGCCATGAGGAAGAACGGTATGTGGAGATCCCAATCGCGTTGATTCTTATGAACCACTTTAGAGAGATGTTCTTTCATGGTCTTGTTATGTCGTTCCACCATTCCATCTGATTGCGGGTGAAGGGCTGTTGTCCGTGTTTTGTGTATCCCCAATAACTTGCAGATTTACTGAAACACCCCTGAACTCAAAGTTCCTCCCTTGATCTGAGTGCAGCTCCAGGGGTACACCAAACCGACATATCAAATTATCTACCAAGACTTTGGCGACAGTGACTGCTTCTTGGTTTGGAATTGCATAGGCCTCTGGCCACTTACTAAAATAGTCCATGGCAACCAGTATGTACTTGTTCCCATCCTTGGTTACTGGGAATGGGCCGGCTATATCGATCGCGATCCTTTCGAAAGGAGCTCCGACGTTATATTGCTTCATTGCACCCCTACTTCTAGTCTGTGGTCCCTTACTGGCTGCACAAATTTTGCAATTGCGACACCAAGCTTCCACATCTTGACGACTATTTACCCAATAAAATCGTTCTCGTACTTTATTCAGGGTCTTATTAACGCCGAAGTGCCCACCGGATGCTCCATTATGCACTTCCTGAAGTACTTTCGGTACTCGACACCTGGGAATCACTAGACGCATAACGACTTCCCTGCCATCCGGGCTTTCCCAAGCTCTCTTTAGCAGCCCGTTCATGACTTTAAGTGAATCCCATTGGGCCCACAAAGCCTTCAATCCAACTGCCTTATCTGAAACATCCTTCCATGCTGGTCGAATTCCTTTCTCCTTTGCTCTCAATATAGCCCCAATTTCTGTGTCATTCAGTTGTTCTTGTCTCAGGGCTTCGGTTGTCCAATCGTCCGGAACCTCTATTTTAATAGTGTTGACGGTCACCGTACCCTGCAATTTCTCAACGTGGCGGCAGTGCTTGCAATCTTCCTTGCATGGTCTTCTAGATAAAGCGTCTGCGTTCTTATGAGATCTTCCAGGTCGATGTTCTATTTTGAAATCATACTGTTGCAACCATTCTATCCAACGAGCCAGTTGACCTTCAGGGGTTTTCAACTGCAACAGCCATTTTAATGCAGCATGGTCGGTCCGAATCTTGAAATGTCTTCCATAAAGTTATTTATGAAAATGGTCCACTGATTTTACGATGGCCAGTAACTCTTTCCGGGTTACACAATAATTTCTTTCTGGTTTGGACAGCACCTTGCTGAAGTACTCGATCACTCTTTCCTGCCCATTCTGGATTTGAGACAGCACAGATCCGACCGAAGAATTGCTGGCATCAGTGTCTAAAATAAAAAGTCCTTCCCGTTGTGGGTACGCTAGCACAGGACCAGTGCATAGAGCTGCCTTCAATTTTCTCCATGCCGTTTCACATTCCGGTGTCCATTGGTACTGCACTTTCTCTTCTGTCAGCCGGTGTAATGGCTTCGCAATTTCTGCAAACCCTTCCACAAAGCGCCTATAATAAGTGCAGAGGCCAAGGAAGCTCCGTACTTCATGAACGTTAGATGGTCTTGGCCAATCTCGTACAGCAGAAATTTTGTCGGGGTCTGTTTGTATTCCATCCGAAGACACCACGTGACCAAGAAATTTGACTTCTTTCTGGAATAGCAGGCACTTCTTCGGGTTCAACTTCAGATGTGCATTCCTGACTCGCCCAAATACTTCTTGAAGATTTTTCAAATGTTCTGTAAAGTCCTGTCCCATAACAAGCACGTCGTCAAGGTAAACCAGGCACGTCCTCCAGGTTAGCCCTCGCAGCACGAACTCCATCAGTCTTTCAAAGGTAGCTGGCGCATTGCAAAGTCGAAAAGGCATCACGGTAAATTGATAAAGACCACTGCCTGCTGAAAACGCTGTCTTTTCTTTATCATCAGGATGAAGCCCCACTTGCCAGTATCCACTCCTAAGGTCTAACGTAGAAAACCATCGTGAGCCTGCCAACGTGCTTAACGTGTCGTCAATTCGTGGTAATGGGTAACTGTCTTTCTTCGTGACATCGTTTAATTTTCGATAATGGACACAAAATCTTAATGTTCCATCCTTCTTGGCAACCAAAACTACTGGCGATGACCAGGGACTCGTCGACTCCTCAATGACTCCATCTTGTAGCATCTTGTCTATCATTGCCGAGGCATCTTCTTGTTTTGCTAATGGAAGCCTCCTAGGTGGTTGTCGAATAGCGGGTGAGTCGCCAGTATTTATCCGATGCTGGACTATGTCTGTTTTTGTAAGGGCCTCTGTATTCTTGGCAAATACTGAACTTTCCTTTTCCAGGAACTTGATTGCCTCCCTTCGTTCATCCTCAGATAAATGCTCCAACTGGGTACTCAACAAGGTCAAAACTTCCTGGTCTATTTTCATAGATGAACTTCCCTCTGTTTGTTCCTCGCACCTCGCTACCCATGTGACCGGTTCATAGGAGCCAATCGGTTTGCCTTCCTTAATTGTCACCGAGTGGGAATTTAAATTAACGACTCTAATTGGGATTTTGTCTTTAGTCCGGGTTAAAGTTCTCGCCACAATAATATTGGCTAGGGACTTAATCGATTCGTCTTCTTCAACTAGGCCAACACGTTACTCTCCAGGATTTCCTTCTAAGGTAGCATCGATCATTTGTTCTGAATGAGCAGGAATCTTGATCGTCTGTGTTGTTAACAATCTCGCTTTATGGAATTGGTCATCTGCGGTTGCCAGAATAAATTCCTCATTTCCAATTTTTAAGACTCGCTCACCTACGTCAACAATAAATCCCTGCTCTCCCATGATGTCTAGACCCAAAATGAAATCATCCATAATGTCAGCCACAATGACCTTGTAATTTAACCTCAACCGTCCAACCTGCAGTTCCAAGTTGACCTCTCCATGGACCGCAGCCCTGTCCCCTGTGGCTGTCCGAATGATTACTCCATTTTGCTTCTTGTCAATCTGCAAGCCTGATATAAACCCTGGCCGCACTATTGATGACGTAGCACCGGTGTCAATCGTAAACACGCATTTTCTTCCATTCACATATCCTTGCAACAACAGACTACTTGGAATTCTTTGGAGCTGGGAAATCTTTATTTCTCTGGGGGCACCGCATTCCCTAGCCAGCACAGCCCCCTTGGTGCTGGCTATCTCTAGTTTTCCGGCTTCTCTTCAACATTCACAGCATTTACTCGACTCTCCGAGTTCTGCTGTCGACAGTCTCGTTTCATATGTCCCACCTTGCCGCAGTTGAAACATTTAATACCTCCGCTCGGCTTTCCTTTATTTTGTTGTTTTTCTTGCTTTCCGAGGCCATCCAATTTATCGCATAATTTGGTGAATATTTTCTGCATCTCAGTCAGCAAGGGGTTCTGGTTCATTTCTGGTTGCGATTCTTCGAGAGTCACAGCTCGCACTCTCGACCTTGGAGTATCCCTGTAAGCGGCTTCTACTTCGAGTGCACGCACCAAAGCTTCGCTACTACTTTGGTGTCTCGTCAGCCTCAGAACTCGCCTGACCTCTTCGTCCCTTATACCATCTAAAAAGGCCCCCACGGCTAATTGTTCCTGGAATTCTTTAGGTGCACTCGGATACGCCAGGTGTGCCAGTCTCTCTATCGCAGCTTCAAATTCTTGTAAACTTTCCCCAGCTTTTTGCATCCGGGATTTCAGCTGAGCCTGGTATAATTGGGCAAGGTGTTGATCGCCATACCTCAAGTCTAATGCAGCTTCCAAGACTTTGAAGTCCCTTTGTTTCTCAACTGGGATGGTTTGGAGTAACTCTGAAGCTTGGCCCCTTAGCGCTAGAACTAATGCCATGGCCTTTTCCTCATTATCCCAGTTGTTGGCACACGCTGCTGCCTCAAACTGCCTCTTGTACGTTGTCCAGGAACTTTGGCCATCAAAGGAGGGAGGTTTTAATCGAGGGCCTGATGATGTTACTAGCTGGCCTCCTTTTTCTCTCAATTGTCGTTTAAGTCTCTCCATTTCTCCTTCGAACTCGCTCATTTTTCCTCTGATTTGACTAACTTCTGTCTCGACCACAACTACTTTGTCTTCGACCTTGTTTATCTCTTCTTTGACCTCACTCTTTAATTCTTCGTTGGCAGAAATGATAGCGTCCTGCTGTATTTTCATTTGTTCATTCAGAATTTTCCTTAATTCTTCTTGCCGTCTTTCTTGTTCCTCTTTTTCTTGTTGGCGTCCTATTTCCAGATTTTCCATCATTTTCTTTAATTCATCTCTTTCTTCTTGACGTCTTGTTTCTTGCTCTTCTTTTTCTTCTTGACGTCGCTTTTCTTGTTCTTCTTTTTCCTCTTGACGTCGTCTTTCTTGTTCCTCTTTCTCCTCTTGACGTCGTCTTTCTTGTTCCTCTTTCTCCTCTTGACGTCGTCTTTCTTGCTCTTCTTTCTCCTTTTCATGTTCTTCTTTTTCTTTTTGGCGTCTTATTTCCAGATTTTCCATAATTTTCTTTAATTCATCCCTTTCTTCTTGACGTCTTCTTTCTTGCTCTTCTTTTTCTACTTGACGTTTTTTCTCCTGTTCTTCTTTTTCTTCCTGCCGTTGCTGCGCCATCATTTTTTGGAATTGTTCGAATAAGTCCTGTATTTGTTTATCGGATGCCATACTTCTTGTTGTTACGGGCATATGATGAAAATAAAATAAATTTAACTGTCACGTCACTATCGGTAATGGAACTTTCCAGACAAATCTCGAAATAGCACGAAAAAGTCTTATTCAGAGTCTTTTGTCACTATCCAGTTCAGAGAATTTAATAATCTCCACTAATGTCCAAATAGAAAAGTTCTAGAAATTTTTCACGCACTAACACAAATAAATGAGTCTTTTTCAGTGTCTCTATCACTTCTCAGTTCAAAGGATTTAATTATCACACTAACTAATGTCCTAATAAAATGTTCTAGAATGTCTCAAAAATGCACTTAACACTATTTTCCTGTTCGAAAATAACCCTCGAACAATGTCCAGTAAATGAGTCCTCCGTGTTAGCACTAACCCTCGAGAATACTTCTCGAACACTCCAGCACAACTTCAGAGCTCCTCTTGTCATAAAATTCCGCTTTCTGACACCAATTTGTCGCGTGTTTCCACCCTTAGGAAACCACCCTCGCAAATTCCGTGGGTTCCAAAAATTATAACAAGAGATGAGATGTCCACTAACACACTTTATTAAATATTTACTGGATACTTCACAATACTATTATTAATTTAAATACACTTTACTGACTAAAATCACAATGTTTATCACTTTGTTTATCTTTGAAGTCTTAACCTCACTTTCTATACTTTCTGAACTACTGAACTACTCGCTGAGAATGCGGTCGGTCTTTTATACCTAAAAATGACAGATCTCGATTTTTCTGTGATGACGCCACCATTCTCTAGATAATTCCAGATGTCACCAGAACTAACTTCTGGTAGGTTTCTCGAGTAGGTGCAAATACACTACATTCAGATATTCGATCTGTTGAAGTCTGTGCCTTCTTTTTAGTAACCAACATAACCTTAAATTTTAAGGGGTTGCAACATATTACAATACAAAATTTATGGTAAAAACTGTACGTGGTTAGAGCAAAGAGAAGTACCTGAACCTATTTTAAAGGTATAACATTCATGATTTTTTTAATATTTATAATAAACCGAAAATAAACGCATATTTCCCTCTCACTCTGGAAAATCCTATCCTTAAAGTCGTTTAAAAAAATATCAGCAGCTGTGTAAGTAGTAACTCTCTACGAATATAAAAAAATGCCACAATTAACATTTAGAAAAAATATAAATATAATATTTTGTATTTATTAGAAATGGGTGATTCAGTCATGTTAAACAATCGTAAATTGTTGACGTTAAAATACTTTAAAAATGAATTACCTTTAGTTATAAGTTATACGATCAGGTATTCAGTACTTCAAGTGCTTAAGTATAGTTTAAATATGCAGTTAATTACATGGTTATCTGAAAAAGGCTTTTTTAAAGATAATAGTATATTACTTATATTATGTCAAGGTTAAATATAGCTAAATTTATTTGTACTACTTTAACACAATATACTAGTAGTAAGGATCTAAAAACTACTTTCTATTTCTAATGTAAATTTACTAGAAGGTTTCGTATTACCTTTGTTTTCTAGTATCCAAATTTTAAAAATGTCGTCAATATATTTCCATCAGATAATCGCATTTTCTATACAAATTTGAAGGTATTTATTCTCAAAATCATCGTTGAAGAAATTACTTAATTACTGATAATGTAGATCTCATTGCTATATGAAACTGTGGTGATAGCAGTCATGTCTAATTGTTCAACCAATAACTATATTCAATGATTACCTCTGGTGTCGCTTTAGAAATGTCTATCAAATAGGGTGAGGTGAGCATTATACAAGATTTTGATATTACCAGAATATTTGCAAATCTGGCGAAGGCGCCAGGAATTTAAATTAAAACTTAGTCTTCGATTTATAATAGTGATTGATATTACTTCCACATCCGGGGGAAGTATAGTAACGACAAAAAAAAAATGAAAATTTTTTTTGTTCAAATAGGCTTAGAATGTCATGAAACGTCGAGATTTTAAGTTTGAGAGAAAACAAAATTTCTGTCGGTCTGTTCGAGTACAGTGGATGCGCAGTAGGTTACCTTAAGTAATATGGATGCGCAGTGGGTTACTTCAAGAAGTATGAATGCGCAGTGGCTTTCCTCGAGTAAATTGGATGCACAGTGGGTTACCTTGAGTAGTATGGATGCGTAGTAGGTTTCCTCGAAGAAAATGCTTGAAGTAGAGGCTTTACTTCTATCGTGTAGTTTACGGCACACAACGATTTTTTATATCTTTGTCATGCCATTTTCTGCGTATTACTTCGAGTTGAAGCATATTAACACAAAAAATTTTTTGGAAATTTTCATTGTTTAAATAGGCTTAGAATTTCATGAAATATTTTAAGTCTGAGCAAAATAAATTTGTCTGTCGCGTCGGTCTATCTATTAGCCTTGTATCTTTCTGGTGCTCATGATTACTCTGGAACCGTTTAAAATATTCACTTAAAATATGGCACACGTATGTATTTTAACGAGATCTGGAACTAGATTATATTTTGATCTTATTCCGTTGCAGAGTTGAGGGGTAAATTGAGGTAAATAGGTAAATCAAGCAAGAGTCCATGAAATTGGTATTTAGTAAATATAAGAGGAGCTAAGGTATCAAAAAAAAATTAACATTAGCCACCCCCATTACCACCCCCAACCCATTATTAAAGGTGGTGGAAAAATAGTGTGATTTAGTATGTGTACAAGAGCTAAATTCACCAAGAATTTTTTTCACTTCATTCACCCCCACCACCACCCTACACCCCCATTACCGATGTGGCATATAATTTTATGGGTTTTTGGGGTACATGATTTCAAATATTATACTATTAAAGTTCCATAAACAATTATTTCCACATAGTGAAGTGCAAATACAGTATTATGCTGTAAGATACTTGGATGTGGAAGTAGTGATTCTTTGGGCAGCGGTTTTTTTATAAACAACAGGGTATTATTATTCAGGGATTATCCCATTGTAGTTTCTTCATAAAGCTACGTCCATAGTGGTCCAAACTAACTCGTATTTAATTGGAATTGCATTAAAATTAATGGTTAGGTATTTTTTAAATAGTTAACATCGAATCTGATGACAAAAATAAAAAATTCAAAATAGCGGATTCAAATGGTTGCTACAATTACACAAACATGTTTATGCAATATAGAGATCTTCAGAGAAAGATTTAGAAATACGTACTATGTACATGGCGTTTCAGTTGAAAGTCCTCTTGTAATTTTCTCGAAAATTAATAATAGTCCAATAAAGATATCATTTTTCAAAAAAATTTCTCCCGGCAAGCTGATTTTTTCAGGGTCGATGGGGTATCCGTCCAAAAAGTCACAGTCCACACCCTTTGTAGACTGTTGCAATAGGGGTGGTTTCTTATTTTTTTTTGAAATCTTCTTTTTCCAGCTTGTATATAGTAATATTCTCTACAACTTTGCCCAATAAATTTTTTTTTTAACTTTGATTTTTGACGGTCTAGCGCCCATTCATTCACCATATCTATTTATTATGGTTCAGGAAATATACAAACAAAAGGCTGAATAGCTGGTTTTTGCAGGGTTGATTGCGAACTGTCTCCTGAGTCTCCAACCAAATTTTTTTTTTGTTGGAGACTCAGGAGACAGTTCTCAATCAACCCTGCAAAAACTAGCTATTCAGCCTTTTGTTTGTTTATTTCCTGAACCATAATAAATAAATATGGTGAATGTTTTCCCATATAATGGGCGCTGGATCGTCAAAAATCAAAGTTACAAAAAAATTTTATTAGGCAAAGTTTTAGAGAATATTACTATGTACAAGCTAGAAAATTTTAAAGAAAAAAATAAATAAGAAATC
Source organism: Rutpela maculata (assembly GCA_936432065.2). Lineage (NCBI taxonomy): Eukaryota > Metazoa > Arthropoda > Insecta > Coleoptera > Cerambycidae > Rutpela > Rutpela maculata. The sequence continues at coordinate 406,741,511 of OW386285.2, read as the reverse complement.
ACCCCTATTTCAACACTCTACAAGGGGTGTGGACTGTGACTTTTTGGTTGGATACTCGGGAGACACCACTCCATCGACCCTGAAAAAATCAGTTTGCCGGGACTTATTTATGAGCACCCCCTATAGAGAAGGTCGACTTTTACTGTACTATAACGATATTTGAAATTTGTAAATGGCATACTTATGACTGACACCAAAAAAAGAGAGTAAGTAGTTAAAATTTTTCCTCCGCAGTGCACAGAGATTATGACCCTGTGGTGCTTAGTTATTTTGATGGCTGGAATCTTGAAACATGATTCATTATGATTAAGAAATGAATTATAAATAATTTTGATTATATAGAGAATTTTGTAGAAAAGAGCCGTTCTGAACCTAGGTGATTTTTTCTTCATTTTTTTTTGTTTATGTAAATTTTGAAAACTGTCACTTTTTTGTTAATCATTTTAGAACATCGAATATTTACCTTATTAAATACAATATTCCCTATGTCGTCACATATTTTGAAAATTTTTATAATTTTCAATCTTTTTTCAAATGTAACTATATCTCCAAAATTACAAATTAGAAAAAAATGTTATTGAATTCAGTAGATTAATTAAAATTAAAACATATGTTGAAAACTTTCTTTTTTTTGTCAACCAAAAAAAGGTATTTGATTTTGGATCTCTTAATGATTTTTACTTGCACAGGGTGGTTGAGCATACATTGGAACCAAATTTAACTTTGTTATTTTTTGAGTTATGTAAAAATGTTTAAGAAAATCACATGTATTTTCCAATAAACATGTTTGGAAGTATGAACTTTACTTGGGATTTTTGTAATAAAGTTTTTTCCATGGCTGTTAAAAAAAAACTGTCCTCTTTTTCATTATTTTTAATGCGTAAAACATGTGAGAAAATAGTTATTTATGTACCAAGGGCCGTAAGCGCACTTTTTTTGGTCGAGAATACAGTTTGCAATCCGAGGCCCGTAGGACCAAAAAATCTCACTGTACGACCCACGGTGCATACTACATTTCTTGTCATACCGAATCATTAAACTAGAAACAAACTTGAGAAAAACTAGTAGAAAACTATATAACCCATGAGTTTTAGTCAATATATCGCTTCTATCCGGAATTAATTATTGTAGAGTTGAAAATTTGTAGAATTGTAGTTTTGATCCAGGACAACACGTACCAAAATGTTCCAACTTTACACCGTCGGCTTCCCTGTGTTTGCGGAGCAACAAGGGCCTAACTCGCAGAAATTGCAGAGCTGGCTATAATGTGCAGCAGAAATGTTGTTACAATTCCGAGTTGGGTCAAAATGCTTGTGAGAAGCATATCCGTTCGTATTTCAGATGTTCTGTGCATATGTTGTTCATAATTTTCCGTTCTAGTGCTGTCATAATTTCAAAAATTGAAAAAATTTAGAAATAGCGCCATTGCAGATAAATGAAGACTCGGAGAGGAAAACGTACCCAAATAAACATTTCTCTTCATACTTTGGGCTTTCCATTGGTATGTACATCTTCTCTGTAGCATCACCCTTTACGGAGCTACGCAACTCAGTGTCGTCACGCGGCGACCGCGGCCGTCATGCGCCCGGCTATTTCAAAAGATAAAAAGTTGCCGGCTTGCTGTACTTACCCCTTCAAATTCTCACATTTTTTTGGCATAGCCTTAAAAAATATATATTTTCTACACTTTTGAGTTAGACCGAAGCAAACGAAAACATAATTGCTTTATTTTGTATTTACAGATTTATCCAATAGACGCCGAGAAAGAGAGAAATGGTCCTAGAAAACTCATGACCGTATTAAATTTATAATACTTAAACTACTCGACATTATGACAATTAATCGGGTACTTTTCTGATAGTAAATGAAACAATTAAAAAAAAAAGAAAATAAGTGAATCCGTTAAGGATTGCGACCTGTGCGTACTATACATACCTGACCAACTGAGAAAGCTTCGACTTAATCTAAAAATAGTAAAAATTCAAAATTAATTTCGTCAGTGAAACTAAGGGCTGGCGCGCTGAGCGAGAATAGAGCATACCTGCAATACACAAATACTTTCCTAAAAATTTTGTATGGAGCTTATACAGTTTGACAATTAATTATTAAAGAAATGCATTGATTAATTGTAACAAGTTTTGATGAAGAAATTTTTTAAAATTTGGGTTAAATGCTATAAGCAGTTTTATATTTTGTGGGGAACATGTTATATATTTTTGTCCACGACTGTTTTATAATACACCAATTATACTTGTCTTTGTTTAATTATAATTATATGCACTATTCACTACCACCAGTGATTAATCATTAATCACTGGCAATCTCTTTAATTTGAGTGCAATCTCTCAACTTTTTAGCAGAATTTACGACCAGTTTCTGGTTGCAGCATACTTTTCTCAACAATTAAATGCGATTTTACTTCTTGTCAAACCAATAATTCATTTGCATTAATATGAGGTTGATTTCGAGTGTTATCATTTAAATAACATAAATCAAGTTCAAAGTGTTTTAATTAAAAATTTAAAAAGAGTAGCTCAACGACAAATTCACGTTCTGTTGGTCGACAAAGAAGCGCAAAAGGGACTAGGAAAATGTCTTAGAAAATTTTGATAAAATGCCGGGTTTAGTTAGTTAGATCCAAGGACTGCAACATAATACGAATACATATTCAACAAAATCAAGATAAACGTAATTTACAATTTTTATCAGTCATCCAAAGTTATATAGCCCATTGAAGATAATTTTATATTTGAAGTGTTTTTACGTTATGTGATATTTACAATTTGAAGAGGAACATTGATAAAGATTTTCTATATTCATAAAGCACTGTGTCTTCACTCACTGACACGACATAACTCCTGGACTCTGTAATTATCTAAGCACCCACTAAGGGATTTTCTTAAATGCCTATCCGAAGGGGTTAAAACATGGAAAAATTAAGTTACAAGTACATCAAATTGACGTAATAAACTGACGACAGGATACGTTATTTATTCGTAGCACGACGTTGTCTACGAATATTCACCTGAACATGACATCGATATGATGACAATCTGTTGCTTGGGAAATGTTGACAGTCCGCTGAGCTCGGGATAAAAATTTTAACTTCAGGCATTCGGACGAACAGGCCCAGGTGGGCTGACTGTAAGATTTATCTCTCACTGAAATCTAAGCCACTTCTAAAAAAAAATTGGAGAGTTGAGATTTATCACTTTTATACCAATAACAAAAATCGAAAATTTGAAAATGGAGCTAGAAAACTAATATTTGATCCTGTCTGTGCCTGTTAAACTTGGAGCAACGGGAAATATCCTGTATATTTTCCTTTGGGCGTGAGAAATGGATATTTCACACCAGGTTAATTCAAAGTTTGCAAGGGGGCGACGAAAATATATTATATTTATTCTGAGGCGCAGGGGGGGAGCTTTGATGCAACTGAAACTGAAGGTTTGATCTAGAGATGTTTACAACATTTTAGTTATCGGAATATAGATTTGGCATAAATATAGATATTATTTCAAACTTTCATATACCTACCCTTTTACAAGGAACGGGTATTTTCACTACACTCAAAGAAAATGATAGGTAAATTCAACCAAAAAGAGCATATCCGTTCGTATTTCAGATGTTCTGTGCATATGTTGTTCATAATTTTCCGTTCTAGTGCTGTCATAATTTCAAAAATTGAAAAAATTTAGAAATAGCGCCATTGCAGATAAATGAAGACTCGGAGAGGAAAACGTACCCAAATAAACATTTCTCTTCATACTTTGGGCTTTCCATTGGTATGTACATCTTCTCTGTAGCATCACCCTTTACGGAGCTACGCAACTCAGTGTCGTCACGCGGCGACCGCGGCCGTCATGCGCCCGGCTATTTCAAAAGATAAAAAGTTGCCGGCTTGCTGTACTTACCCCTTCAAATTCTCACATTTTTTTGGCATAGCCTTAAAAAATATATATTTTCTACACTTTTGAGTTAGACCGAAGCAAACGAAAACATAATTGCTTTATTTTGTATTTACAGATTTATCCAATAGACGCCGAGAAAGAGAGAAATGGTCCTAGAAAACTCATGACCGTATTAAATTTATAATACTTAAACTACTCGACATTATGACAATTAATCGGGTACTTTTCTGATAGTAAATGAAACAATTAAAAAAAAAAGAAAATAAGTGAATCCGTTAAGGATTGCGACCTGTGCGTACTATACATACCTGACCAACTGAGAAAGCTTCGACTTAATCTAAAAATAGTAAAAATTCAAAATTAATTTCGTCAGTGAAACTAAGGGCTGGCGCGCTGAGCGAGAATAGAGCATACCTGCAATACACAAATACTTTCCTAAAAATTTTGTATGGAGCTTATACAGTTTGACAATTAATTATTAAAGAAATGCATTGATTAATTGTAACAAGTTTTGATGAAGAAATTTTTTAAAATTTGGGTTAAATGCTATAAGCAGTTTTATATTTTGTGGGGAACATGTTATATATTTTTGTCCACGACTGTTTTATAATACACCAATTATACTTGTCTTTGTTTAATTATAATTATATGCACTATTCACTACCACCAGTGATTAATCATTAATCACTGGCAATCTCTTTAATTTGAGTGCAATCTCTCAACTTTTTAGTAGAATTTACGACCAGTTTCTGGTTGCAGCATACTTTTCTCAACAATTAAATGCGATTTTACTTCTTGTCAAACCAATAATTCATTTGCATTAATATGAGGTTGATTTCGAGTGTTATCATTTAAATAACATAAATCAAGTTCAAAGTGTTTTAATTAAAAATTTAAAAAGAGTAGCTCAACGACAAATTCACGTTCTGTTGGTCGACAAAGAAGCGCAAAAGGGACTAGGAAAATGTCTTAGAAAATTTTGATAAAATGCCGGGTTTAGTTAGTTAGATCCAAGGACTGCAACATAATACGAATACATATTCAACAAAATCAAGATAAACGTAATTTACAATTTTTATCAGTCATCCAAAGTTATATAGCCCATTGAAGATAATTTTATATTTGAAGTGTTTTTACGTTATGTGATATTTACAATTTGAAGAGGAACATTGATAAAGATTTTCTATATTCATAAAGCACTGTGTCTTCACTCACTGACACGACATAACTCCTGGACTCTGTAATTATCTAAGCACCCACTAAGGGATTTTCTTAAATGCCTATCCGAAGGGGTTAAAACATGGAAAAATTAAGTTACAAGTACATCAAATTGACGTAATAAACTGACGACAGGATACGTTATTTATTCGTAGCACGACGTTGTCTACGAATATTCACCTGAACATGACATCGATATGATGACAATCTGTTGCTTGGGAAATGTTGACAGTCCGCTGAGCTCGGGATAAAAATTTTAACTTCAGGCATTCGGACGAACAGGCCCAGGTGGGCTGACTGTAAGATTTATCTCTCACTGAAATCTAAGCCACTTCTAAAAAAAAATTGGAGAGTTGAGATTTATCACTTTTATACCAATAACAAAAATCGAAAATTTGAAAATGGAGCTAGAAAACTAATATTTGATCCTGTCTGTGCCTGTTAAACTTGGAGCAACGGGAAATATCCTGTATATTTTCCTTTGGGCGTGAGAAATGGATATTTCACACCAGGTTAATTCAAAGTTTGCAAGGGGGCGACGAAAATATATTATATTTATTCTGAGGCGCAGGGGGGGAGCTTTGATGCAACTGAAACTGAAGGTTTGATCTAGAGATGTTTACAACATTTTAGTTATCGGAATATAGATTTGGCATAAATATAGATATTATTTCAAACTTTCATATACCTACCCTTTTACAAGGAACGGGTATTTTCACTACACTCAAAGAAAATGATAGGTAAATTCAACCAAAAAGAGCATATGAAATCGCGCCTATCTAGTTTCATAGTTAAATCAATCAGAAAAGAATAGTCATACAACTTTATTTGTTTTCGTAAACAAATAGTAGTTTAATAATCATATCTTCTTGAAACAAATTAAATAGTACAATGACATTTTTTTATGTTCACTAACCATTTTCAATTTCGCCTACAATTAAATAGTACAACGACTTTGTTTTTTGTTCACCAACTAATTTTTAAGTTGATCTACACTTTATTGTAAGATGAAGTTTTTTTTGGTTAGCCAAAATCTCAGTATTGAGACATCAGACCACCCAAACCGAAGATTAGAGATCGTTTACAAGATCCATCCAAATATATCGATGATCCCTGAGAGAATTTGAACATTGCAATCATGTTATTAATTTTCTATAAATTCATAAGAGTATAAAATAATGCATGATTGATTATTGTCAGTGATTTGTATGTGACGTCATCTGGGAATAATTTCTGTAATAGACTACGTGGTAAGCAAGCAAATTTTATGGTAATTCTTTTAGAACTTCTAGAAGACGACAATAATCTTGGTTTGTCTACCAAGTACAATAATACAGCGAACTAATACTGGGTTAGAATTACAATTCGATAATAGTTAAAAATAAAATATACTATTATCTAGTTTAATTTGACAGAATTCAACAAAATAATAGTCAGACGAACAAAATAATAGTCTTATTCATCTATTTTTTAAGTTAATGTTTGTTTTGTTGTACGACAAATTTTTATTAATTAAAATAACAATCACCTCTTGTTTAAAAATACCATCAATATAGTTTGGTTTAACAAAATTAAGGATATTGTTAGTTAACCATTTTTTTTTGTTGAATTTACCCATACTATTTCTTTGAGTGTAGCATAGGAATAAAAATAATCCTCGATACTTTCAAAATGTATATAATTGTTCAAATTTTTTTAAATTTTCGTATGAAATTACCTCAATTGTCAACAACACGAAGCCAAATTTGCTTTTTATAAATAAGTTGAAAAAGAAAGTAGGTATCATATTATTTTGTGTCAAATTTCTATGTTAATAATATAATAACTAGAGGCTTACAACTCCTGCATTCTCATTCAAATATTATATTTATTTAAACTGGCCACAACTGAGACGAACGGTAACAATTTACTAAATATAACGGATTTATAAAAACACAGTTGCAGTTCCAGCATTATTTCGTTGTAACTCTACAGATGAATAACCAAATTATATGTACCATGTGTAACTATACATGAAAATAACACAAAAATAGCCTTTAATAGTTTTATTTTACAATGTTAATTTATTTTTCTAAATTATAATTATATCGTTAAAAATTAAATTAAATTAAATAAAATACGCATTGATTAACGGTTAATAGGTCCATCATATTACTTATATGACGGTTGTTTAACTAATTTTGATATTCCCAAATCTATTTTAATAGCTTCTGGTGTAAAGTATTATCGTGATTATCACTCCATTAATAAAATTTCCATCTAAAAAAATATTGTACCTCTGACAACTTTATATTGCAAGACTGATTAACTTTTAAATGAACTCTAAATGTCAATGCACAAACTACAACAGATTCGTTAAAATTTTTTCATATTCATACACGAGGTTCGATTACAGCCAATATTTTTGTAAGATTTTCCCTGTTTTCCCTAGGACTTGATGTCGTTTGTCGAAATCGTTAGTCAGGGAAGGCAAATTATTGGGGGGGGGGAGGGTGTTACTTCTACGGCCACGTCACAGATTAAGCCACGTAGTGGAGTTCAAGTTTAGTAACGCAAAAAAAAAATTGTTGTAAAATGTGTTTAAATAGGCTTAGAATGTCCCGAAACGTTGAGATTTTAAGTTTAAGTATATAAAAAAAAAAATGTGTTGTCAGTCTGTAACTTTTTTTACGCACGATTACTCTGGAACTGTGTACGATATTGACTTGAAATTTTGTACACCTATGTATTATAATGAGATCTGGAACTACATGTTGATATTATTTCGTTAAAAGATTCGGGGGTAAATGAGGGTAAAGCACTACTATTAATTTTTTTGTATTAGCCACTTCCTCTACCGCCCCCATTGCCACCTGCACCCTATTATTAAATGTAATAAAAATAAAATTGTGATATACAAGGACCAAGAGCCTCAAAAATATTTTTGGCATTAACCACCCACTCTACCGCCCCCAGTACTATCCCTAGTCCCGTGTGGCATATCGTTTTATGGATTTTTGGAGTAGATTCGCTAGAACAATAGCAAGTATCTAAATCAGGTTTAAAGATTATACTATGTTTGGTTTTTTAACTATTTATAATATATCGAAAATATTTCCCTTTCACTTTGCAAAATCCTGTCCTTAAGTAATGGTAGTCCCGAGGGGTCAGCCACTTCGGGAATACCTGTACAAAATGATAGGAATACCATGGCAATATTTTGGGAATATCGGAAAAACTGTGAAATACGCGAGAATACACGAGAATACTCGGGAATACATGAGAATATTCGGAAATATCAGAGAATACTCAGGAATAACTAGAAATAATGGGGAATATCTAGAAATAATCGGGAATACATCGGAAATATTCAAGAATAGACACATTCGTGAACATTTTGGAGAATCTCGGGAGACATGGACCGACTATCTTCCTTCCCGTACGTTTGTGAGGAACACACGCAAACTATCATCAGTCGTCACAAATATTTGGTAGGCAGTTGACTATTATCTACGAAAAAATGGGATATACTATTAATGAAAAATATATAGGGTGGAGACCTAAATAAATAAATAATGAAAAATATTTTTACGGAGGACAAAAATATTTTGAATGTAGTTAACACAATGGTCACAGAAGATATTTGCAATAATTTTAGAGAAAAATATGCAGGATTGACACACTTAAAAATTAATAATATTACTAATAATTAATTAACAGAAGATGTTGGAAAATATTTTGAAAGTAGTTGGCATTATTACCGAAGAGGAAATCTGGCACTAAATCCCTTTTCATTTAGTGAAAATCACAAAGGCACTCTAAAAAAATGATTAAGAAACGACGCAACGGAAGCAAGTAATATTTATAATGTAGTTGTCGCAATTGCCAGCAAGAAATAATATACAGGATGGTCATGCAATAGAAAAATAACACAGGTCTACAAAAAAAGTAGGCCTTGTTCTAAGGTTCTCATCTAACTTTTCTGAAGTATCTTGACACGCTGGAGCCAATTTTGAACGCACAAAATTTTTCTATCGTGTCAGTTTCCCTCTATCATTCCCTTTTATCTCCTAAAAAGGTCAAAAATGAGATTCTCCTTCATATATCGACAGTTAATAGGAGATATTTTTTTTTTGATGACGTGATTATTTGTTTATACGGGGTGCGCCACTTAAAACTCCTCAGGCTTGTAACATTCTTATCTTTTAAGCGACGACTATGTTGGGCACATCAAATTGTAGATATTTTTAAGGCATTTAAACGTGTACAGAGTGATTTCAAGAATTTTTGTTGAGAAAATTGTTAAGAAAGGAAACTTAATTTCCTTGAATATTTTTTTACCTCACCCTGTACATGAAATGCGTTAATGATTTCTTATAAAGGTTTCAATTAGCTTCAATTTATGTCATATTCGAAATTCTTTTTGGTTTTAGAGAAAGGCATTAAAAACACTCTTTCCAGTTCCAAACTGATTTCTTTTTTAAATAACTTTGAAAAGAATGTAAATAATAATTTTATGCTTTATTTGTGAAAGATATATCACAAAACAGTAATAAGAAACAAAAGAAATACAAACTTAAATTAAAATGTACTAAGTAGGAAATAAAAAAACATTAACACAGTTCATGTACAGGGTGAGGTAAAAAAATATTCAAAGAAATTAAGTTTCCTCTCTTAATAATTTAAAACAAAAAAAATTTAAAAATGTCTACAATTTGATGTGCCCAACATGGTTATCGCTTCAAAAATATAAAAGTTACAAATGTGGGGAGTTTTAAGTGGCGCACCCTGTATACAGGGTGATAAGTAGTGTGGGCAATATCTCCTCATCCGTTTGAAATTTGAAAAAATGTCTCAGATAAAAATTATTTGAGATCAAGTGTGGCTTATCCTAAAATAATATTAAAATCTACAGGGTTTTTCAGAGTAGTGACAAACTAATACCAGGATTTTTTAAATAGAACACCCAATATTGCTTTATATATCCGTATTTAACTCTTACTTCTCTATCCAAAAATATATTATTTCTGGATAGACACAGCAGCATTGCATTCCGAAAAAAATACGTTTGCAGCGGTCAATCGAAAAATCTGCAAATTTGAGTAATTTCATTTTGAATATTCTCAAGACCATGTACTAATTTCCAGGATTCTCAGAGTTGAATCCAATTCTACGGGGTGTTCTCCATATTGATTAAAACTTTTACTAGGTATTTAAACCGTCATAACCCAGAGTTAAGTGACAGTTAATAATAATGACGAGAATAATGGTATCAAAAAATTGACGATATGTTATGGCCCATCCCTTAACAAAATTTTAGAAGGTATGTTTTACTTTCTCATAAAATATGGAACACTCTCTATATCGTACAATTATATTACCTATACGTCAAACAAAAATAAAGGCATATTTTATCGTTATTAGGGCGGTAGTCGAAAAAACACGAGGAATAATACCGTATGCATCTCGGGCTGTATACAGGGTGACTCAATTAAAATGGGAACACCCTTATAACTTTTAACAAATTAGGGTCTACTTCTTATTGCCAAAAATACATTTGCCTCCTACAAGTGCAAAGCCACCTGCGGTGTCGAAATAAGCAGAAAAAATTTAAAAATCAGGCATTTTTTTTATCGAAAAATTTTATTACTTAATGAAAGTTGTTCTCCAAAATTAATCAAAAATAAAAAATATTGAAATTTTGTTTAAAATGGTGTGCAAGTCCGAAAATATAATTTTATTTATTAATTTATTTTTGTTTAGAAAATTGTGCTATGCCAATTTTGTTAGAAATTATACCTAAGCTGTTAGGCAGTTGTCAAGTAATGGGTAGTTTTTTTTTAAATCATTTTTCAGTGTTAAATTTTTCAAATATAAGTTTTCAATTTTTTTTATTTTGATGAAATTTTGTACAAGTTTGAACAACTTTTATTAATAAAATGTTCCGTTAAAAATACTTAAGTATGCCTAATATGATTTATTGATTTTTTTCGTTTATTTTGCTACCGCAGAGAGCTTTGCATTTGTAAGGAGGCGAACGTGTTTTGACTATAAGTAGATCCTAATTTGTTCTATGCTTGAGTAAAATTTAGTTCATATCAGAAAAAAAAAATAAAAGTTATAAGGCAGCCAGCCATAAGAAGTGAAATTTCCGAAAAATTTCAGACTGTACACGCACACATAATTTATTTTTATTGTCGAATACCTATATGTTGGGTACAGTTGGGTTAAAAAAAGTTTAGTGCACCAGTTAACTAATATAGAACATTTAAAAGTGGTATGTTAAAATCTGGGAGTACAGGAAATACTTAGGAAATAATTGGGAATGTTCGGAATTACTCGAAAAAGCTTGGAAATAATTGAGAATTCTCGGGAATAGTTGGGAATAACTGAGAATTATCGGAAATACTTGGAAATAACTGAAAATTCTTGGGAATACGTGGAATAAGTCGGGAATAGAGGGTATACCCGGAATACCTGTACAAAATTTTGGGAGTGGCTGACCCCTCGGGTAGTCCGAAAAATGTATTTCAACCACTGAAATTTTCCATTTATTGAAGTTGTCTGACAATCTTTATATTAGAAAAGTCAAATTATAGATTTGTATTTGAAACTTATTTCAAAATCGAGGACTGTCGCAGAAAAAATATTGTTCTTTCGTTTTATGAAAATTAAGAGTTTCATGATTTGTGTCGTAATTTGTCATGTTAGGTCTCTCTACTGAATATAGTTTCAAGACATTTTATGATGGTATAGTAAATTATTTTGTTGTCCGATAAATTGTTATTTATGCAATAAGTTGCAAACGGTATTGTTTTTTCACGAGTCGTAAATATTCAACGAATGTACCAAGTTTGACAATTACGAGTAAAAACACTTATTTTTGCAACATGTTGCATACAAGATTTTTTTGCAATTCTGTAATATAATAAAAAAATTAGATGTTAAATTCTGACATTTTGAAATTATTAGTTTTATTTATAGTACAGGAAAAGATTGAAAAAAATGACCGTAACTCGAAAAAAATTTGTGCAGACTTTAATCTTTGGTTATAAGTTTAAAATATACCAAAGTTCATGAAACAAAAAAGTTTAGGAGTTTTACGGTTCCACAGGAACCTATAAGGGGTAGAAAGTGGTATTCTTAATTAAAAAAATCGATTTTTCTCTATTTTCTCTTAAATAAAAGTTGTTTCTGGCAAAATTATCTTTAATTTGGTGTTTCTAAATTAATTTTATAACAATATTTAACCGAAATGCGGTCATTTTTCGATGGGGGGGGGGGGGAGTTTTTTTCTAAAACAAGTGTTTTAAAGGGACACAATAAATTGAGAATCTAGGTGATGCTATAAATTAACGAAAAACAGCATTTTTGAAAGAAAAATTAATTACTGAGCAATTACAATAACAAAATGCTGACATTTTGAACAAAAAATCATTTTAAATATTGATTGATTACCTTTAATATTGTTTCTTAAAACTTTTGATGGAAGTGTCACAGGTTCTAAGATATTCAACATTTTAAACTAAATACTTCATCCTTAAAAAGGTCAGATGCCATCTATAAAATTAAATATCTCCGAAACAATCAATCCTACACAAATATTTAAACAAAATAAATTTATTCTCAGTTTATAAGCTTCATTTTTGATGCCTACCATATTTTCTCTTAAACTAATATTTATTGAGATACATGCAGAGAAACAAAATTGTTATGTTTTTTCTAAAATCCCTTTACAGTTTAAAATGCAATTTTTTTTCTAAAGCAAGCGCTGTAAGCCGATGAAAAATTTTGAGTGTCTAGATCACACTATATATTAACGAAAAACAGTATGTGGGAATATATATTTTTAATTACTGATTACTTACATTAACAATATTGACGTTTAAAAAAAATGTGAAAAAGTATATTGTTTCTGTCGTAAATTCTTTGTTTTTTATGCTATAAAAAATCATTTGAAAGCCTAATTATTGGTTTTTCATTTTGGTTATTAGCGTTTTTGGCCTAAGTGCCATAGCTTCTGAGATATTTAACATTTAAACTAAATACTTCATCTTATAAACGTTCGGACGCCACCTTTAGACTTCCAGATCTCCGAAATCATTAACTCTACAAAAATTATAAAAAACGAAATTCATCTTTAATTTAGTACTTGTCTATAGCACGTTTTTGCTCAATGTTTCTAGTTATTTGACAAAAACGTATTTGAAATACTATTTTTTCAAGCTCAAATTCCAAATTTTCTAGTAGTTGCTATTAAATTAACTTAAATCTGTCAATATATATGAAAAGTTGTATACAACCTTTTCTTCTTAAAAATTAATTCTTTCTCAGCTCCAATATTTCTGTTTTTTTTTAGGTGCCACCCCCTGAAAAGGGGTGGCATCCACCCCCTATAAATTAGCAAGCCCTCGCATAATATAGAAACTTCTGCATTTACTTTGCTTTTATGCATTTACTATTAAGCTGCCAAAAATGAACGAGATCTAATTATGACTATTCCGAAGTTAAAACCTCTAGTGTTTCAGGTAATATTCTTCTAATATATAAAAATCTCGTGTCACAGTGTTTGTTATCGAACTCCTCCGAAACGGCTTGACCGATTTTTATGAAATTTTTGGTGTATATTTGGTAGGTCTGAGAATAGGTCGTAGGCTATTTTTTATACCCCTAGGCAGGGGCGGCTCAAGGTAAATTTTCCACCCGGGCGGGAGCACGTTTTGGCGCCCCTCCCAGAGATAATCACAGAAATTTTACGGACGTGCTACGTACTAAAGGGCAAGGATATCCTTTCGGATCCCGCGAACACTCTACTTTTTAACTTAACACATGGAGTAACATAACCGTGTATACACGGTGGTCCAAAATTGTCTCTGGATATTTATGTGGCTGGTAGTACATTCAAAAATAAAGGTACCCTGAAGAGATAATATCGTCAGTCCCATGCCAAAACCGCGAATGTGCAAATTTAGCAGTTTTGACTTTTGTGTGTGAAAATATCAATTTTCTATCAAAGAATTAAATGCCAAATGCACGAATGTGCTATGTATGTTGGGTTGTCTACTGGAAAGGAGTATGAAATAACGAATGTGAAAACTTACCGAAGTATTCAAAGCAAGAAGCACGAATGTGGTACATTCGGGTTTTGGTTTTGGAAATAGTGTAAATAGTTCAGTTCATGCGTTACATTCCTGGTAGACATATTATGGGCATAAGAAGAGGAGTGTTTTGCATGAATTAATTGTTGGATAGTGAAATAATCATAATGAGTCATACACAAATAATAATGAGGCTTTGTGCCAATCTATTTCTATTAGAAGATGGTAAGTATGTCCATACATAAATACATAAATCACATTTTATCCTTTCCGCCTATGGAATCCCATTACCTCCGACAGTCATTACAAAAAAAATATTTGGATTCGACCTTCAATATTTCTATAATGCATCGTTTGTATACAGAAAAGTGTGAAGCTGAAAATAGAAAACTTGTGTGAATAGAAAAATATCAGAATGTTTTTAGAGAGTACAACTTGGGGTTCTTTAAACCCAAAAAAGACCAGTGCAAGAAGTGTCTATCATACTCCGCTATGACAGAACAAGAAAAAGAAGTCAATAAAGAAAAACACGAAAAACATATTGAAAAGAAAAATACAGCTAGAGTGTCAAAATGAAGACAAGGAAATAGCTAAGAGCGATAATACGGTCCTATCCTTCAATTCTGATTTGCAGGCAGTTTTGTCCACACCAAAAGGACCAGTTGGATAAATATTTTATTTACGAAAATTAGCTGTCTATAATTTTACATTGTATAATTTAGCAAAGCAAAATGTAAAGTGTTACTTGTGGGATGAGACGCAGGGGAAAAGAGGGTCGAATGAAATAATGACTTGCATTTTTGATTTTGTTATGAGTCACCTAACTATAAAAGCTGTTCGCATGATGTCTGATAGTTGTGGCGGTCAACAGAAAAACTCAATAATGATTGCAATGTGTTTACAGCTTTTATCAAAGCACCCAAATTTGCTAACAACAGATCACAGATTTTTTGAACCGGGTCACACAGAAAGGGAGTGTGACTCTATTCACTCTAAAATTGAACAAAAGGCAAAGTTTGTTCCAGTTTATGTACCAGAATGATGGGCACAATTAATCAGAGATTATCGTAGAAATCCAAGACCGTTTGAAGTTAAAACAATGTCATTTGATGACTTTTATGATTTTATTCACAATCATACAGAAATAATCAAATTGTCTTACATGTCAAAAGTTGGAAAGTATGACATTTCTACTTCATTCGTCAATTGAACTGAAATGTGACATTTCAGGTTGGAAAGTAGCCACTTTCTTACCCGTTTTCGGGTTGGAAAGTGAGCATTTGTCAACTATCTCATCTCTCGACAACAATGAAACACTTTCCACCTCAGTATGTAATATATTATTAAATCATATTCCTTTGAAATTATCCCTAAAAACTTTCTACCCATACAATCGGTATGCTGGTTTCATTACGAAACAAAACATTTTTACAAAGCTGATTTTAAACAAAATGAATTTTTTTATGACTCTATTATAAGAAAGAGAGGTTGTCAGAAAGAAGTTAATATAGAAAAAGTTTAAAAAGATGACCTTCCAATTTCGCAAAAAAGTATCAAAACTTGCAAACAATGTGCAAAGATAATATAATTACAAAGACCTATCACAATTTTTATAATTCCCTAAAAACAGATAAAAATGTGCGTGACGCACTACCCGAACCTGACATCGAAGAAGCGGAGCCTGAAGAACTCAAACTATAACTTGTTCCTCTCTTAAACAGTTTAACAAATATTTTTGTACATTTACAAAAATTTTTTTTATAAATATTCCTCATTAATAGTTTCTTGTATTTATATTTTGTTAAATAAATGCTTACGCGAATCTAAATAGGTGTATTTTTTCCAACGACAAAACAACGAATGTGATTTTATTTTTTTGGGCTACTTGGTATAATTATTTTGTTTGTTCTGTTTAAAAGGTAATATTTGCAAACATACCTAAGAAAAACCTTAACTATGTGACCTTTTTATGAGATTTATACTAACTAATATGATCTTCAAACCCTTCTCCTTTAAAATGATAAAAATGCACATTCGCGGTTTTGGCAGGGGACCGACGATATGGAAATTATACCCCTTTAATGGGGGATTATTAACATCAGTTTTTCGACAATATCTTCCGATCGCTTTATAATATATGAGTCATATTTTAAATTTAGATAAATTACATAGTAGCAGTTAACCCCCCCCCCCCTCTGCTTAAGGGGTAGTTTTAGGGGGTGGCTACCAATATTTTACCTCTATCTTTTTTATTTTTACATATTTACAAAAACTCTTGTAAAAAAATATTATCACATCACTAGAAATAAAAAGATGCTCTTGTTGCATTTCGATAAACCATTCTCAAGTAATTTATGTTTACACATAAATGTGCATTTTATTTACAACATATTATCAATGATAATTAATTTGTAATAAGTATAAATTTTTTTGTCTACACCATCTGAACGCTGTTATAATGAGAGGACCTCCAACACAAGTTTACTTAGAGGAAGTTTCCTTTTTATTGTTTTAGTATTTCATACAAAATAAATTGCCATTTATTTATTTAAAAACTGTAAATTATGTAAGATATTAAATACATACAACCAATGTTGGTATAAAAATTTTCTGAATATTCTGAATTTTTTCTGAATGAAAAGTGCATGTTGCCTGTCTTCAGTTATGCAAAATCTTTAATGATCAACTCCGTGTAAGTCAGTGATAGGACAGAAAGCTTGAGGTATGAGCAAGTGAGGTGTCTCATAGCTAAACAAACATATTTGCGTTACATTTTTAAATTATTTAGACGGTTTTAATGTTATTCGACTGTTTTGCATTATTACAATTTAAACTGATATAGATTCTATTATTTGATATTATTTTCCAACGAAAACTATTATTAAATTGAAAAAGGTATATTGAAGAAAAATTAAGAATTTTTGCCCTCAGTTTGGCGCCCCGGGCAGCCGCCCCTGCCCCTAGGTGATAAGGGTGGCCCTATCCAGAAATTTTCTTTTTATTTTTTGGACAAAAATTTATAATTTATATGGCAAAACAACGCTTGCTGGGTCAGCTAGTTATTGCTATAGAATCTAATTTAAAAACACCAAATTAAAGATAATTTTGTCAAAAACAACTATTTTTTGTAAATGCCATATTTCCCGAGAAAATAGAGAAAAATCGATTTTTTTAATTAAAAATACCCCTTAGAGGTTCCCGCGGAACCGTAAAACTCTTAATCTTTTTTGTTTCGTGAACTTTAGCCTATTTTGAACCTATAACCAAAGTTTAAGGTCTGCACAATTTTTTTCGAGTTAAAGTAAAGTTTTCCTGTACTATTAGATGTCATTGTTTATATTATGTTATTACTGTTGAAAAAGCAGTACATTTCATTGATTTTAAAGAAATTAAAAATTAGAACATATCTAACTATTTCTAATAAACAAAGAATTATTTCTTTAAAGTTTGGCTTGTTTAGATCCTCTGAAAACAGTGAGAAGATTTTATTTTTTGGCGAAACATTGGTTTTCCCACTAATTAAAAAACGATATAATATTGACATTAATAAATAACAACCAAACAGTTGACATTTCATTACAGAATTGCAAAAAAATGGTCTATATGACAATTTACCTTCTATTCTTTGTCTACTATCAGCAACTGAAATATTGACCCATAAATGCTAATCATGCTGTATATATTTCGCCCATAATATGTGGCCGTCCACTTAATTTCAGGACAGGTTCTACAAAAAATAGATCTAAACTTTTTAGGCATTAACATGTCATCAACCTCACACATGTTATATCCGTATATATGTATATTATAGTTGTATTACGGTAAAAACGAATTATTTCTTTTATCCTTTTCAAGGTTTTTAATTATTATTTATCTTATATACTACAAGAGAATTATCCCAATCATTACAAAAACGTTTTGTTCATCGTGCCATCCAATACCAATGACCTACGAGCACCACCTACCTCTTCACAGATCCCAACACTGGCCAGATTAAATAAAAAACATCACAGAAACCTACCCTTAATTTTAACTACACTAATTACGAGTTCTTAAGAAAATCCTCGACAATCCACATTCACATAATCCCGCACTGACCACTGAAGACTGTTTCAGAGTAGTACCATTTAGCACCCGATCGTTCCTGTGATGACGTAAAGGCAAGTAACTTCTAGTAACGGTACTTCCAAGCGATGCGGAGTCACTGCAAGTCAGACACCTGACATATTCAACTTATATCTTACCTTATCACTCGAGTGGTACCGGGCATGTGAATACTCGGAGAATACCTACTTGGGCAACTACCTGTCAATTGTAATTCCATCCCTTTCGTTTCTTGGGGTTGATAAATCAATTCTAGGGATTGCCATAAAGTTTTGCTAATAAAATTGTTGTCTGGCTAAGACACCGGAGGCTAAATAATTTATACAGGGTGCTCAGAATGAAATACGCTTTATAAACAATCATAATGCACAGCCAAGTGTGTATACAGGGTGAGTCATGGGGAACTGTACATACTTCTACCATAAATAGAGACACGTAAGACAAACCCTTTCTTTAGTACCATACAGAGTGGTTTATGAATTTTGTCCAAAAATTGTTTTGATCATAACATTTTAACGGTTAATCCGATTTGCCTCATTCTTTACAACAATGTACACTGTTGGCTAACAACCATCATACATATCCAAAATTTAAAAAATGCTGGGACGGTTTCAAAAAATTTGTTGGATTGCTTCGTATGCGATAGTTCACCCTGTATATGATTTACCTAAAACTTGATATGAAATTGTATAGGACACAAATAGGTAGTAAAACCTGAGTATTTGAAATTTTTGTCACATTCAACAATTGTTTTATTAACAATCAATTTTCAAGTCAAATGAAAAGTTTGGCAAATGGAATATTTTAATGTGAACTAATATTTATTAATTCAAAAATGTAGCTAAAAAAAAATAATATGTATAATACATAACTCGTGCCTAGGTTTAATAAGTACCACCATTTTTATCAATTTCCAAGCCAGGTCTTAAAAATGTGGCTGACGTGGTTTATCTAAAAAATTGCTTCCAAAAAGGAGAGAAATAAGTAGTCAAATTTGCGTTACCTAACTTTCCCCCATTTAAAGTGTCCAACTTAAATGTTCAGTTTAAGATCAATTTTAACGAAAACTGTAAATTTTTCGAAATATTTTTAAAAGCCATCAAAGGACTAAAGGACGTAGATCCGTATGTTGTATTTATTTTAAATTCAATGCTTGCATTTGAATATGATGGCTTTTAAAAATATTTCGAAAAATTTACAGTTTTCGTTAAAATTGATTTTAAACTGAACATTTAGGTAACACAAATTTGACTACTTATTTCTCTCCTTTTTGGAAGCACTTTGACTAATTGGAGAAATCACATACAGAGGCAACTTTTTAGATGAACCACATCAGCCACATTTTTAAGTCTTGGCCTGGAAATTGATTAAAATGATGGTACTTATTAAACCTAGGCACGAGTTATGTAGATATTATTTTAGCTAAATTTTTGTATTAATACATATTAGTATACATTAAAATATTCCATTTTGCCAAACTTTTCATTTGACTTGAAAATTGATCGTTAATAAAAAATTTGTTGAGAGTGTGTGTACCTATTTGGGTCCTATACAAATTTCATATCAAGTTTTAGATACATCATATACAAGGTGAGCTATCGTATACGAAGAAATCTAACAATTTTTTTTGAAACCGTCCCTGGATTTTTTAAATTTTGGATATGTACATTGTTGTAAAAAATGAGGCAAATCGGATAAACCGTTAAAATGTTATGACCAAAACAATTTTTGGACAAAAGTCATAAATCACTCTGTATGATAGTAAAGAGAGGGAACAAACACTTTATAATGGTCACTTGGTATTCGTGTTAAGTGCCTCTACTTACGGTAGAAGTATGTACAGTTCCTCATGACTCACCCTGTATAAACGCTTACGTGCTTATTATATATATTTGTTGTACATTTTTATAACATTGCTACAACTGTAAATTTTGCAAATAAATATAATTTTGATTATATTTGATTTGATAAAATAGTAATACTTTCTGACACTTCTTGACAAAGATGTACAATCGCCGTCAGCTTAAAATCACCATCGTTTGAGATGCTCCTTTTCTAACGCGCCCCACTACAAATAATTAAATTCGGTATTTTAGATCAGAGTGGGGACTGATATTGTACGGTATATGATGGCCAGAAATCTTGGAATTATGCAATGTGGTTAAGTGAACATTTTTTATTTCATTTCATTTCTTTTTTCGCTCTTCAATTATCTGATTGCGGGACATATCGGATATCCAGTAGAATAAATAAAACAAATCTGATTATGCTTGCAGTATAAAGAGGCAATTCATATAACTGATGTTAGAGATAAGTAATATAGGATGATTTAGAGAATTAATGCAATTGGTTAATTAAGAAACTGTCGAAAGCTGAAATATTCTAAGGATACACTAGAACCATAAAAGCAAACATGAGTAAAATTTACCAATATATAGTGATTACTTACACCATACCTATTATACAGGGTGGCCCACCGAAAATGAAACTGGCGTGTTTTCTCCCTGTATGATCATTTTTTCGAAAAACGCTCGGATCCGTCAATTTTATTATCAAGGGGGGCATTTTTATTGGGTATTGTCGATCTCACCACTTCAACCTTTAAGTGGTGGTAGGTTTTAAATGACGAGAAGGGTCAAGTAGTATATCGTTTTAAAGTCCGTTAAATTCTGGTTACAATGGTATCTTACTTTTATTAAATTTAAACTAATAGTACAGTACCTAGAGCTAAAAAATATGTACGGAATGATCACATACGTAATAATTTTTCCTTGTGAGTTATTATCGCAGTAAATAGTATCATCTTCAGTTTCTATATGATCCGGACACATAACCTTACCCTCAAGGAGTGAAAACCACTCCTAAATTTAAATATTCAATATTTGAAAAAGTATTACTGATTTATTTTTAACACGTTGCACAGCTATGTTTTTGGGATAGCTGATTACGAATCTAAAGTCAAAATTAAAAATTCAAAATGGCGGCTCCAATATGACGGTTGGCATTTTCTTTCTAAAACAAGTGTTTTAACTAAACTAAATACTCCGTCTTATAGATGCTCGGGCGCCACCTGTATACTTCCAGATCTTCGAAATCATCAATTCTATAGAAATTAGAAGAAAAAAGGAAATTTATCCTTAATTTAGTAACTTTCTTATTTATCTCTGGCATGTTTTCGCTCAATGTTAATACCTTTCGAGTTATTAAAGGAAAAACTTTTCGAGCTATAATTCCAATTTTCAAGTCGTTATAACTAAAAGACTATGAATTTATATGAAAAATTGCATAAAATCTTTTCTTCTCAAAATTTGATTCTCCTTACAACCGCCATGTTTGAAAACTGACAGTCTAAATAGGTTTTTTCCGATTATCCCCTTTCCTGTTACTTCTACTCTAAAAAACAGCTGCCCAAGCAATCACTACTTCAGCATTCAGATTTTATATCCACGTCTCTCACAACGAAAGAAATATTGATACTATATTTGAACTCCACTATGTGAAATAATTGCTTATGGAACTTTAATAATATAATATTTGAAATCGTCTACGCGGTGGTGACGGTGGTAGGGGGGTGGTAGTGGGAGTTGATGAACTAAAAAAATTATTGAGGCCTTTGATTCTTGTGCACACTAAATCACAATTTTATTTTTTCACATCTTTTAATAATGGAGTGGGGATGGTAATAGGGATGGCAAATGCCAAAAAATTTGTTGAAACCTTAGCTTCTCTTATACATATACACTAAATATCAGTTTTATGGACTCTTACTTGCCTGATTTACCTATTTACCCCAGGCCTTCAACGGAATAAGATCAACATATAATCCAGTTTCAAATCTCATTAAAATACATACATTTACCCAATCTTAAGTCCACGTCTTAAACGGTTTCAGAGTAATCGTGCGCACAAAAAGTTAGACAGACCAACAGACAGAATTTTTTTGCCTATTTGAAAAATCTTTTTTTTTTGCGTTTCTGTACTTCCACTAGATGTGGAAGTAATTAGGCATTACCAATATTACAGGGAATAAAAAAAACTACAATTAAACAATTGGTTCTTTATTGTTAATATTTTATGATATACAGCCACCAGAAAAGCGAATATTTGTGCTTTACTGCAAGTTTATTCATTTTCTCTACTCCTGTTGCTGCTACGTAGTAATTGTTATTACTAATATTGTGGACAGGGCCGTTGCGAAGACTTGGCAAAAGTTGTAAATAATCATTTTTAGATTTTCTCCCCCCCCCCCCCCCTCAATTTTTATTTTGGTGGCGAAAAAAAATTTTCTTTCAGTGGAAAGATTTTTTTAGATTTTCCCCCCTCCGCTCATCAATTATTATTTATTTATTTACAGAGTTGGTTTCTTAAGTTTACGAAGTTGGCAAATTTGAAAAATAACTCCCCAAAAAAGTTGGCTCGCTACGGCTCTGATTGTGGATTATAAAAGTTCCTATACCTATCTCAGTAACAATAATTAAGAACACGTTAAAAAAAAACGACTTTTCGCTGTTTTTATGTGGTCGCCTATGTCATTAATTTTAAAAGCTTTTTTTAAAATATTTTGATAATTTTTTTACATGATGGATAACTCCAGTGCCTTGTCTTATCCGCATTAAAAAAACCAACGTGCTATCAGTTATTGTTACTAAGGTATTAAGTTTTTTTAAGGACATTAATTTTAAATGCTTTTTTTAAAATATTTCGATAATTTTTTACATGATGGATAACTCCAATGCCTTGTCTTATCCGCATTAAAAAAATCACGTGCTATCAGTTATTGTTACTAAAGGTATTAATTTTTTTATATAATACAACTTTTCTGTAAAAATTTAGGAAAAAAATTAATATTTCAGGAAATGTTAATTTTAAGTATAGGGACCCTTTAACGGAATGTCCTTTAAATTTTCTGTAGGATCTAGAAAAAAATATAAAATTGGAGCGCTGTATTTAAAATAACATATTTCGGATCAACTTTCGGTTAAACATAGCCAAATTTTCAGATCAATATTATTTTCCTTACATATATATTTCTAATAGACAAAATAAATCACTCTGTATACACCGATACACCAGCGTTGAACCTACGTATCCTATATATATGAAATATACTGTCTTGGCGTATAGTTTCTGTCGGAAAATCGAATAAAAATAATAGTAATAATGGGGATAGACATAACTGTAGCCTAAAAAAATTAAATAGTTTAAGCTCGACTCTGACTACCAATTTAGTTTATCTGCATATGTTGGAATAACAATATAAATTATAAGAACAAAAAATATTCAAATAAATTTACACTTTGTGACTTCGTTTTGGCTGATATTTCTTTGTTAAAAAATTACTCAATATTTTCCAAATATAATAAAAAACATTTACCATTCTATGATAAGCATTTTAAAAATGACGTGTTGTCGCAAACATTACACTTTCTTGCACATCACCAATAGGTATAGTTGACTACACACTTATTATGCTTGTAAAAAATGTCGACGTCTTTAAACTTTACCGCATCGACAAAGACGCCGATATTTTTATCACGCATAATAAGTGTGTAGTCAACTTTATGGCAAAATCACGGAATTATTAACCACGCAATTTTAATGTAAATATCACTAGATACCAAAACTAGCATGATATAATTAACCACAACAAGTAATTTCATTATAATTAAGTAATATTAATATTTTTGTCTTCTTTGTTTTGATGAATTATTATATTATATATTCAATGCCTCCATTTCTGGCTTCGAATCTTTTTGAGTTAACCGGTTGCATTCACTTTTCGAATTGTCATGTCGCAGTGCCAATTGTTATTGCAAACAATGTTAGGTTAATAATTTATAAAAATCTATTACCGTTCAGAATCGGCGAATCAGGTAAATGAACAGTGGAGAGAAGAAAGTTAAACATTAAATTAATATTATTCAAAATATCTGAAATACAGAGCTCCAGGCTAAGAACTTATTACATTCTAATACACCCGCTGCCCAAGGAATCGCTACTTCCACATTCAGATTTTCTATCCAAGTCTCTCATAACGAAAAAATTTTGTACATGGAAATAATTTATATATTACATATAGGTTATTTATAGAACTTTAGTAATATAATATTTGAAATCGTCTACCCCAAAAACCTATAAAACAATATCCCACACGGTAGTGGGGTGGGGGTGGTGATGATGAAAAAAAATATTTTAAGGCTTTTGGTTCTTGTACACACACTAAATCACAATTTTTTCCTTTTTAATAATGGGGTAGGGGTTGTAAGGGGGTGGCTATTGCCAAAAATTTTGAAACCTTAGCTTCTCTTGTATACACTAAATACTAATTTTATGGACTCTTATCTGCTTGATTTACCTATTTACCATTTACCTCATTTTACCCCCCAACCCTTCGACGGAATAAGATGAAAATATAATCTAGTTCCAGATCCCGTTAAAGTACATACGTGTACCAAATTTCAAGTCAATATCTTAAACGGCTCCAGAGTAAACGTGCGCACAAAAAAAGGTACAGACCGACATAGTCAGAAATTTTTTTTCGCTCGAATTTAAAATCTCGACGTTTCATGACATTCTAAGCATATTTGAAGAATAAAAAATTTCAAAAGTATTTTTGTCGTTACTATACTTCCACTGGATGTGGAAGTAATAAAACTAATAAAAGTATGACGTCAGTCCCTACTCTGACCTAAAATACCGAATTTAATTATTTGTAGCGAGCGTGTTAGAAAAGGAACATCTCAAACGGTGGTGACTTTAAGCTGACGCCGATTGTACTATACTCTATATGATAAAAATAGTGAGTAATAAAAGCTCACTATAGATACAAATCCTTTAAAAACGTGTTTAGAGTATTAGAAGAAATTTTAAATATTCTTTTATACTTTATATAGGTTATATCTGTATTATTTGTATTTTTAGAAAAATGCTCGAAATACCTGTACAGCTTTTGGGAGAATTCCTACCTGCTTTTGCTTTGAAAACTAGTTACGAGGCG
Source organism: Rutpela maculata (assembly GCA_936432065.2). NCBI lineage: Eukaryota > Metazoa > Arthropoda > Insecta > Coleoptera > Cerambycidae > Rutpela > Rutpela maculata. The sequence goes on along the minus strand of OW386285.2, from coordinate 406,716,204 downwards.
GACTGTCCTTGTCTTAGTCACTCTGAATTGTATCCTTGATCTCTCTCATGTACCTACCTAAAAAGTATTCACAAATATCATAACCTCATTTTAACGAATGCGACACTAAGAATTGGAAAATTGAACAATTCAAACAACAGACGTTCCTTGAATTATTAATTATCATATAAAATGAATTTATTTATATTTTTCGGTAAATACTTTACTAGAATTAATAAAAACTAACTGAACATCTAAATAATTTCTATGAACGTTAAGAGAAAAAGTAGTACGCCCATGGTAGGTCTGTGTCTGAGTGATTTATTACTCTGCAGCTTTACCAAATAGAGTATACTTACTGATTCGGTACATGAGAAATTCTTGTCACAAATTGAGGTAGATTAGATGCTTAAAACGGTTAATATTGTTGATATTTAAAAAGGTCATTACATTTACATTTTTGGTCACTACACAGCATGCATTACTTAAGCAGGATGTTAAATTCCAATATAATTATCACAATCATCAGCGAAGAACATTACTTTCAGCTCTACACACAACACAAGAAAGAAATAAATTAAGTGAAATTTATAATTTCACGGAATGAATTTTTTTCTTCCTAATTGCTGCGATTTCTGTGTAGTGAATAAGAATTATGTACTATACACACGTGAATTAATAGACTTTGTCGCCGTTAACTCACATTAAATTCTCATGCTAACTGACAATCGTTAGAAAGGAAGCAATTCAAGTAACGGAATTAATATGCCTCCAAATTAAAGGTGACTAATAAGGTACTAATGACACTTACAATATGCATAGTGTAGGCTACAGTCCACGGATTTTAGAAAAAACAAAGGAAGACATTAATATACAGTTTAAATTTTTCAGATATATTTTTGGTAGGAGCAGAAATAAATATCTAAAAAGTTCCCTTCTGTCCTTCTTTCCCTTTCAAGCGAATAATCACCCCTACATTAGATTATAAATGAGGACATGTCTGATTGGTCTTGACACCGCGATAACCCCTAATAGCACAAGATGTCTGTTTTATGTCCATTTAATGTACTTTTTTTTTTACTATTTAACGTCGGCCTATTTCCGCTACCAGTGCCTATCACCGACGCCAGGAGACGAGTTACCCCCAACCTGGAAATTTTGCCGAACCTCTTCCCTTAAGAAGAGTAGGGATCTTTTACTTGCCTAACATTTAATAGACAAGGGACCGCCTGCTTTACATCCTCTCCGAAGGATGGTATATCCACTACGTAATCCTCGTCTGAAATTACGTAACTTCCGCGTATACACTGATATACAAGCCGCTAGAAGGTGGGACGAGAACGCTGTATTTCCCAAGATAGAGGGGTCACCCATCCAAGTACTAACCGCGCTCGACGTTGCTTCAACGGAATATCGATTGATATTCACATTGAAGTCGCCTCTACGCTGGCCCCATTTAATGTACTGACGTCCATGAATATAAATTGGGCTTCCACCGGACGTCTATCATCGTATTTACGTTGACATTGTTCAGAATGGAGGTTCTCTGAATGTCCATTTTATGTACGGGAAGTATGTACATTTTAAGTCCAGATAATGACGTCCATTTCGTGTCCGTTGATTTAAATAATATATTTTTGTAATAAATGATTTCCATACCGCTTTCTTTCCAACACATTTCCGAGATACGTATACATACCAGCGAATACCACACTGAACGTCCATCATATGTACCGCAACGGTGTCCTCTGGATGACCAATTTAGGTACGGCAAATACAACATATTTTAGGTCCTTATAGGGACAGCAGCAGGACGTCTATTTAATATTCGCTTATGTAAATATTCTATTTATGTTGTAGATGACGATATTATTCCTTTACCGTTTTTTCTCCAACACGTTTCCCAGGTTTGTATAAATACCTCAACCATAAAAGTTTAATTCTTAAAACAGTTGAACCCCCACCCGGTTTTTTCGGATTTCTCCCTTCCTCCTTCTCATCAATTTTGAGATCTGAGGAAAATAATTTTTTTAACAATTTCAGGACTGATAAGCGACAAGGGATACAATAGTCCTTATGATTATTATAATTATCTCTTAGAGACTTCTTATCGAACTGGAAAAAAAATTCATGGTGAAAGTACTGTCTACCAGTATTATCATTATCCAATTTTTTTCCAATGGATAGTTCGGGATTCAAATATGTTTTACTACTGGATCTTCGGTGCTGCGTGGAACCCTCAGACATCATTGTTCTACCGAATACATAAGATCAAACAACTTTTGACAAACGGTTCTCAACATTATCTCAAGTAATGAAAAAGAAGATAGGTACATTTTTGCGTACATAAGGTGGTTCCACCGGATAACCACTAGTCTGCAAAGGGTTAAACGGACTGCCCCTCCACATCGCCCAAAGAAGTTGGGTCCGCCACTGAATTAATGTTATGTAATATTACACTGTTCAACAACTACTCGTACTCCTCAGGTGACACTGGTGGTGGCTAGAAATTCAATTTTCCATAATAAAGACTTATTATTACTGATAATCTCATTAAATACGTTTCCCACACATTACTATACTACTTTTAGCATCCAAAATAACGGACACGGGATAGCCCAGTGGGTAAGTTAGTAAAACTGTTATAAAGATAACGGAAGATAACGGTATGCAGGTTCGATCCCTACCGACCGCAATTGGTAAAAAATAAGCAAGTAAAATAAAATTAATTTAATAATTTAATAAACATAATTTGCAGGCAACTCTTTTGAGAATAAATTGGAGTTATGGTAAACAATATTAGACATGTTAATGTAAATATACGGATGCTAACAAAGAAATTCATCGGACGTCAATCTCCGCTGTGGATGTCCTTCGGATATACATTGGACAATGTTTATGCATTATCTAATTTTTAACAAGTAAAGTACTTACATGTCAAAGTTGTACTTTTTCGAATAATATATCTATATAAAAAAGTAGGATATCCATATGTCGCACTTTATGGACATCCGCATAATATACCTAAGGGATGTACAAACATTGTTCAAAGTAGTTTTCCTTAGAGCTCCGTATCCAGCTTTATCCTTTATATCTGACACCAAAGATCTCATAAAGACCCTCTAGTATAGTTACCAGCCCTTGGTTTCAACTCGCCAAGTAGTTGGAATCTCAGTATAGAGACGGCATAACACATGGAACGAAGTTTCCTGTTCCTCTTGTTAGAATCTACATTAGGGTGGCCCATCTTTTTCGAAATCGAAATTTTTTATTTCTCACCCCTGCAAATGGTTCCATTTGAAGAAAAAACAGTCCCCTCAAAATATTTTTGAGGCAAATTAAAGGCAAGGGGTGCCGCAGAATGCATTATTATGCAATAATAAAAGTAAATGGAATTATTTACATTCTTTGGTTGATGCATTGTTTTTTTTTTAATCAGCAACATTTATCTTTAGAATGACTAATCAAGTCATACAAATATCAAAGACATTATCTGTTGTGACTATGACATGTGTCATACTACTGTAAATTCGTAGTCTAAGAAAACTAGACTAGAAGTTTTTGAAATAAAACTCTCGTTTTATCTTTGTGTATTTTATTATGAAACGTTTTTTTCATACATAGTACCAAATATTATCCTAAATCTACAAGACATATAGTAATAAAAACAATATTTTTTGCACTAGGCCAAAGCATGCGACAGGGTTTCTTTTTTTACATTTGGAAACTGTGATTTATAATCATTTACAACTTGGAGTAAAAACTGTTTTTGGTCTTCATTTTTTGTTAAAATGTCATTATAGTCAGTAATAAGTTTGATTCCTTTCTCAGCGGCATCATTTACAACTTTAATTTTGTTTACAATATTGAAACATCGGGTATAACTTTCATTTTCCCTCCATGTTGTTGGATCATTTTCCAAAAATTCCATAGACAAACCTAATTTTTGAAAAAACTGTTTAGTGTTCTCGCATATGAAGTCCTGAATTTCCTTGTTTTCAACGTCAGTAATGTTACTAATCATAAGTCGTTTAATACCCTCTTGATTTGGTGCTTTCCTATTCAAAGCTTTAACCATTTCTCTTTTAGTGGTAACTGAAATATCGTCATCAAAGAAAGATAAGCCAACATTTACTGAATTAAGGTACCACAAATGGTTCACTATTTTCCTACTTGCGGCTTGAGATATTTCTTTGTCAATATTTTGATAATTAATGAGTTCTTTACAAAAGTCATGAAGCGGTGCTTTACTAGCAAATGACGCTGTAAACCAGGTCTTTACATAAACCTTTACAATAAAGAGACATATATCTTCAATACCTATTTTCTCTTTTTTAGTTAGTTGGAACTGATCTTGGAAAAAAAATATTTTTAGACAGTAAATGGCTTTGGCCATCCAACGTGCATGATGAAATGCCCCTGGTTGATAGAATGTCGTGTGAGTGGGCTCTTCTTCAACAAAAAGTTTAGAAAGCATTAAAAATTCTTTATAATCATCACGAGGCTGTTGCAAAGTTGAAGCTGCATTTAGAAACTTTACAATTTCGGCTTTAACTGGTTGTAAAATGTGTTTAATTTTTGATACCTGAAATCCAGTTTTTGTTTATTTTGATCTATTTTAGGCCAAAATTCCCTAAAACGTTTAAATAGTGGCACATTTGGACCAGATGAGGAAGGCATTTTTGTGTCAAACACACTTCTCAAAACCACTTCAAAAATATGATGTCTACAAGGAAAATATAGAATATCTCTTTCTAATTTTTGTTGCAATAGTGTGGCTGCCCCATTTATATAACCCATATTTGATGCTATTGTATCACAACACAAAGCTATTACCTTTTCGTCCAAATTCCATTCACAAAGCACATCATAAACTGCTTCAGCCTGTTCTATTCCAGTTGAATTGGGCAAAGCTGGTACTCCAAGTAGTTGTTCAATATCTCCACTAGTAACTAAGATAGCAAGTCTATCGATATTTCCCATTCCAGTGAGAGAAGGTAAAAGTTTTCCATCCCAATGGATGACTGGGGCCGGCAATTCAGAATTACCGAAGGCAGTTTTTAATATTTCAGCTCTTTCTTCGCGGATGCGTTGTCTAGAGCGCTGAAATGTGGTTCTGCTGATGGACAAAGATGTGGTGTCATGTCCTAGTGCTTCTGCTACTGCCGTCAAAATATGGACTCCATACCTGTCGCTTATTTTGCAAGCATCAAATGCAGCGGCTATTTTTGGTGTGATGATGTTACATGTTCCATACAATCTCCTCTTTTTTGGCTGTGACGGGCCAGGCTGGTCTTGTAACAACTCTTCTTGGGCTTCGATTATTTCATCTTCATTTTCGTTGGAGTCGGCTGAATTACTACTTGATGATGGACAGGTGACTGTTTCCTCTAATCTAGCTTTCTCTTGTTGACTTCGTTGCATTCGTTCGGATAATTTCTGTAATTTCTCCTCAGCTGATTTTTCTTGAGAAGCAAGTTGGTAATCAATACCATGCATAAATCCAGGACGTCCCTTTTTTCTTTGGTTAATTAAAAACTGCTTATCTTCATCTATTTTCATCAACTCCAATGCATTTGCATGAGAAATGTCAAAAAGATCGTCCAATTTTTCAACGAAATTTTTTTCTTTACCTCCCGCACTGGCCCTTTTAGCCGATTTTTGTAAGTTCCTCCACTCTGCATAAAGTTTATCTAGTTGTTTAACACAATGAAAATCCTGACGTGTCGGAATGCGAGCTTTATCCCAAAAAACTGACACCTCTTTTATTGTTAATTTAGCACTTTCATGTACACTTAGCTTCACTTCACGAATGTTATAAAAGAGCACTTGTAATACTTGTCTATTAGACGGCAATTTATTGCCAATGATTTGTGACGAATAGTGTCCAACTAAGTAAATGAAAGTATCCTTTCGTAAGGATCTAACATCAGCCATCGTTAAATGTTTTTTCAAAAAGGAACGTATGCTAGAACTTATAATGTCACCACTGTAAAACACAATTGCAAACTGACATAAAAACCTACCGTAGGTGCATTATATTTCCAAACATCCAAAACAAATAATTTCTAGGAAATAATTACACCAATAAAACATTATGAGAAAAGAGGTAGATATTTGTATTTTAAGTAAAATTTAAGTGTATTACCGTAATAAAATCTTATCTACAAATTTCTACCTGAATGCGGCACGGGTTACCGTTCACCGAATTATCTGAAACTTTGACATAAATTATTCCTAGTATAATAGTATATTTTCGTGGGGTGAGACTTAAAAAATACGCAAAAAAAATTCACCCCCTATAGAGATGGGCCACCCTAATCTACATGTTGCCTCGTCTGCCGGACCCATTAAACTCATACATCCATTAAGTCGACAGCGTCCAATTAGAAGACCCATCATTATCATAATGGTAGAATGCAGGCTTTCACAGCCATTGTCCAATGAAGTGATTTCTTCCGGGTGTTGTCGTGATCGTCGAATTTGATTTAACATTTCACTGATCATGGCATTAGCTTCTTGAGAAGGATTCTAAAGACTTTTAGCAAAACTCTTTAAAATCCTTCTGAAGAAGCTGATAGCATGATCAGCGAAGCGGCAAGTCAAATTCGGTAAGCACAGCAACATCCGGAAGAAACTACTTCATTATCATAGCCGTAGATCTTTCTATTTTGGCGTAGTAGCCTTTCGTTTGGTTCCTACTATGGTCTTAGACGCGCCTTCCCTAGCCAGAGCTCTTCAGATTATCTATTTCACCTGTGTCCAGTGTTGCCAGCATCGCATTATTTGTCGGGCTAAATCCTATTAATATAAATTGAGGCTAGAATGAAGAAAAACGAGCTAAAATTAAAAATCAAACATATAACTACAAGTACAAAAGTGGATAGACCCAGTCTCTTAAAAAAATCTCCCGGAGTTTTTTGAAGAGCGGAGGGACGCTACGAATTTTTTTGATGAGCTGGAAACATTGCGGCGATCGCTAAAACGGGCTAGGTTTCGCAAAAATCTCCCGGAGTTTTTTGAAGAGCGGAGGGACGCTACGAATTTTTTTGATGAGCTGGAAACATTGCGGCGATCGCTAAAACGGGCTAGGTTTCGCAGTGTGGTGCTAACGTCCTAGATCCATAAGGGCATTAACCTTACACCACCAAGGCACGGGCGCTGGTTATTCACGATATCTGCCAAACGCTTCATCCTACGATAAAGAGCCCCAAGAACAAAAGTATTGCGATATTAATTTTGCACAAAAAATATCGAATAAGTCAAAATGTATTTCTTCTTAGTTATCGTCCTGTTTCCTGGAAGAGACGAATGGGATCAGAACAAAACCGACCTACAAAAAGCAGACATCTGTTGGTTCACAGACGGCTTCAAAACCCTGAGGGAGTTGGAGCTGGAGCATACAGTCGCAACCCAAAGAATTACTTCGAGCCTGGGTAATTATGCGACTGTCTTTCAGGCAGAAGTTCATGCCATTGAACTGTGTACAAGGAGATTTGAACAGATTCATCCTAGACACAAATCAATAAGAAGCCTGAAGACAGGCAGCCAAGCAGCTCTCAAAGCTCTTGACTCACATCGCTGCAATTACAAATTGGTCTGGAACTGCCAAAAGGCTCTTGGGTAGATTGGGTAGATACAACAAATTAACTCTGGTCTGGATACCGGGCCACTCTGGCATGAAAGGCAACGAAATATCCGACTCCTTAGCCAGGGAAGATGCGGTATCAAAATTTATCGGAGCAAAACCAGTGCTTGGCATATCGACAAGAATTGCGAAAACAACCATCTTGGCCCAGACCGAGAGGAAAATCCTCCAGTACTGGCAAGAACTACCAGGATTAGTTCATTCAAAGGAGTTTATTAAATACCCTCTGAAATCAAGAACTAAAAAACTATTAGAGTTAAGTAGGTTACACCTAAAATCTCTAGATCTCTAGCCTGTACACTGGGCACTGCAGACTAAATCACCACCTACACAGATTCGGAATAGCGGACAACGCTGAATGCCAACTGTGTTTAGACGAGGATGAAAGGGCAGCGCACGTTCTATGTACCTGTTCTGCTACAGAAAGAAACAGGTTCTCACTTTTTGGCAAAGGGCAACTGCTGCCAGAGGAACTGGACAACTTCTCAACCAATAAGGTAGTCGGCTTTATTAAAAAGCTGAACCTATTGGGTGAAATATAACTAGGAATGAGCAACAATAGACCAGATAGTCGCGGTGGAAGGTTTGTTACTAACCTAGTTATCGTGTAATTGAAGCATAGTATCAAAAATATAATTAATATGCTTAACTTTGTACTATTAGCTACCACCGCTGTAGTCATGCATTCGACTGGAAAAAATGCTTTCTGTCGCTGTTTTCATTGTGCAACATTGAAATAAGTATAGTACTTATTTAAAATATTTACTTCTTTCCATAAATTAATTTATACAGGGTGTATCACCGCGAAGAGTGAAGAATTTGTATGTGATACACATTTCTAACCGATCGTATTAAAATACAGGTATGTAGTCAATATTTTTATTTTCGAGTTTTTCGGCCATGATTTTTTTATTTGACGACCAATATTCTTGTAATTTTTTTTAAAATTCGGATTCCTCCACCTTGCACTTAATTAATCACAAAAAACATATTTTCTTTTGTTTCCGGAAACTGTTGTATACTATACTATAAGATTGTCGTATGCGTACTATTCAATATACAACATGACTTAATAAACATAAGTTATTCGGAAACGTAAAACTTGGAAATATAATAATTATTATTATTATAGATAATTCATTGAGTTTAGACATTATGATAAAATAAAAAATTTCGATTTGGTCAATATTATTATGGAAATTATGGACCATATTATAATTCAGGATTTTTCAGGAGGCGGCTCGCTGAGCCATCTAGGCCTCCTGAGTTTTGCATTATCATACCCATCGACTCCACCTATCCCTACGGACCTGAGTAAATTTTGTTGATGAACTACATATACGTTCCTAGAAAGTCCACAAATTTTAGTCTTGCCTTGGTCCAACATGAAACTATAATACAGTTACTGGTAGTATTCCGAATTAGTACTCCATAGCAAATGAAATGAGTGGACAGAGTCGCACTCACTTATATTTTTTGGGCACATTTAGGAGCTAACATATGTTCATATCTATCAATATACATTAATATTTTTTAAAATCTTCAAAACAATACAAAAAATACTGGAAATGGAATTGTAAAAAAAATTGCATATAAACTAAAATGCTTGGTGCATCTCTGTAAGATTAAATTTGAAATTTAAATGATATTTTCTCTTAAATAGCACACATTAAATACATTCATATAACTTTGAGAATGTTTTTGTTTTATCCCCTTTCCAAAGATGTATGACGGAATTCGAGTATATTCAATAAAAATCATATTTCCCGTGGACAGTAAACTTTTATTAGATATGAAATATGTTGGATATATGTCTATTATCATGTTTACAATTAATGAAACAAAGAAACAAAGTAAAAACGATTTAATACTTTTGATGTTCAAAATGCAAACCACCGTTTCTAATACATCTACGTGCTCTTCTTCTCACTTCGGTGGTGGTGACGCCTAATCTTATTTCTTCCATAATACTTGCACCTGCTTCATTAATTCTCCTGACGAAGTGATCGCGGTCAGTTATTTCAACTTCTTACGAAGAGATATGCAGAGGTCATTGTTACACAAGTTTTTTAATTTGTTCCCAGACGTGAAAGTGAGGGTGTCAAGTATGGTCATGTGAGTTATAAATAATTCCTATTACCACCTTAAAACTTTTTTCGACTTACCAACCACCCAGTATATAAAAAAAGATCTAAAACTTGAAGATATTCGCTAAGACAAATAAATATTTATTTCATGGTACTGCAACCTACGATTCCTGATTCCGTCTATGCTTTACTACAGTATGCATTACCCAGATAGCACAATCTAGTTCCTAGAATAATCATAGATTATATGTTTGGAAGATTTGATTATTCCCAAAATAATATTTAAACATTCCAGATATTACATAAATATTCTTCTTAATGCAAATAGCACAGTCTATAGATATTCTACGATTATACAAAACGCATATTACCGGAATTATCAAGTTACTCACGGATATTATGGGCATAAGCTTATACTATTCTTACATACAGATTAATTTCTACTTGGTTTTTTGATGTTGCATTACATAAAATGTAAATGTAATAAATCGATGAATAATAACTAATTTTAAACTCAATTGACATTTACTAGTTATATGATTATCTTGTTGACTTATCATTGCTTAATATATGAGAGCAATACCAGAATTTAACCAAACTACAACAAGACACTCGATAATTACTTACAACTATCGATTCCTAACTGTTGGTTGTCGTCGGAATCATCAGTGCAGCGCATATTGTATGTAAGATTCTGTCTCAAGGTGGCACACCGGATAATTTACGTTGGAATGCCAATACGAATTGTAAGGTGAATACTCATAGACCAGTAGTAGGACTTAAGTCGATGACTTATTACCAACTTAGAACCCAGATAGCACGATTTGATTCCTGGAATATTCATTGATTATACGTTTGGAAGATTTGATTATTCCTAAAATAATTTTTAAATAATCCAGACGTTACAGGAATATTCTTTTTTTATCCAAATGGCACAATTTTTAGATAATCTACGATTATCCAAAACGCATATTACAGAAATAATCAAGTTACTCTAGGAATATTTGAAAAATATTATAATAATACAATTTCTCCTTAATAGAATATTCCTAGATTATTATTTCACTCTTTCACGAATATTATGGGTATAAGCTTATATTATTCTCACATACAGATTGATTCCTATTTTATTGGATTTTTATGTTGCATTACATAATATGTAATAATAAGTCGACGAATAATACCCAATTTTAAACTGAAATGGCATTTACCAGTTACTTATATATGATTATTTTCTTGACTTATCATTGTTTAATATACGAGAATGATACCAGAATGGAACGAAACTACAACAAGAGACACGATAATTGCTTACAACTATCGATTTTTAACTCTTGGTTTTCGGCAGAATCATCAGTGTACCGCATATTGCATGTAAGATTCTGTCTCAAGGTATCACATCGGAGAATTATGTTAGATTGCCGACACGAAATATTAGGTGAATACTCATAGACCAGTAGTAGGACTACGTCGGCGAGTTATAACCAAATTTATCTACAAAAATCTATTGCAAACTTGGAAAGGCTTCGAAATGAGTCAAATACCAATAAATAAGCGGTTAATTCTAAATACACGTGACATAACAGTTAATTGCCTTCGCTGACATTATTACATAATTGGCATTTGATGCCATCTCTTACCTATAGTTCCAACCGACGTTTGCGTGTTTAATGGGAATATTCCTGTATTATTTTTCCTGGAATATTATTGTCTTCTTCTCAAAAATCATATATCTTCTAAGAATATTAGACTATTGTTCAAAAAGAATATTCTTGTATTATTTTCTTGGAATATTATTGTTTCCTTCTCAAAAATTATATATATACTAAGAATATTATACTATTGTTCAGAAAGAATATTATTTTATTATTCGTATGAAATATTCTAGTATCAACATGTTAAATTATATATATTCCTGGAACAATACAATATTATTTCGAATATATATACTCCCTAGAGGACATTTACAGATCATTCTTAGAATATCTTGTGCTATGTGGGAAAAGCTTCGAAATGAGTCAAATACCAATAAATATGCGATTAATTCTAGATAAACGTGACTTATAACAGTTAATTGAATTCGCTGTAGCGACATTATAACATATTTGGCATTTGATGCTGTCTCTTACGTATAGTTCCTACTAACGTTTGTGTGTTTATGGGAATATTCCTGTATTTTTTTTTGTGGAATATTATTTTCTTCTCAAAAATCATATATATTCTAAGAATATTAGACTATGGTTCAAAATGAATTATTATTATGAAATATTCCAAGATCAACATGTTAAATTGTATATATTTTTAGAATAATATAATAATATTTCGAATATATACATTCCTCAGAGGACATTTACAAATCATTCTTAGAATATCTTGTACTATCTGGGTAATTATTAGGGAAGTGGGCGACTGCACGGATTTGGACGACAACTATCTTTGGTTATAATGTGGTTTACAGTTTTTTTTAATTTCATAATAGTAAAAATAACAATTGGTAAAATGTATAGTATAAGCTGGTATCAGCTTATAGGTACTAGGTTGGCAAACTAAAAACGAGATATGAACAAATGTGGTTCCCTCTAGTTCTTTCTTTTTGCTTTCAAACCTCGAACAATTTGATCGATTTTCTCGTAGGAAGTATGCAGAGCCGCACCTGTACCAATAACCAAGGTCGTTTAATATAGGATTATATACAAACCTGCAGGTTCTTAAGATATGCAGAGGTCATTGTTCGGATACATTATATATATCGTAGAAGTTATACGAGGTTTAAATGAAATCAGAATCATTTCTGTAATATTTTTGTCTTTAAAATATAACTTCGAAATTTTGGGAATTGCAATAATAAGTAATTTTAAATTAACACATATTAATAAAATAATTCTAGTACTTCCGGTTTCACCAAAGACAACCGTAGATTCTGTTTTTAAATGAAACACCCTATATATTTTGACATTTTTGGATTTGGGAATTCATTCTATATACTTTGAAGAAAAAATACTGTTTCAAAGAGTGTTTGAGAATAATTCAGATCACCGTCTAGGTAGCTATGACTGCTGCATTTCTAGTCTTTCAAAAAATTTGTAGAGGTAATCCTGATTTGTAAACATAATAGACTGTACGACTGTTATACAAGGTTAATCAAAATGTCGGATACGTTAAAAGAACAAGGGTAGATAAGGGCTATTTCGCCCATCGGCCATGTCATATGACATATTTTCCGAGCAGTATATGTCTTGACAAGTAATAAAAAACAGTTCATTGGAAAAATATTTTTATTCAATATACACGACAATATGTGATTTTGAGCGCTGACACGTTTAAATTCGCATGCAACGTCTACACCACTACGACTCCCGGGTAAACGATTTTGTTTTTTCAATGGTTTTATTATACTTGGAAATCTGTATGTATGTATGTATTATGTATGTATGTATCAAATTTAGTGACTGAAATTTGACTCACTTCCCGTTAACCAATTGAGCTGAAATTTTTTATACACATGTGGATCTGATGACAATACAATACTATTGTGTGTGTTTTAGTTATAACGCTATAATTTATAGTTTTCTTTTATCGTGTAGTGTATACTCATACGTTGTTACAAGCTTTTATTCCAAGATATTCTAAGAAATGGTGAAAGCGTTACGTTATCTTATTAAGTATGAATATCAATAAAATAAAATAATAATACGTAACTAATATGGCAGATTACCTTTTTCCGTGACGTCATTGTAAACCCAATTAAGACTAAAAAGTTAAAAATAAACAGAACTTTTTAAAAACGATGGTATTATTTTAAAACCATATGGTTTCAAAAGTAGAATATATATTTTTTTCAACTGGTCGCCCAATGATTTTACATTTTCTATTTTTTAGTGCAATTTGGTTTTAAAATAAAACCATTGTTTATAAAAAGCTCTTTATTTTAAATATATTTATTTATACATTGAGGCGCTTGATGAACAATATAAATTGACCATTATTTTTTTTTTTAACTATTTAACGTCGGCCTATTTCCGCTACCAGGGCCTATCACCGACGCCAGGAGACGAGCTACCCCTGACCTGCAAATTTTGCCGAACCTCTTCCCTCAAGAAGAGTAGGGATCTTTTACTTGCCTAACATTTAATAGACAAGGGACCGCTTGCTTTACATACCCTCCGAAGGATGGTATATCCACTACGTAATCCTCGTCTGAAATTACGTAACTTCCGCGTCTACACTGATATACAAGCTGCTAGAAGGTGGAACGAGAACGCTGTATTTCCCAAGATGGGTCACCCATCCAAGTACTAACCGCGCTCGACGTTGCTTCAACGGAATATCGACTGACATTCACATTGAAGTCGCCTCTACGCTCGCCCCTAACCATTATTTAAAAGCTTATATATTGCAAACATGCTAACTTTGAAATGCTATTATTGCAACTTACTGTTGTTTTTCAAAAGTAAAACGTATAGAAACGTAAAGATCATACGTTCAACTATAAATAAGTAACGTTTGATGATTTTAAGCAGAACTTTTTATTTTTATGAAATTAGTGGGCGAAAATACATAGCTTATATACCCTTGTCCTTTGATATTGTGTAAGAAACACCCTGTACCAGGTTTTGAGATTAAGCTGCATAAATACATCCGAGTCGAATAAAATCTATCCATTCTGTCATTATAAGTGCCTAATAGTCGATCTCGAAATTTCGATCCATCTGTAACTGATCCTCTTGTACATTAGTGGAATATCCTGAACGGAATTGATTAGGAATTATGTAGAGCACTACAAGGGCGTCATCTTGGGTACTACCTATCTATAGGCATTGGTTTCTCGAGACGTCCTAGGGATATATAAAAGTACTTTCTAAGGGTGTTGTTACGACGTCAAAAAGAGTACCACTTGAATATCCTAGGGATGTCCTCGGCAGATCGTCGGTTATACTAAAGATATTGAAAAAAAAACAGCCTCTTATTCTGAAGATGTCCACTGGATAGACTCGTGCTGACTGGGTTAGTATGCACTGAAAAGATTATGGCGGTGTGTTTGCCTTTTTCTGTGTTACATTTCATGACATATTATTAGAGTAGGTACCCAGATAGCACAATCTAATTCCTAGAATAATCATAGATATATGCTTGGAATATTTGGTTATTCCTAAAATAATTTTTAAACATTCCAGGTATTACAGGAATATTCTTCTTTATGCAAATGGCACAGACTATAGATATTCTACGATTATTCAAAAAACATATTACAGGAATAATCAAGTTACTCTAGGAATATTTTAAAAATATTATCATAATATTTTCCCCTCAATAGAATATTCCTAGATTATTATTCAGCTCTCTCACGAATATTATGGGAATAAGCTTATATTATTCTTACATACTGATTAATTCCTATTTTGTTGGATTTTTGACGTTGTATTACATAAAATGTAATAATAAATTGATTAATAACAACCAATTTAAACTGAAATGATATTTACCAGTTATATGATTGTCTTCTTGACTTATCATTGCTTAATATACGAGAACGATATGGTGCGGGAGCTAAGTGGCTTTGTCGGACACTCATCGCTACAAGCATTTTCTATGCGCTGATTAATTCTATCGAACTTAAATAACGACAAAATAGACTTCTGGCATATGTCAGCCCGTCGAGTTGGCCATGGTTCAAGATCGAGGGGTAGACCGCTACCCAGATTTTGTACACCAGATTTCCATTTTGTCTCGATTTCCAATGATTTCCACCAGATTTCCATTGATTTCCAATGATTTCCGATGATTTCCATTGATTTCCACTGATTTCCATTGATTTCCAATGATTTCCATTGATTTCCAATGATTTCCATTGATTTCCAATGAATTCCAATGATTTCCAATAATTTCCATTGATTTCCAATGGAAACATGCGCATGCGCAGGTATTTGAATTCTGATGCTCTGCGTATAAGACTCAGATTTCAGAGTACAGATCTGTATGAAATTATACGAGAAGTCATACTTAAAATACAAAGCACAATAAATACCGTTTTTTTTTTTGATAAAAAGTTATTAACAATGACAGCAACAAATGGGGGGTTTTATGCTTTTTCGTCAATATCTTAAAATATAAAAGAGATAGATTAAAAATGTGCCTTTCATTTTCCATAGAGAAAATTATAATTTTCTGTCTAACAAAAAACACTCACTTTTAATTGCATAATGCGGTACTGATTCATATTTGCATCAATACTGGTCGTTTCCTGTTAAATGTGTAGGGTAGATCCATTCTATATACTTGAGATATCCAGACTATTAACGATGGTGTTTTGCTTTATTTAACGAATATTCTTTTTCTCAGAACTTGACGATTGCAGCTGCAAGCTGATTGCAACAGCAAAAGACATATTGTCCGATGGTACTGCGCTTTTAAACATTAACTTAAATTAATTAAAAAAAAAAAAAAAATTCGTACTATCCGGATCGCAAAAATCAAAAAAAATTTCTTTCAAGGTCACTGCGGCGGCAAAAATAATCATCCGATCGAGTTGCTATTTTAAACACAAACTTAAACGAATTAATAAAAAATTTTATATAAGTACTACCAGGATTGCAAAAAACAAAAACAAACTGTTTTTTTTCAAGATCACTACTGCGGTGGCAAAAATAATCGTCCGATCGGGTTGCGATTTAAAGTGTAGGAAATAGGTACACACAACTTTTTTTCACTACCCATTCTCTTTAAAAAATATTTACATGCATATTTAAAGCGACCACGCCTTGACACTAAATCGCAAAATCGGTCCTAGCGTAAATGTGGGGGGAGGGGGAGCCCCTAAAAACCAGAAAAAATATGAATAATTTTTTTCTCTTAAACGGCTCTAACGATTCTATTTAAATTTAACAATAAATACTTTCTTGGTACCATTGGTTAGTACCAATGGCAGAAAGTATTTATTTGTCATATTGATGAAATGGCATGACCAGTTACTCCAAAAAAATGCAGAAAGAGAGGTTGTGAGGAGGTAGTAAAGAAATTAATAATTTTTTTCTCCAAATCGGCTCTAACGATTTTGATCAAACTAGACACGTGGATACTTCCTCAGTAACAAGATGAGATAGTATAATCAGCTGCTCCAAGAGAATACAGGGAGGGCGATGCTGTGGGGGCAAAGTGTAAAGAATTTAAAAAAAAATCTCTAAAACGGCTCACACAATTTTGATTAAATTTAACGCATAGATACACACTTAGTACCAGTGTGAAATGACATAACAGTTCCTCCTAGAAAATGTAGGAAGGGAGGTTGCGGAGGCAAGGTTTAAACAATGAAATATTCTTTTCTCTAAAACTACTTCAACAATTTTGATTAAATTTGGCACTTGAATAATACTCCCTCAGTACCAGTGTATGATAGTATAAACTAGTTGCTCTTAAAAAGTGCAAGCAGGCTGTGGAGGGTAAGGTTCAAAGATTTTTTTTTTAAATCTCTAAAACTGCCCTTACTCCTAAATGGGAAAGTTTGTCCGAGTTGTATTGGACCGATTTTTGGTAGAGAATTAACTTCTCTAACAAAATGGTCATATAAAATGGTACAGTTTTGATAATTGAGCTTGTACCGACCGCCAAAGTCTCAAAAATGTTCCTAGGCACTTGCTTTTCATCACTTTTTAAAAATCTGAAAAAGGACACATGAAATTGTCTCAGATGATCTGAAATCCGCAAAAAACTATGACAATACAAAGAAGTTTATTTATGTAGTAACAACTGCTTAAACAGAAAATAAGACTGAAAAAACTGCTGTGTTATGAAAAGTGTTTTTTTAGAATCCATAGATGATCTGTGATTTTATTCAGACTTTCAATCACATTTTAAACGAACGAGAAAAGTTGTAAAGTTTCTATCAAAAAATAACAAAAAGTAAGCGCTTCGGTACATCATTTTCAAGATTTTGACGGCCGGTTCAAACTTATCTGAATATAGATACATAAACATTATTTTATAGAATTTTATGTTCACCAAAAAGTTAGCTAATTTTCAAGATATTGACGAAAAAGCATAAAAATCCTTTTTTTGTTGCTATTATCGTTAATAATTTTTTTATCCGGCAAAAAACGGTGAGCTACATACTTCACCATACTTCACAATAAGTTTGGTACAGAGTCATAAAGCAATTCCATTTTTTATTATGGCTCTTGTAAAGACTAATATGTTGTGTTTTATATATGCTTGCCCTTTAATAAATTCTGATAAAATGTGGGATTCCCTGAATACTGAATAAAATCTATGACCCGGCTCTAGCATTACGTAAGAAAGGCTAATTTGTAAGAAATTTAAGTGATTGTATAGTGAAATTATTTCGATATTTCAGATTTGTCACTAAACATTAAACTGGACATTATATGAGCCACACATTTATTATATTATACACGTAATTTGGATGACAAAGAATAAGTTTATCGCCCTTTACCGCGGTACAATTCGCATTTGCTTCCACAAAAGAAAACATGTCGCTGAGAATTCGTTATGAGCGCATGCGCAGTGCAATTGTTTTCAAATTAATTTCCATTGATTTCCAGTGATTTCCAATTGAATTCCAATGATTTCCGTTGATTTCCATTGATTTCCAATGATTTCCAGTGATTTCCATTGATTTCCAGTGATTTCCATTGATTTCCGCTGATTTCCACTTGCGTGTACACCAGATTTCCACAGCGGTCTACCCCTCGTTCAAGATATAAAAATCAGTGAAATTATATCATCGTTACAAAGCCAATTTTTTTTGTGTGTACACATTTTATGTTTAGAATGAATAAAATAAGATCGCCAGAAAGTGTGGGCCATCAGGGGCGCAACCAGAAAGGTCAAAGAGGTAAAAAAACGGAGTTATATAACATCATCGTTACAAACCTTTTTAAGGTTGAGCATGTTTATTTAAATGTTTTGAACACAAAAAAAAATTCCCAGAAAGAAACTCCCGTCAGTAAGGCTAGCCAGAAAGAAAATATTTAGGATTTTTGAAGAAAATTGGATTTTTTTCGCATATTTCATCTCAGAACTCTAAACTCATCGTTACAAGTTCTGGCTCCTTTTTAAAACGTAAATATAAGCTCCTTCAACAATAGAATAGCCTCCCCGTAAAGTTCTTAGTGTCAACAAATGTACCATAGGCTCTTAAATATACAGGAATTTAACACTTTCGGCTAACTTGACTCCGTACCGTGCCTCAGATGTATTGTATCATTATTACCTTTCTGGCTGCGCCTCCTGACGGCCCACACTTTCTGACGATCATATTTTATTCATTCTAAACATAAAATGTGTACACACAAAAAATGAGCATTGTAACGATGACATGATTTCACTGATTTTGAAACAGTGTTCGTGACGCCCCTGACAGGAGGTGCCCCGCCAGAAGTCGATTTTATGAATCGTTATCATCCATTAAACTATAAAAATATCTTCATAAAACGATGAGCTGCCGAAAAAGCCACCTAGCTCCCGCTCTAATACCAGAATGGAACGAAACTACAACAAAAGACACAATAATTGCTCACAACTATCTATTTCTAACTGCTGGTTATCGTCAGAATCATCAGTGCAGTGCATATTGCATGTAAGATTCTGTCTCAAGGTATCACACCGGATAATTTATATGTTAGATTGCCAATACGAATTATCAGGTGAATACTCATAAACCAGTAGTAGGACTAAGTCGGCTACTTATAACCAAATTTATCTACCAAAATCTATTGCAAGCTTGGAAAGGTTTTGAAATGAGTCAAATACCAATAAATACGCGATTAACTCTAGATAATAATAAATATTTTTTTCCTGGAATATTATTGTTTTCTCTTAAAAAATCATATATCTTCTAAGAATATTAGACTGATGTTCAAAAAGAATATTCTTTTATTATTCTTATAAAATATTCCAAGATCAACATGTTAAATTGACTTATTTATTCTTAGAACAACAGAATCATATTTCAAATATATTCATTCCTCGGACGACATTTACAAATCATTCTTAGAATATCTTGTGCTATCTGAGTAGGTACCTATAAAGCTTTAAAGCTACTAGGCAGGTGGCGATCTTTGAGTAAAACACGACAACAGAAGTTTGCAAAGTTTATTATGTACCAAAAAAGTATATATTTATATGGGGCATATGTAATTTAATGTAATGACCAGTGGTGTAGTAAGCGGGTACGTCATGCCTTCTCTCGACGTTGATGGTGCGCGTTGTGCTCGCGTTTCGGTACCGGTTTTTAAAACAAGAAACTGGGTTTTATTACTAAATACCGAATAAAAATTTAGTTGTTTGAAAAATAGAGTTTAAAGTTTGATATGTAAAGTATTTAATTCTGCAAGATATATTTTTTATTCCTGTTTTACAGGTTATATTTATATACTAATTATATTGCATTTACCAGTTTGATAAATTACCTGTGCCTTTAATAATTTTGTATTATTAGGAAAAATAGGAATGTTTTTATTTTGTCAAGCTATTATTTATATTAAGTTATAAGAAACGGAAAACAAAAGTTGTTATTTATAAACATCCAAACCAGTACATAAACGAGTTCGAAACGCGTACCAAGCCAGAGACAGTGTACCGGCACTGTTTTTTACGCCTACACCACTGGATATGGACGGCATTCAGATATAAAATATTGTCTAAAAGTAGTTATTGCGTTAAATAGCCAAAATTCTTCATAGCTACATACAAGGAACATGTTTGATCTATGTAGATACTTATAGGGGGTGTCCCAAACATTTCCGCATCCTCCTTTAGGTGCTGATACTACACATAAAAGTAGTAAGTCAACTTCCTATAAACATATGTATTCGAAAATGCTTCTGAAGGCAGCTACAGTCCTCTGAAGATGACGCCTAAATACACGTTTTTACTGATTGTTTCGGTGACAACTTATTGGTGTGCAAAATTAATAAGAAAAGTTTAAAACATTTGTCAGGAAATGTTTTCTAAGAGAGCTACTTTCAATGAAGTAATTATAATAGTAATAATATAATAATAATAAACATCTTTCTTTTTGTGAAAAAGTTTAATGAATAACAATTAAATAAACAATCTCAAATTAAACAAAACTATAAAAGCTGCTCAAAATGCCTTCTTGTTCGATGCATATTTCAGCAATGTTATTTGTGGCCCTTGGCGCCATTTCCTGAGTGATAGTTGCATATGCCGCCACTATGTCCGCTAGCCTTTCGTTCTAACTAACGATTTTTATATAACACCCATACAAAACAGTCCACCACTGAACTTGATTTTGAATGCTAGGATGAAGTTCCTAAATATTATACGTTCAGTGATTTTAAATATTTCTCTAGTGACGCATTTTAACTAATCTAAATTCTATTAATTGGAACTTTATTGGTTAGATTCTAATGATAACAAAATAGCATTTTTATCTGAAAACATAATCAGTCTTTTTGATAAGCATGTGTAGTGTACTCATCTACATATTAGGATTATTAGGTATATATAACTATGGATATAAAAATAACAAGCAATTATTATTATAAAAACTTATTTTGAAATCAAAATTAAATCCTTTAGAAACCCATTTTATTATTTATTTAATAGCATTTATATAATGCTATAATTGGTGACCCCGAACGTCTTCACACGTTACATGCCTCCTGATCGTCCACGAGAGTTAAAGGCAGAAGAAAAAATTTTAAAATTTTCAAATTCAGGGAAGAATAACCGATTATGAAGAAGCACATATTATTTTGTTGGATAGGAAGAGCTATAAATATGTTATGGATGAAAATTTAAGCATTAAATTTGCGAAAGATATTTTTTGAAAATTTTTGACAGAAGTCTGTTGACTTAATTGGACATCGTCTTCTAATGAACATTTATTTTAAATATGCAACCTGACAGCTTTACAAAGATCTATGTTTATTGGCATAAGGATTTATATATAGTTACCAATATGTCATGAAGTCCCCCACATCATCCACTCAACCGAAGTCAATCCCAAGTTTATTTGTAAATGTGTTGGTGAGTGCCCTATTTATATTATACTCCCTGCAGTACTGGATCATCCTATCAACATATCAATGTATCAATTATTTACTTTCTGAGAATTAATTTATAATCAGCGAAAGACGCTATATGAAAAATATTTATTAATCAAATTTATGATTTCCATTGTTTTTAAAGTATTATATGAATATAATTTTATTACTATGAATTGGTAAAATATTCTTTAATAGAATCTATATGGATAAATTCCATGAATTGCCAAAAATATTCTTAAATAGAATCTATATGGATTAATTCCATGAACTGGCGAAATATTTAATGGATTAATTATTTAATTTAAGAAACAAAATATTACCTTGGAATGTACTATGATTTAAATATATTAATTATATATGTTTCTTGGAGGATTGACGGTATATTATCTCATTTTTATATATAGAATATCTCTATTTGGTGAACTGTCAGTCAAATCTGACTTTTCTTTTGTAAATGTCATCTTTGATATTGATACTTTTGCAGTGGGGAAGTATATGTAGTGTACTCATCTACATATTAGGATTATTATATATAACTATGGATATAAAAATAATAAGCAATTATTATTATAAAAACTTATTTTGAAATCAAAATTAAATCCTTTAGAAATTCATTTTATTATTTATTTAATAGCATTTATATAAAGCTATAGCATGCTTCAATAAAAACCATTCGAATTACAAAACCAAAAGCTCCATGGATTACGGACGTGATTAAAATTTTAATGAGAGATAGAGATGAGGCCAAAAACAAATATAAAATTGGCAAGTCGCCTGAAGATTTCCAAATTTAGGGCAGTTACGTAACTTCGCTTTAGGGACCATACGTAGAGACAAAAAGGTATTATAACAGAAAAGCTAGTTCAAAAGCATGTGGAGAACACTTCGCGATTTTCATGTTACTCCTAATAAATCTTGTGAAATACTGTCGTACATTTCACGTGATATTGACGGTACTGACGACTATTTTTCGGCTGCTGTGGCGAATATAAATGAGAATTGTTCAGAAATGATTGAAGATTATGATTTCAATCGCTCTAATATTGATCTTCATTTTGGTTTTCATTTAATTAATCCCGGGACTGTGGAAAAAACTATTTATCAGTTAAAATCGAATGCCTTTGGGAATGACGGTATAATTACTGACTACTTACATTAACAAAATTGCGACGTTTTTGTTTTAAAAAAATGTGAAAAAGCACATTGTTTCCGTCATAACTTCTTTGTTTTTGCTATAAAAATAGGAAAAATATCATTTGAAAGCCTAATTGATAGTTTTTCAATTTGGTTATTAGCGTTTTTGGTCTAAGTGCAATAGTTTCTAAGATATTTAACACTTAAACTAAATAAACGTTCGGACGTCACTTTTAGACTTCCAGATCTTCGAAACCATTAACTCTACAAAAATTAGAAAAATATAAAATTCATTCTCAATCTATCAATTTATATGAAAAGTTGCATAGAACCTTTTCTTCTTAAAATTCAATGTTCTGTCAGCTCCAATGTTTTTGGAGAAACTTATAGAAACTTTACTTTCATGCATTTACTATTAAACTGCCAAAAATGAACGAGATCTAATTCATATGACATTATTCCAAAGTTAAAACCTCTAGTATTTCGGTTAATTTTTGCTATAAATTTAAATTTAAAACCATCAAATTAAAGATAATTTTGTCAGAAACAACTTTTATTTGAACTATTTGTTTGTAAATGCGATATTTCCCGAGAAAATAGAGAAAAATCGATTTTTTTTTAACCTATAACCAAAGTTTAAGGTCTGCACAAATTTTTTTCGAATTAAAGTAAAGTTTTCCTGTACTATAATATAATAATCCAGTCAATGAATACTCAAAAGAGAGTAGAGTACTTGGAATATGTGAGACTTTTTGAGTTCGAGACTTTGTTTGTTAGGAGTAGTTAGTAGGTAAACATACTAAAAGTCCCCGCCCCTGGGAGGTGAGCCTACGGTGGGAGGGAGGGGGGAAGGCCTCATTTTTGGGTTTTTCGATTATATCTCGGAAACGGTAGACTCTAGAAAAAATATGTTTTAAATAAAAATGAAAGCTAATTAAATTTCCTATAAAATTGTTTCCGTACATATTTGTCTAATTTCCAACGGTTTTCGAGATATACGTTATTGAAAATCGATAATTTTCGAAAAAATCATTTTTACCTAACTCTTTTTGTCAAACATTTGCTTCTAATGCCTCCAACGAACGTTTCTCAGAAAAATTGTCAGAAACGAAGTTGTAGAGCATTACATTTCCTTCAATTTGATATACACTTAAAAAATAATTTTTTCGAAAATTATCGAATTTCAATAACGTATATCTCGAAAACCGTTGGAAATTCGACAAATATTATTGGAAACAATTTTATAGGAAATTTAATTAGCTTTCATTTTTATTTAGAACATATTTTTTCTAGAGTCCACCGTTTCCGAGATATAATCGAAAAACCCAAAAATGGGACTTTTCCCCCCTCCCTCCCACCGTAAGCTCACCTTCTAGGAGCGGGGACTTTTAGTATGTTTACCTACTAACTACTCCTAACAAAGTCCCGAAGTCAAAAAGTCTCGCATATTCCATGCTTTCTACAATATATTCATTGACTGGACTATAAGCATAATTAAATCTTAAAATATTAAACATTTCCTAAGCTGCCCCAATTTAATTTCTGAGATAAAAGTAAAAAGTTATATTTGGGCGCTATACTCAGAGGGCTGTAGCTCCCTTAGGAAGCATTTTCGGACACATGTTTATAAAAAAATTTCGTACTATTTTTACAAGTAAAATCACCACCTAAAGGAAAATGTAGGTATTTTGAGAAACCCTGTATACCGGGTGGCCCAGCCGATTGGGACACTTGTAACTTTTGTGGAGAGTGGATTTTTTTCAAATTTAGTGTAGTCATATAGGATGAAATTTCCAATTATATGATGTAAAGAACCAAAATGGCCAACTTCCTGTTTCGATGCAATTGACATGAATATCAAATTTTTAAATGGGACAACTTGTATATTCTTGCATATTTGGATAATGCTGACAAAATTACATATGACCTGACCCTCAAATATTATTTTGATTTTCAAAAAATATAAAAAAAAATATTATTATTATTATTTATTATTATTATAAATTTAGTATTTAGAAGATAGACATTATGCATATCATTTTCTTCGTAATTTAAAGATCTAATTAAGTAACAGGTTGTCCCATATAGAAGTTCGATTAAAAAAAATAGTTTTCGTTGAAAAATCAATATCGTTGAACTTAATAAAAAATAAATCGTGATTAATGTTAGTATCTGAAGAGATAATATTTTAAAAGTACATTCAGACTTATTTTTAACAATTCTGGCAAAATCGCTGCTATGATTAAAATTAATAATTAAAAAATCTATATTTTTTGGAAATCAAAATAATATTTGAGGGTTAGATCATATGTGTTTTGGCCAGCAGCATCCAAATATGTAAAAATATACAGGTTGTTCCATTTAAAAATTTTACTTGAATGTCAATTGCATCGAAACCGGAAGTCGGCCATTTTGATTCTAGGAGTCCGCGGACCACCTGTTGGGAATCCCTGTTTTACATCATAATTGGAAACTTCGTCCCATATAACTACACCAAATTTGAAAAAAACCATTCACCCTTTCAAAAGTACCACTATCGGCTGAGCCATGCTTATTCCCCTAATACGCTTAATAAGAAGCACTGTTTTCCCCTATTTCCATACTGATATACAAAGAAATACGTATTAAGGCAATTATATATTGTGCTCTTCTACTGAATGAAAATGATAGTAAATAAATACCTAGAAATATAGATACAAAAAAATATATATTTTTTCATTTTTTCTTAATGCTCTTGCAAACCCATTCCATGCCGTCGCGCACTCCAATCCCTTGAGAGGCTGTACAAGCCTGAATCTGCCAGGCTCTATCTTTAATCGTGTGTAAACCCAAAGTTTGTGCTAACTCGGCAGCAGTCAAAGATTCTGGAAGATCCTGCTTATTCGCATATACTAGAAGTGGCACATCTTGAAGTTTGTCGTCGCTAAGTAATTCATAAAGCTCAATTCCTGTTTCTTCTAATCGTTTTTTATCGGCAGAATCTACTACATAAATCTGTAATTAAAAATATACAAAGGTAAGTACTTATTTCCAAACTGCTTGAAACATAATAAGAGATATGGCCAGCACACGACTTTGCTTACTCCTGAACACTTTGGAGAGTATGCACAATTACACGGACACACCAAACTTTCTTATTTTTTATTTACCGAGAAAAAGTAATTCCTTATAAAATTTATAAAAAGCTTTGCTTTCCTTAGGAAGTCATAAACAGTTGTCAAACTTACGATAAATTATACAGGGTATTCTAAAAATTAGAAAATATAAAATCGACTTTTTTACATTTTTATTGAAAATTTCATTTTCGTAAATTGTTTATTAATATTATTCTATTTTCATCTTATTTTTTAAGTTTTTTCAGTTATAAAGAAAGGCTTAAATACGTAGTTTAGTTACAAAATAAGGAAATAACAATTTCAAAAAAATAAAAAAATAACATTTTATCCAACTATAAGTTGAGAACTATTCCACATGTAGACCTCCTAGGAGTATACATTTTTCTAGTATTTTTCTAAATTCTTTATAGACAGATGAGATCACATTTTCATTTATGGTTACAACATCCGCATTTTTTTGCTTTAATAATTAAATTTTAACATTGAAAATGTGTTTACTTTCCTATATGGGACCTATATTATAGAATATGTCCAATACAGATTTCCGCGAAAATGATTATCAATTTTTTGAGAAAACAGAAGTTATAATGAGTGGAGCAGCAGGTGTTTTAAATTGGTGACGTCGTTAAACTTGCCGATGGCGTAGTTGAACTGTATGGATTTGTTGATAGAATCCGAGAGTTTCGCATCTCACCAGATGAGCCATCAGATGGCATTAGAGATGGTACTTTTCGGAACAGTTCGGACCTGTTGCGAAGAAAATCCACTCAGCACCATCTCTAATGTCGTCTGATGGCTCATCTGGTGAGATGCGAAACTCTCGGAATGGTTTTGTACAAAACAGTGTGGTGTTGCCAAGTTGAAATTCCTTCCCTAGTTCTAGTGAGGATGTTTGAAGAGAACAGGAGTATAAAGCTTATTTATTAAATCAATTTTAATATATTTATCAACGAAATTTAATTTTCTTATGTAAAAAATAATAATAGGCGTGAATTATTAATATTTTAAATAATTTTTAATGCCCATTAGATTTTTGAAAACATTTAGCAAAACATGACAACAATGTCAACGGCCAGTCAAATGACAGATGTGTTCTAACGGATCGTGTTGATTAAAACATTTCAATTTATTTTATGGAGGTATTTGCTGTTATTTAAAAATAATAGATAATGTCGTCGAAAAGATGTTTTATAAAAAGTTGTGGAAACACAAGTATAAGTGCGTCGGAAAAAATGTTTGTAACTGATCCAAGAAATATGGATACCTATTCGAAGAAGTTGGTAGCAAGCTTCAAATAATTCTGATGCCATCCCTTCAGATTCGTTTATATACATTATACTTAAATAGAAGTTTGAAAACCTTTGCGTTTTCAGATTTTTCACGTTTGCTGACAAAAAAATCCAAATTTTGTTTATAGAAAGAATCTATCATATCGTAATCAACTTTGGGCAGATTGGATGAATCTGCTTTCACAAAATTCAACTCCATCTTAATAGTTTATTGATAAAATATAAAAAAAGGAAATCAAACGCTACATAAACAAACAAGTAAATCTAACCTATGTTTCTTTCACTTATATTATGACAAAAACTGACAACTGACAGCAAGCAAGCAAAGTTGAAAGTTGGAAGGGAGCCGTTTTTTAGACTGGCGGTACATGACCAGTCAGGTGTAACGTTTTTAAAATGCATGCCAATCATATATATGAATGAAATTACCATGAATATGCTAGAAACGCAAATTTTAAAGTTGTGCAAATCGATTTTTTTTGTTTTTTTTTGTTTTTTTTTTTAATTTTAAAATGGATGCCAATAGTGTCAAACGAAAAGCCTTGAAAAAAAAAACCAAAATCAAGAACACCAAAAAATTTTACCATTTAAAGTGCGCGTCAAAGATTGTTAGCGCGCGGAAACTGCATACCAATGAATTTCCGCTCTATTCTTTTTCACGGCTTTTCGTTTGGCACTATTGGCATCCATTTTAAAATAAAAGCCTGCAGCTGCCATACTGGATACCGTTGTATCGAAAAAATCCGGAAAAAATCACAGTTGTTACTTACATGTTGGACTATTTACCCAATTTTTTTCATAATTTTTAAATGCTAATTTCGTGTGCAAAGAAAATTTGCAAGTTTTTACACACAATTTTTTGGCATTTTAAGAAAGGCCACTCTGGATTTTTCATCATAAATTACTCATTTATCAAGGCTTATTCTCCATCAAGTGTACCTTTTTTACTTCCCAAATAGCACTGCAGGCTTGATACAAACTTGCATCAGGCTTGCAGTGCAAGCCTTGAAAGCTTGCATCAGGCTTGCAAATGCAAGCCTGTACACTTGATGCAAGCTTGCATCAGACTTCCTAGTTACCACTGAGCAAGGCTTGTTGCAAGCTTTCAGAGCAAGCTTGTAGCAGGCTTGCAGAGTAAGCTTGTTGCAAGCTTGCAGAACAAACTTGTAGCAGGCTTGCAGAACAAGCTTGTAGCAGACTTGCAGATCAAGTTTGCATCAACCTATTGTCGCAAGCTTGAAGTAACCTTTTGTGGCAGACTTACATTAACCTATATTGGCAAGCTTGCATAAGACGTGTATATCTATATACAGTATGTTTCAAAAATAGGGTCCAAAAATTCTACAGCACTCCTTAAAATAAGTCAAAAAGTCCATATTAACATCTGGCTTTAAAGGCATCTCTAGAGAGTTAAGAGACACTTATTTAAGAGATGAAATTTGTTGTTTTCTATTATTCCTGATTTAAATTGATATCAGCAACAGTTTTTGAACTCTCTTAAGAGTCTCTAACTCCCTAGGAGGGTATTTAAAGCCATATGTTCATAAAACTTTTCGACTTATTTCAACCAATATTACATTATTCTGTAGAATTTTGGAACCCTATTTAAAAACAACTTGTATATAGCAGTTAAGGAATTAAAAAATAATAAACAAAATATGCAGCACAAAAAAATGTATTTAAAAAAAAAACAATATTATTTATAAAAGACTATAAGTACATTATATAGAAGTATAAACACAAAAATTATACAACAGTTAAAATGATATTAAAATTGCTGCAATTATTAAAAAAACATTAATACATAAACTTGAGCTATTTTTTTTTCCTTTAACAATCGTTTCAAAATTTCAAGATTTCTGAGTAAAAAAAAATATGAACAAAAAATATCGGGCATTATACTTCCCATTATCATATTAAAAGATACTCAACACACTGACCCATAACTATTAACAACACTTGTGTGGTTGATTTTATTTTATTATTTAAATTATAATCAAATCATCACATTAAAATATACCAGAAGTAATCTAATTCCCACTGACAGTAAACATCATCCTCGCTAGTAATAGCCATCATTACACTCTCGTTGAATAATATACTATTATTATGATACTTTACACACAAATTGTATACAATATTTTTTCTAATACCGAAATAATCAACAAAAGGTATACGTATACATTAAAATATAAACAATCTACTTTACTCACTAGTGCATAAACTGAAATAGGTAATAAAATAACAAAGCTTAAAAATCGCAATATCACCATGGCCAACCGAATTTTAAATTAAAGAAACTAATCAAAATCTTAAGAATATAAATGAAATGAAATAAATAAATAAATAAATATCAATATAATAAATAATTCAAGTATTATTGTTAAAGATCGCTGTTTTACAATAATATACCCAGTGATAGTAAATAAATTGAATATTTGAAATTAAATACATAACTAGTTTTTCACATTTAAAAATAAGATATGATTATAGGCAACTTTTTAACTTATTTGCTTTATTTTCTAGGGCATAAAGTTTAACTTTACGCATTACATAGATAGCGTAAAATATGTACTTTACGCACGGTAATGAAAAAACAATTTAAATAAAATACTACATTACATTAAAATACATCATCATACTATTCTTCTAAATTATACATGGGGCAATGAGCAGACTTTTAACCGCCTTCTTGAAATTATTATTTGATTTGAATTGACGTCTCTCTACTTATTTTATATTCTTAACATAATTATATTTTATTTAAATGTATTTATTATGCTAACCCCCCCCCCCCCAAGTTCAAGATCTAGACTCGCCCTTGCTGTTGACTTTGCTCCCTGAAATATAAAAGAAAAAATATATCAGCTTGAATAGTAAAACAGCCAAGGGTTAGAGAGAATGAGGCAGGGGACACCTTTATAATTAGTCAAGAATGACATACAAACACATTAAAATTAGTGGATCATTACGTGCATGTGCAACTTCAAACCCTGAAATTATCACAAAAGGATTAACCTTACAAAAACACATTAATGTAATTTACAAACGCACACAGGTGGGCGTTACTATTTACAAACATTTTTTATCAAAGCCAAAAGACAAACATCATTTACCGGGGATGCTAAATTTTCTAACCTCTTTTCATCAAACTCATGCTTGAAAAAACTATTAACAACAATTAATAATTGTAAGAATATAAAAACGAGGCTTAAACTTACCTTAAGATAAAATTTTGTTCCACACTTAAGTATAACAATTGGTCACTAAGTTAAACAAATAGTCAAATAAACGGCGGCGATCGAGAATAGCGACAATGGCGTTCATCCGTTCAACGTTTCTAAACAGAAACAGAAAGATAAGTCAAGAGTCAATTTTATATATCATGTGATCACGTCGCGAGCGTTCAGGAATTCAGAAACGAAAGAAAGCGAGATTTGCCGAAGTGTACGCCTACATTTTTAGAAATCTTTATACTTGTTTCAGACTTGCGGCATACTTGCACGATTTAGTCTTGCAGTTCAGGCCTACATCAAGCTTGCTAGAGACTTGCATTGCAACCTTACTTGTGCAAGCCCGAATCAAGCCAAATTCAGACTTGCCATAAGCTTACGTGCTATCTGGGTTAGAAATGACTCCTGCATCAGATTTTCTAGTCAAAAATGCAACTACGTTTCGTAAAAAGAAAGAGAAAAAATATTCACCATCAGGTATAGCTCAGGAGGCGCCCTCCACGGGCTAGCGTGATGTGTTACTTAAATTATTGTTTCTTAGCTTAAAAAATGTTTCCTTGCCAAATTGAGAGAAGATCGGTCAAGAGGTAGAGATATTGCAAAAAAAAAGAAAAAAAATTACAACTTTGACACCCTGTATCTCAGTAAAAGAAGGCATATTTTATCTAAGTGTTTCAGGTTAAAGCCTCATATTTTGGACTAAGGATTCTCCAGTTAGCGTATGTCCAATTATTAATGAAACACTCTGTATATTTGTTAACAAGACATGCGTCCAAACGATATTGAGGCGCGTATAAGAGAATGGTCGGTAATGCAGTTTTTCGTTTTTTTAATCTTCCACATTTTTTAAAAATATGAAAAAAATTTGAGAAGGCCTTGATAAATGAGTAATTGAAAAAATTTATTTGTTATAAAAATTTTCAATAAAAATGTAAAAAAAAAGGTAGTTCGCTTAAAGTCGATTACATATTTTCTACACTTTAGAACCTCCTGTATAATTTCTCTTAAGTTTGACAACTGTTTATGACTTCATAAGGTAAGCAAACCTTTTTATAAGAAATGACTTTTTCTTGACAAATCAATAATAAGAAAGTTTATAATAGTGCGGTTACCCATCCGAGGGCACTGTATAAATAAAAAAATAGAATAACCATGTTTTTGTATGACCTATACGTATTATCAGGCTCTTAAATATCTCAAAAGGGGGAGTTCTATTCCCTAGAGAGTAAATAAGTGGCTACTTTACTCTCCATAAAGTTGTTTTTTTCGCCTGTCGTCAATGCCAACGTTAAAATAATAGCAAATTTTATTTAGAATAAATTCATTTTATTTACAATCATTATATAAAGTGGGCTTCCTTGCTCAGTTTCTGTCTGTTAGTTTGTATACATACAACTGACGAACCTAAGCAGTTAGTTCTAATCAGGTCAAAATGTAAAACGACGCACACTGGGGTTTTCCGTAGTTAGTAGTCCCAAAAACGCCTAGAGCCTATCAAAGTTGACCAACACAAATATATTTTTTTTATTTTCCTTAGAAAATTTCTAAACGATCCCGCGCGAGCTTTTTTGATAAAAATTACTCTGCATTAATTAGGTAGAAGTTGTGGTTTACACTTTGATTATTGATGTAAGACATTGCTTTTTTCTTAGACCTTAGTGAAATCAATATTATAAGCAATGAGAAATCAAAACAAGCTAAAAACGTACTCTTCGCCTCTTCACTGAGCTTTTTATATAACTGTTACACATTCTATAGGATACTCTTCGCAGTTTTTTGTAAATAATGTTAGTTTTAGACATTTTTAATTTTATAGTACGAACTTTAAAGTAAAAATAAAAAAACTATACCATACCCCATTTGGGTTTCGAACCCGGGACCCTTGGATTCCGAGTCAAAAGCGTAAGAACTACACAACCACCTTACACGCAAAAAAATGTAAATTTTTACATTATAAGACACGAGCTAAAATCATATTTACACGGTTGCATATTACATTATGAAATGTATATTTGTAAAATATATAAATATTTAGATATTAAAATGAAATATCATTTCACCAAATTTATATTCAATTACAAAAACATAAAAATCAAAAAATTTTTTTTCAAATTTAAATCATTAATAACATTTTTATTTACCGATCGATTTTGTTCAAAAACAATAGGGTTCTTCCTCTAGCTAACTCTAATTTACTGTCCAAATTTCAATACAATCGGATTTTTCTTTCTTGAGTTATCGTGCTTACAAGAAACGTGACGGACGGACGGACGGATGGACGGACAGACGGACATTTTGAAAGTTGTTCAGAATTCGTTCACTAACACAATGATATGAAATTTTTTTCTCTACGAGCGATATTTACGATTTTAGAAATGTGCCGATCAAATACAATATACTCTTCGTTTTTGCGAAGAGTATAATAAAGCTATATAATTTTTTTTGTTCGGTTATAATATATCTATTTGAATAAATCAAATAGGTGTAGTAAAACGGAGAAAAAAATGGAGCTGTATCTGGGTAAAGGTTATACTCTTCCACATATTTTATAGCCAGATTTTTTAAAATTTGTAAACTATTATAAATATCCTAAAAATATAAATAAATGCGCTGTTTATTATCATTAATCTTACCAATACATCGGTGTTTTCAAAGTAATTTTTCCAGTAAGGTCTAATTTTCCTCTGTCCACCTATGTCCCAAACGTTCAACTTAAATCCGTCGGTAATCACAGATTTAATGTTGAATCCTGCTGTTGGCGTAATGTGAGTAATATCTTCGGAAGCTAAAGTTTTTAAAATTGTAGTTTTTCCAGCATTATCCAATCCCAAAAGCAATAATCTTAACTCTCGTTCAGGAGCAGCGCGCAATTTCCTTAAAATAGATAGGAGACCCTGAATTCAAATTTAAAATAATTAGGTTGGTATGGCCATCTAGTGGATTATGTTTAAATTAATAGAAATGTATCCGATAGGTACCTAGTTAATGTTGCTCAGTTCATTTTTTTGAAATTAATTAATATCTAAGTAATCATAAAAGTAAAATCATAATAGTAATGATGCAACGAATCTTATAAATTAATTTTAAAAACCAATGTACTTAATGAACCTAAATAATTAATAGGAAAATGATGTTGATGGTTGCCTGGTTACGTTGCAATGTTGGTATTCATGCAAAGTTTCTATGGTGACCAGTTGACAGTTTGAAAATGTGCTATTATTTTATGTTTAATTAATTTGTAAGACAATTCTAGTAATTATGTGACAAATTTTCTGCCTAAATCATTGTTTAAAGCATTACTCACCATTGTTATTTGTTGTTTAACAATTGCACTTATTTTACTTGAAAAAAATACTAAAAAATGGTCGCAAGACGATGACCCAACGGGTAAATGACTTTTTCACTTAATACAACTAACAGTCAATATAAATACTAGCTAAATAATCAATAATATGAGGGTCTTTTGTAATGGATTTAATTTATACGGGCAATTGGACCAGTCCGAATTTATATTAGAGAAATTCACTAAAGTGTTTGCAGATTACTCGATTAAAGATTTGTATATTAATCACTCTTGTTCTGTATTGCTAATAAACAATAATCTTTTAGTATTCTTCCAAAATGAACCAAAATATATTAAGAATTGTGGTGAAATTATTCAGATAACCTCAAATAATGAAAGACTGTTAGTATTAAATAATTTAGGCAAATTGTTCAAAGTTGACTTAATAAATGTTGATTTAGTGTATGAAATAGCAAATATTCCAAATTTAGAGAGCCCTGAGAATTCTGAGGAACGAATCACAAAAGTAAGCTCAGGTTCTAAAATAAACGTTGCCTATTCCAATGTTGGAAGGTTGTTTCTGTTAAACGTTCCTTCAGAATTAATTTTCGAAAAAGCATCAATTATCGATATAAAATGTGGGAGGGAGCATTGCATATTGTTGGATGAACTTGGTAATGTCTATACTTTTGGAAGAGGAAGGTACCTATATCCAATAAATGTAATTCTGTTTTTTTAATAAATAAATATTGTTGCCTACTAGATTTCGAATTGAATAATATAAAATTGGAATGTATTTTGTAAGAAACTGTTAGAGATACCTGACCAAAAACTTTGAACAACTGAGGATGTAGTAAGAGCAATTAACAAATTGTGTCTCCACTTGTTTATTGTCAATAACACCAGATAACTTGTCAGTATCATTGATATGGCTACTCTATTTTTCTGAAATTCTTTGTTTTTGAACATCAATGGAGGCTTTCGTTTGAGTGGCACGGGCTGCATCCTCAGCTGTACTAAGTTTCTGGTGGTTTTAAACATGATGATGTAGCTATGCAATTATTTTTCAGTCGTGGACAACTTGGACATGGTCGTCTGGATGACGAGCGAGAACCTCTATTGGTCGAGGCAATAAGTGGTATTAAAATAGTCCAAATTGCAGCAGGCGGTTGGCACTCTTGTGCTATTAGCAAAGATGGAGATTTATACACTTGGGGATGGAATGGAAATGGTCAACTGGGACTGGAAAAACATGGAGACGAGGAAACTACATTTTCGGTAATGGCAACACCGCAAGTTGTTGATTTTTCTGATTCACAAAGAAATGCCTTGAAGGTAGCTTGTGGTAGTCGCCATACTATTGTTTTATTAGGTGAGTAGTACATACTGTCCTCATAAGTGAAGTAGTCACCATTTGCGTGCAACAGTATAGTGGCGTTAAACTAGGATTAAAAAATTTGCAATGTGAATTGTCTGGTCAGGGCAGTTTTTTTGTTTTAACATGTTCAGGGGATCAACTTAAGTTCACAGTTTAGTTTTGCAGTTTCTGTGAGGTCGGCGTAATGTTTATTTAAATAATTGAATTTTTTAGACCGTGTTTTCCGGTAGCGAGTCGATCAGTGTATTCGCCGCTCAATACGCCTTAACCGATTGAGCTAACGTTGCAAATAAAGCATTGGTTTTTTTTTAAGTTGGTCTTTTTAATCTAATTTCATTACTCATTTACCGTTTTTGATTTAATAAAAATAACCAGAGAGCTGCTTGAATTTGTTTATAGCTAAAATTTCGAAAACTATAAACAACTGCAATAAAACGGGTTTAAATTTTGAAAAAAAAGTTTTTCTCCGTGATCTTAAAGTATTTATAGAATGCTACAATTTGAGCCATTGTACACATTTCTTGGTCTTGATGGCAGGATTTCACAAGGGTGCAAAGTTTTAACAACAATTGTATATTTGAGCCATTTTAGTAATCATTTTAAGTGGTGATTGTACTTTATAAGGGCTATATTTTTCCAAAATTTCATTGAATATTATCCATTATTTTTGAAAGAACAGTGATTTGTTTAAAAACGTATAATTTTGCAATGTTCATTTTTTCTTAAATAATAATAACAATTGGAATGAATTATTGTTTATGTACTTTTATTGTACAGCTCAAAACAAACTTTTTCCTTCTTTTTATTGTTTTCCATAGATTTCGAGACATTCAAAGAAAATCGATGGAAGACACGGCCCAAAAAATTAAATTGTTTTAAATAAACAATACGCCGACCTCACAGAAACTGCAAAACTGAGTTGTGAACTTAAGTTAAGATGTTAAAACAGAAAAACTGTCCTGACCAGACAATTCACATTAAAATCCTAATTTGACTGCACTAGTACTCAGAATTGATTGTAACTGCAATTAGGTTTTATTCGATAGCATTTTGTATCCCTATATAAAAGGGCTGACTACACTTCGCTTCACATATAGAGAGTCTAGGCATTATTACTTTAGATAATATTAATGTAGATTTATGTGTTACGTAAGCATTGTTGATTATTAGAGGTGCAATGGATATCTGGTTACTATCCAGTATCTGGCCTATCCGGCCACTTTATTACTATTTGGCTAGGCACCGGATAGTGACCTGATATCCGGCCAAAACCGGATAGTTAAAAAATAAAAAGTGGTATAAAGAATGAAACAGGTTTACTATACTAATTGGAGTTAGTATACCACTATTACTATTACTTTGAAACCGTGCTCCTTTCAAATAATAATCAATCTCCTTCATCATTGAACTTTTCTCCGAAACCTCCTCATTAAGGATAGGATTTTGCAGAACAAACCAAAACCAAACATAGTATAATCTTTAAAACTATTTTAGATACTTGCTGCTGAAGAAAATAGAAGAAAATAGTTCCTAATTTCATTATTAGAGCATGTCATTTAACTATACAGTATCGGAAAGTGTTCGTTTTGGTATTGCATAGTTTCAACGACTTAACCGATTGCCCACAATAAAGGCGTCTACCAGTACTCTAGCAGAGGCAAAGAGTGATACGCCCCATAATGTACATCATTGCTTGCTTCGCTCTCGCTTGCTCTTATTGCCATACCAAAACTAAGACTTTCTGATTCTGTATAGATAACGACTGTATATGGTTGTATTCCTTAGAGCAATGAGAAGTATCTGAAACTATTTTAAAGATTATACCATGTATAATTTTTTAAAGGTTTATAATAATATAAATAAACGCATATTTCCCTCTCACTCTGCAAAATCATATCCTTAACGCTGCTATTTTCTTTACCCACTTCGTCAAAATGGTTCAAAAAAGTGTTGTAAATATCATCAGTAACATTACCTTGTGGGTTTCTCTTACGTTGTTTACTAGAAGGAGAAAAACCACTTTCACTATCACAGCTTGAATATGAATCATCACCATTATTTTTTAAAGTCTCTAGCAGAATAATTTCGCGGGATTTTTCAGCCTGTTTTATCGAAAAAAAAGCTGTTTTAAATCTGGGGGTCTAGAGAGTTGCCAGTAAGTATTTTTTGTCGTTGAGGTCGTCAAAAGGTGTTTTCAATCCAACTTTCATTGTAAGCCGGATAATTGGCCGGATATCTGGTATCCGGTACAAGAAGTACGCCGGATATCCGGTATTCGGTATCCGGCCAAAACACTATCCGTTGCATCTCTATTGATTATACACCTATCAAGGTGTGAGTACCTATGTAGGGATATAATTTATGACGGAAGATAAGAGAAAAAAATGTATGATTTTCAAATATCTCTGTAAGCCAGTAAACTGCTAGACGTTGAAAAGAACTTGTTTTTCGCATCTTATCCTTTCATTTGTGACACAAAAAAATATTATAATGCTGGTCAACCTAGTAGGATTCTTTTTCTCTGTTTGAATAATGTAATCGCATAGGTGAGCAAAAATTTCAAAGTTGTTTATTCATGGCTATCTTTTTTGTTATTTGCAGACGAATCGGGTTTCCTTAAAAGATGGCATTTTTTTATTTCCACATTGGACATATTTATAAATGTTGGAGATCATGCGATAGGCTGTTAAAACTATCAAACGGTGAAAATGATTTTTTAAAATGAAATGTGTTCCTGAAATGATGTGGCCTCACACGCTGAATTATATGTTCACTATTAATATTAAACAGGTGACAGAACACAGTCTCATACCTTTGCCAACTTTACATTTGTCCGAGTTAGTGTTGTCTACTTCTACCAAATCGGATTTAATTCATAGAGTCTTCAAATAATAAAAACCAGATGTTTGGGTGTTTCCATCTTCAATAATATAGCCCAAAATTTGTCTCATTCTATATTGTCAAAAGCCTTACGATAATTTACGAAACAAAGGTACATAAGAGTATGTAATACTCTTTCGCCTTGTTGATAAGTTGTCGGAAATTCTTTATTTGCTATCTAGTATCGTGTCCTTTAACAAAGCCTGTATATTCAGCAGGTAATTTTGTTATAATAATTGGATTTTACCATATTTTGTTGAGTTACAAATATATAATAAAATTATTGAGCATGTAACCTGCTTATTTCTTTATTGTTGTAGAGTTTTCCAAAAAATTCTAATTGCAACTGTGCTGTTCGAAACATATTCTCGCCATTATATCGCATACAATAAAGATATATGAGTTGTAATAAAGAATATCGGAAACTGTTCTAAGTTGGTGTGCCTTGGAAAAATATTTTTTCGTCGATTGACAGCAAAATACTAATTTTGCTGACCGATGTCAATCGATCAGCAAGTGCCTAGGCAGCAAAATGATTGGTCGTCATGGCAATTAAATATTTGATACTTTTTGCAAGTAACATCTATTAAGAAACGTAATTACAGAAAATTTCCAACAAAAATTAACAATGCATTTTTAGTTATTTTTAACATTAACAATAAAATTGGTACAATTTTGGATAAGTACCTATTCTTTCTTTTTCCCCTTCTCCTATCTTTCTACTAATTTATCACAACAACAAAAATAAAGGGATTATGGGAATTGTAATAATTTAAGTATTTTAAAATATATTTAAACAATCGAAGAAAAAAAATTGTGTTCAACTCAGCAGTAAAATAGATTGACTGCCTTGGCTCTATTTAATCACCAGCCACGGCACTCTATCTACTATTTTGTTGTTTAGTTAAAGAAATAACTATTTTCAGACAACAATCATCTACACGGATGCGGTTGGAACAAATACAAACAGCTAATAGACGATCCTAAGGAAAATTTCCATGCCTTCACTTACCTCCATGATTTGTTAACCGAGAAAGTGGTGGAGCTCAAATGTGGACCATGGAATTCAGTTGTTTTATGTGAATAATATCAAACATTAGTTGTAAGTTGCAAAGTTGTTACTATACTGAATACAATTACAGTTCTATTGATCTGTATCTCTGAATGTGTTATTGAATCCTTCACAGTTAGTTTAATTATTCAACCAAAGTTGAAATCAATAAGTCGGTTATTAGTGGTAGTTTTTTGATGCATGTGTCTTTTAAACATGCAACAGGCTTAACTGTTTAAACTATTACTAACAAAAAAATGCTCTTTATTTATTTAAATCGTAAAATATATTATTTATAATTTAGTGATATGCAACCAATTATAATAGCGTATTAACTGATTGAAACTCGGATATAATCACATTTTAAGTATGAAATAAAATAAAAGGGAATGTGTTTTCTAGTTTTTATATTCCATAAGTAAACTGGAAGTTTTTTTTTTTTATGGAACAAGACGTTTCT
Source organism: Rutpela maculata (assembly GCA_936432065.2). NCBI lineage: Eukaryota > Metazoa > Arthropoda > Insecta > Coleoptera > Cerambycidae > Rutpela > Rutpela maculata. The sequence continues at coordinate 406,676,637 of OW386285.2, read as the reverse complement.
AATCAGGATATTTTCAAAAAATTCCCATGAAAATATTTTAATAACAATCAAAATTAATCTCATCTTTTTTACATATACTATTCGTGATTCCAGCTAAGTGTCACGCCCCTAGTGTGATTTGAGAAAATACAACTAGCCCCATCATGATGGGAAACAGAATGTGTATTTACACGTACTGGAAAAGTTGTCTACATCAGCCCAGCTATTGTCAGTGGTGATATTAACATATTCCCATTGTTTCTTTGAACTGAATCTGTAGAACTCGCCATCACTCGTCTGAAGGATGTGACTGAATTTATTTTAAACCAAGGGCACCAGATCACCTCTTCTTCAACAGGATGGCTTGTCTACTCTCAGTAGCGTTTGGTTAAGCTTATGTGGGACACCAAGGACCAGAGTCCTATAATAGACGAGATATATATATATTTTATATATTTTATTGTATTGTTTTTTCTCTGTTAACCGTTTGTTAATTTTTCTTGTGACGTTTTCTACATTGATTTTATTATATACTTTTATTTGTATATAATTTTTTTGCAATGAAGAAATAAATACTATTATTATTATTATTATTATTATAAGGTGAAAGTTATACCTACCACAGATTGCTTACTTCTCTCCAGCTACCTTCTGATGATGATGATGCACTTGTATTATTGTTAAACATTGCTTAGTACTCTAATCGCTTTTTTTAGAATTATTCCCATTAATCTTCATGATTTGATCAATGTTCTGAATAACAGGCTTGAGGATCTAATGAGAATCCTTTTACAGTCAGTTGTTGACCCAACACACGAAAACGCCTGAGAGATTAAACTTAATCTTTCTACCAGGAAAATTCAAGAGTTCAGTGATACCATTTATTGTAGATAAAGTTCAAAAATGTATACAAATACAAGTGGTAAAGAGCCTATCTAGCTAATAAATTAATTCATCGGTATCAGCCTTCCAAACACGGCAAAGACAGACGCCACCCTCAAAGGGTGTTAATCGGAACTACATGCAATGGAGAATAACAGTATCAATTGATTGGCACAAAAAGATTCAAAAGATTCACTACCAAATGGATCACCAAAGGTTTAATAATAGCTTCTTTTCATTTAAAAAAAATTCGTAGTCCTTCGCAAAGATGCAACCAGAGGAAACATTGAAAATGATGAAGTTAGACTTTTAGCCGTTATCAGGGAATCTATAGCTTTAGTAACCTTGTCATGCTGCAAATGCAACAAGCACTTTCATGAATTCAGGTCCCATATAGGAAGCTAAAAACATTTTCAATGTTAAAATTGTAGGGGCGCCCAGACAAATAAAGTACTTTATATAAAATGTAAGCCCATAGTATTGGGGAAAAAATAAAAAGAAATGAGGATCTAATATCACCTTATTGCATAATCTGGTGGTTAAATTAGATACAGCAGTGAAAGTCAAGTCATTTTTTCTCAAATAATAATTATTTCCTTTTTTCAAATAACTCATATAATGTACATAAGCTAAGAGACTGGTCGATGACCTGTTGAGTATACGATGTATTATACTTAATAAAGAACATTTATTATCATTATAGTCCATTACAATAGGACAGTGATATATTCATCTATCAACATGAACAATGTCAAAACTGTGAATTTGGAGGTTATGTTCAGTTGCATTTAAGTCATTAGGTTTGGTCAAGAACTCCCTGCGTAGTGTACACTATACCTTGATTGGGAAAGTAATAAGCAAACGTGATTAGTGCTTGCAGCAGATTCTATTGGCCTTTAAATTTGGAAGGCAGGTAATTCAAAATAATTTTTATAAAGGCTTATCAAATCTACGTCACTAAGTGACATGTGCCAGTTGACACTATTGACAGTTCAATTAATCACTATCCAGAGTATATTTTAAGTAATTTTCACTGGGCGGCACTAGAGATCGAAAAATATATCTACTCGGGCTCATAGTCAGGATTTCTTTTGGAAGGTGATTTTGCCAACCTATACATAACTAATACAAGTAAAATCGGAAATGGGCCGAAGGCGAAAATTTTTAATTTTTCGATGTAAAGCAGTCTAAAATTAAAAGTTCCGAACTATAAAAGAATTGCCTTAAAAAATGGTTTTCTCAATTGTTTAAACAATTTTCGTCTTTGTTGATATATCGCAGGCATATACAATTCATTTGGATCGAATTTATAGTGTGTTATTTAATTGCAAGTAAGAAAACGTAAACTATAGAGAAAAAAAGAAACTACAAAAAGTTTAGAAACGCAAAACTCTCAACAAACACGTCTAGTTCTCATACTGTAGTGCTCAGAAATAATAAATGTAAACATTTTTTAATTTTCAACTTTTGTGCCGCCGGCACAGCCAAGTAGTACTGGGCGGCACGAACTCGTCATTAGGTGGCACTATGCCGCCTACTTTATGCGTTATTTTATGCTCTGCTACTATCCTTTCTTAACTAATGAGGTACAGAGTATAGAGTAGTGTATTCTATTTACATTGCCACTGGTGCAGCACAATGACCCGAAATAGTGTGACGTTTCACTCCCACTCTAACTCTTCCATTCTCACATCGACCTTATTGCCACTGTATATAAGACCATGGTTAAAATTGAATTTGAAATTTCAGAAAATCCATGAATATTTAACTATTGAATTATCATCCTAATGTTTTAACTTTAAAAGCTGCGCCTTCTTGTAATAATACTGTAATTTTAAAGTCCTCTTGAAATTTTTTCAGGAATTAATTTTTTATTGCGCACGCGTAATACGTATGTCGAGTATGTTTCCATCTTTTTATTTTCACTTGTTTTACTGGATAAGTTTAGGGTTATGTATACTGGATTATTTCTTTTATAATTTTCAAGGATTTTACACTATTTAAAGTGTTTGTATTCCAAATTTGTACTGGAGTCAATAGTAATATATTTTAACGGTATTGTAAGTACGTTTGTGATTAAAATTATAACAAAGTGATTTTTAAATATGTATCTATATACTTACCTAGTTTTAGCATTGAAAAATGGTCCAAAAACACGTATTACATTTTTTTGCGATTGCTCATTTTTTTTAAGATAAAGAAAAATCCATGGTCAAGGCAGAAAGTTCTGTTGAAGCGGGTCACGTGAAAGGAATGATTTACGATTCTGAAGTACTGATTGTTAAGGAAGAAGTTAATGCTAGCATGAGAGATAGAGTCTATAAAGTAGAGGTGTGTGCATTTTTTTAAATAAATATATTTTAGTTTCAATGTAATTAATTGTTTTCAGATATTTTTGAATAAAGATAAAAATATAACAGATGCCGAATGTACTTGTCTAAGGGGATTATGGTTATGACATCATATGGCTGCTCTGGCTCTCTTTGCATATTATAATATTTCTGTAAGGGTACAAACATGCCGAAGACGCTACGGAGCTATAGAAATTTAGGTTGTAGTTTCAGTCGATGCATCGAAGCCATCAATTTTTGCTAGGAGCAGTTCACCCTGCTATCATCCATGGTATGTGTGGTCACATTATAGGTATAGGTTTGTTTTACACGTTGATGGCTTCGATGCATCTACTGAAACTGCGGCCTGAACTTCTAGCTGCGTAGCATCTTCGTCATGTTCGTACCCTAACAGATAAAGCATGCTCATGGAATATGTCGTATTTACTAGACAGTTCAAGTGTAAACTATTGTAAGCATTTATAGATTTAATAGAAATAAGTTCTGAATAAATGGTACAATATGTAATTGCTTTATTTATTTGCGTTTCTAAGTGAAAATACTTACAAATAAATATTTAAACACGAGGTTAGAGGATGAAAATCTCTGATAAAGTATTGAATAATTGAAAGCAATTCAAATAAAAATAAATAAAACAGGCTTTGAGGTTAGAGCACAAAGAAATAATCAAGGAGCTACGTTCTTATAATTTTTCAGACACTTGTACAACGCATGCGCAGAAATAACCATGCAGAAAATATTTTTTTATTTATTCTGGGTAAAGAGACTTGATTACCACATGTAAAGAACTTATAATCCAGCTTTATTTTTATATAGTTACATATGAAAAATAACGTACCAATCCTTAAATACATTTGTAGGTAATTTATTTTGACCCTTAAAGCACATGTACATAAGGCATACTTCAAAGAGTGCATGGAAAGCAATTCAAATTAACCGCATCGTGCATGACGTCACGACTATTGTGGGCCATACAAATGTACGTAATTTGGGCGCTATACTTTTACTCTACCTATCAACCTAGAGTAAATGCCGCCATAGATATATTACACTGGCAATTTATGAACACTGAATATTTTTTATGACAACTGCACTAAATTTCTTGAACACCAAACAAAAGTTTTTAACAAACTTGTTGCAGGCTCACTTTACACACAATGCTTCAGTGTCTGTATAGCGACTATAGCGACTCACTCACCGGAAATCGAGAAGTTCCAAAAGCGAGAAGTTTCCATGAAGTCGCTAAGAAACAAAAAGGAAAACTCGATCCATAATGGAGAAGTTTCCATGGAGTCGCTAGGAAAAATGAAAACATTCGATATAAAAATATAATATCAATATACTAAAAAATACCAAAATCACATAAAATATGAACATGTATTAAAAACAAATATAAGTATATTAACTTCCATTTTAATTTTATTTATAGCGATAACGCTATAAAGATCTCCTCGTCAAATACGTCATTTAGAATACATAGCTCAATTTTCTTGTAAAATACAACATGTTAAAGGAAAACATAATGTAATAGCTGACAGCTTGTCACGTATTTACGACACTTCTTCCTTAAAACAAGATATTTTACCACTTCAACTTAAAAATTCTCCCTTCCTTAATGTTAACTTTGACCTAAAGTTGCTTAGTGAAGCTCAGGAGAAAGATTCAAATCTCAACTATTTATTGTCAGATAAATCATCACTAACTAAAACCAATTTCATTTTAAAAAAGATACAAATTCCAGATTCAAATGATTTTATTTGGTGTGATGTTTTTCGTGCAAAAGTCAGACCTTTTGTCACACTTGTTTACAGACGAACGATATTCGATATTTTTCACAACTTATCTCATCCTGGTATTAAAGCCACTAGACTTTTGATTTCAAATAACTATTTTTGGCCGAAAATGAATACAGATTGCAATTTATGGTCAAAATCGTGCATTAACTGTCAAGCTGTCAAAGTCAGTCGACATACGCGAAGTGCTCTCGGGAACTTCACCATTCCGAAAATCAGATTCGACCACATCCACATAGATTTGGTAGGACCATTACCTCCATCCAAAGGTAACTCTTACATTCTTACGGTGATTGAACGATTCACTAGGTGGCCGGAAGCGTACCCTCTTCGCGACATCACAGCAGAAACAGTTGCACGTACTTTATTTCAAAACTTTGTTTGTCGTTTCGGTGTTCCCTTGTCAGTAACGACTGATCAAGGAGTACAATTCGAGTCAAGATTATTTAATGAATTTGCAAAGTTTTTAGGTTTTCATAGAATACGTACAACTCCATATCACCCAGAAGGCAACTCTTTAATTGAAAGATTTCATCGCTCACTTAAAACTTCCTTGTTAGCTAGAGCCAATACATCACATTGGACAGATGAATTACCCATCATTTTATTAGCATTTAGGACAACTCCCAAGGAAGATCTGCAATGTTCACCGGCTGAACTCATATATGGTCAAACCCTTCGTTTACCTGGCGAATTTTTCGTTGAATCGTATAATTCCCCAGATATTCCTTATTTCATTGACAAATTACGCATTTATTTTAATAATTTAAAATTTGTTCCTCCAACTTCGCATGGCAATTACAAAACTTTTGTTAGTTCAGATCTTGCCTCTTGCGATTTTATTTTCGTTCGCATTGAACGTTTAAAACGTTCATTTACTCCTTTATATGAAGGACCGTTTAAAGTTTTATCTCGTTCAGATAAGTTATTTACCTTTAAGAAAGGAGACAAAGTCATAACTGTCAATATTGATAGGGTTAAACCGGCTTTTGTATTAGTTGACAGATGTGACATTTTGCCTACCCCGATTAAAAAAGTACGTTTTGCAATCGACACGTTGATTGATTGACTATTTTCTTTTTTAACGAGGGGGTGTATATAGCGACTATAGCGACTCACTCACTGGAAATCGAAAAGTTCCAAAAGCGAGAAGTTTCCATGAAGTCGCTAAGAAACAAAAAGGAAAACTCGAACCATAATGGAGAAGTTTCCATGGAGTCGCTAGGAAAAATAAAAACATTCGATATAAAAATATAATATCAATATACTAAAAAATACCAAAATCACATAAAATATGAACATGTATTAAAAACAAATATAAGTATATTAACTTCGATTTTAATTTTATTTATAGCGATAACGCTATAGTCTGCTTACTCTGCTTCACGACTTGTGATTAGCAACACATATTTGACAACCTAAAAAATAAATCAGAAGTCATCTACGGGATGCATTATCTTGCATTTCAAGAGAGTCTAATTCATGAATTAGAGAGATGGGGGGGGGGATGTATCACAACTCTGAAAGTGACCATTTATTAAATTGGGTTAATTGATTAGTACATTATACTGAGAATTTGAATTTCCTTTAATTTTTTATGGGCTACTGTATGAGAAAAATAAAAAATATATGTCCTTTGATTTTTCAATAAATGTTTAAATATAAGGAAATATTGTATTGAATATAGTATTCATATTACAATAATATGATGTAAAGTGTTTGTTTTAGGAAGAGAAAAGCCCAGCCAAACTCTTACTTTTGTAATGGTTGGTGATTTCTTTACTCAAAAAAATTATTATTATTAATATTAATTAAAATGTGCCTTCAGTGAAGTTGGCATTGTTCTGTAGTTCTGTAGCAGTTCTTGTGTAATAGGGAATTTGGAAAAAGGCAAATAAAACAACAATGAACATTTTAATGTAGTCCACAGTATAATAAATACTGGTATACTTCAGAATTACATTATAAATATACAATGTGTATGGTATTTTTTTGTATTTTTGTGGTTTTAAAATATTTTCTGAAAATAACAATTTCCCACAAAGCAATTGTTCAAACATCTAACTTTATAATAAAACATGATTTACAAGTCACAGATATTTTACGAACAAGAATACGTTGTATTTTAGGAAAAATATTGGATACTTTAAATGCCGAATAATATATATGTGAATAGAGATGTGTCCAACATTTTTCCTTTACATATTAAAATACAACAATTTGATATAATATATTCACGCTAAAAGGCATTTATAGTCACAATTTTATAATATGAGACACTTTCCTAGGAGAAATGTCCGCAAAATGGCCCAAAAAATTGCAAAAATCGTATCTTTGTGTCAACATGGAACGCCAGAAAATCCTAGTAAGCATTTTAAATACATTAATACGAAATATGAATTTGAAAAATTATTGTACGACACAAACAAGCATTTTTTTCATGTTTTGAGATATTTCACGTACATTTCTGTTAGGCTTCCAGCACAAAAATCATTTTGTTTTCTCAGTAAAAGGATTTTTGTGCGTAAATAAATTTTTAAATCTAACATATTGTCAAATAATGGAATATTTAAGTTTTAAAGTAAAACTGTACACATTCAACAAACTTTTCGTATAATACATAGACTCTAAAATTAAAAATTGCACCTCTTTTTAATATTCTATGAAAAGTTTGTTAAACCATAAAATAACTGATTATTCAAACTTTTGATATTATGTTTTGATATTTCGGATATGAATTAGTATCATTTTTTGGTCCCAGTGTATAATAAAAAAGAATGGTTTTGGTTTTATGTGTTATGGCATATTTTAAAATAAGGTATTAAATAGCTTTTCTTTTAGAATCCAAACCGAAATTTTTGCGTACTCTTAAAGTCTTTTTCAGTCTTCATCGATTTACTACCGATCACATTTTTTACAAATTTTATTCTTAATAGATTTCCCTACCAATTTTAAGCACATTTTTTAATTAGACTAGAAAAATTAATTTTTAAATAAATCACGCACCGAGCACAGGTACAAAATTTTTAAATCAATTTTACTTAAGTGAGAAGACACTTTTTGGTGTTGAGTGCTGTAATTTCTCTACTTAATCCTTTACTTCACTTCATTAAATTTAAACTAGACTACTTCTTTATTAATAAATAAACTTTAAAATTTTAACACTTTAAATTTAAATTAGGCTCTTAACATTATCGTATTAAGAAATCATAAAATTACGGAAAAGCAGATCGACCTGATGAAACAAATATATCAAAAATGCATTAAAATTTGTACTGATATGTACATATAGTACAATAAAAAAAGGAAATATGAAGGAAGAAACTAGAGAATCCATGAAACTTCGCATAGATGTTCATTTTTATTTTTTTTTTCAAGAGCTAATACCTCACGATCAAGTGCAAATATCTCGAGAATTAAACACTTTAGTGGAAAAAGTCAAGAGATCTTTTTAAAGCCTACGAAATTTCAGAAATTTGGGATTGGGCACGTCCATTTTCGATGAAAATTGAGTGAGATGCAAAGTTTTGATATTATGAATTTTTTTCATCCTTTTGAAAGAAATCTAATTTGCAGACTCTATTTTTGCAATTTACTCAAAATCAAGACGTCGTGTCAAAAATACTGTATATAAGAAACTGAGAACTTACCAATTTACCTTTAATTTGAGACCTCTCATCAAATTACAATAGAAATTATGGCCAAAAGTTACCAAAAATTGCATGTTTATGAACATTCAGCGTTGGTAACGGGTTTATATTGCATCCAATCAAAAAAAGGAATGAGACATGTTTTTTGCTTTGCATTGTTTTTATGCAAAAAGGTTCTTTTTTCATAATTTGTTATAAACAATTTTCAAATGAAATGTCCACAATCTTCCTTGCGAACTAACGTTATTATTTTACAAATGCCGCAGACAGTATTTATCTCATTTACAGCTTTAGAAATAGCCATTTGAACGTAAGTGAAACTTGAAAAAAAAAAGTCAAATATATGGGTGCTCCACTTAAAACTCCCCAGACTTGTAAGTTTTTTATTTTTGAAGCGATGACCATGTTGGGCACATCAAATTGTAGACATTTTTAAAGCCGTAAGCCATAGTAACACTTTTTTGAAAAAATTGTTAAGAAAGGAAACTTAATTTCTTTGAATATTTTTTTACCTCACTCTGTACATGAACTGTGTTAATGTTTTCTTATAAAGTTTGTAATTAGCTCTAATCTATATTATTAAAATAAAAAATTTTAAAAATATTTATTTCTTTTGTTTCTTGTTACTGTTTTGTTATGTTGAATATTGTTTGTGATATGCCTTTTATAAATAAAGCATAAAATTATTATTTACGTTATTTTCAGTTATTTAAAAAAAATCAGTTTTGGAAAATCATGTGTTTTTAATTTTTTTCTCTAAAACCAAAAAGAATTTCGAATACGACGTAATAACATAAATTGAAGCTAATTAAAACCTTTATAAGAAAACATTAACGCAGTTCATGTACAGGGTGAGCTAAAAAAATATTCAAGGAAATTAAGTTTTCTTTCTTCACAATTTTTTCAAAAAAATTTTTTTAAATTACTCTGTACTCATGTTTAAATGCCTTAAAAATATCCAGAGACAAACCCACGGGGGATTTTGGGGGGTACGCTCCCCCCCCCAATGTTGATTGAGTTGGGAAAATCATCAAAAATGTAAAAAATCTTTATTGGGTATAATTGCAGAAAAACGAATAATGAGTTGATAAAAATTAAATGACACTGTCACTATGACCATTTTTTTATAAACAATTTTAATTGATATTATTTATGACTAGATGTGACTGATGTGAGAGCCACAGAATAGTCGACAGACAACGCACAACGCCGACGGGCCTACGCGACGGGCCAACAAAATAAACTCGTCAACTCGTGGAAATTCGACGTTCGACCCAGTAGACGGCACAGCCAGAGCATACAATTCACAAAGACTGTCTTACATTAGAAATATTAGAATATTACTCCTTTTTGCCTTTATCAATACAATGCTTTGTCCTAGCTATAAAGTCGTTTGTTGTTGGTTTATACTGAGTATCACTAATATCAGTTACCAACATCTCAACGAGAGATAATAATAATAACAAATTGTTGTCGGTCAGAAATTGTTAAAATATTAAAATATTAAATTCTTAGAGGACACTGAATCAGAATCTGGGACTATTAAAGAGGTCTACAGACGATCCAGCTGCTGGGACCCGACATTGTTGGTACGCTTTGAAGATAATTGGAATTCCAGCGGACCAGTTAACTTTTACGAATGAGTTCAAAGCATGCCGACAAGGCTGGCTCCCTGCCGCTGGATCGTGTGTGTCTTAATGCTACCTATTGCGTATCACAATGTGAAGTGGGAAGTGGCCGATAGCCGTACTAGCGCGGACGTTCACGAGCTTGCGCCCCGACTTGCGCGTAATCGTATTGTATAGTGTATTCAACAAATATTTCATTGATACAAAAAAGCTCGCAAAAAAGCATAAAGAATGCCGACCGCTTCTAGTTAGTGTACCGCCCGCCGGTCCAATTTGACAACGCTAGTCCGCGTTGACCACCAACCTATCATAATTCCGGTAGAGAAAATTTAAACCAATTATATTCAGTGGGAGTGGCCTACATTTTTGTTCGGAAATATGTGATCATTTTTTTTTGTGATGATAATAAAGAAGCCGAACACTTTTATGGCCTTTTATGTAAATAGACTGAAATTGATACAGGTTGGTACCCTTTACGTTTTTTGCGAACTTTTTTATATCGCTGGATTAAGAGGTCTACACACGATCCAGCGGCATGGACCCAGCCATGTCGGCATGCTTTGAACTCATTCGTAAAAGTGAACTGGTCCGCTAGAATTCCAATTATCTTCAAAGAGTACCGACAATGTCGGGCCCCTGCCGCTGGATCGTGTGTAGACCCTATTATCGTTGGTACAAACTATATCTTGTTTTTCTCCACGGTCATTAAACTATAACGGTTACCTCATCCAGTAGCTTTTAGACGAAGGAGAGTGCGGGGTCAACTTAGGTCTAGCGCCTACATCATGTAGTTTAGTTAAACTTCTTTTGCATAATATTTGTATCGCTAGGCTACTTATAGATTAAGTCTGAAATAAAAAAAAACATAAAGAAATATAAGTTGTAAAAAAAATGGGCAGTTGGCAAATTAGTTGTAGCTTGCCCCCCCCCCCCCCCAAAAAAATAGCTGGGTTCGTCTCTGAAAATATCTACAATTTGATGGGCCCAATATAGTCCTCGCTTAAAAAATAAGAAAGTTACAAGTCTGGGGAGTTTTAGGTGGCGTGCCCTGTATAGAATTTTCACCAATAAAATGTTAATGAGTTTTTTGAATGACCACTATTTTGGCTATAAGACCCCCAAAGGATTTTTTTCTAATCCATTTGTGCTCTGAAAAATGCAAATCTGGGTAACACAATATGTAGAACAAATTCTTCTTGTGTAAATTTCGAAAATAGAAAGTAAAAATTTGCCATGACTTTAAAACTGTACCTTGGTCAAACTTTAAAACCTATTTCTTGACAGTTTTCTCTACGGTTATTTTTAGAGATATTTGCAAAAAAACGTATTTTCTTCCCTCTCCCCACCGCTCTAAAAAAAACTTCATCGGTTCCTAAAATGGTAAGTCAGAATGAGCATTTATGCAAAAACTCATTGATTCCCTAATTTTTTCCTTTATATTGTAAGTTGGAGACATTTTAACTGCACTAATATGTTTGGCTTTAAATCGCTTCATTGAAATGAATTGGATGCTTACGTCACTTTCTGTGCAGCCTCGGCACCAACCCGATGCATCATTTCATCATGTCGACCTTCTAAATTGAACATGCAGTGAAAGAACTGTAAATATGTTGTTATAATTTCGTAAACCGTTTTGAAATATGCCACGATAATCCTGTAGTTTGAACCTGTATTTTGCTACCACACTGAAGACGAGCTTACTGGGTTCCTAAATTTAAGCTATGCATACTATTACATACTAAGTAAAGTTTCTTATTCTACATTAGTTAAGTGCCGTCACCTTGTTATTAGTGTTTCATGTACAAAAACTCTATATAGTGGGTATTAAACCTAACCTTGTACTGTAAGTGTCAAAGTTTGACATATAGTAACTACCAACTATTAAGTATACACTCTGTATGTCAAAAAATCTACAATATGAATTGGGTGTCGAGGGTGTCGTTTCCTTGTGAGAACGAAGTGAGCAGGCAATGAAAAAAGGTACACAGTAATATTTTATTAGCTTTCAACACCTACGTTAGCTTAGTTGGTCGAGGAATTTGCTTCATTTATATCCATTGTTATTTGTTCTAGTTGTTACTTTGTTAACTTTGAGATATGTACAGAGTGATTTTTGTACAAAAGTGGTTATTAGGAAGCATTACTTTCTGTTTAATATACTGCCAATAACTTTAATATTAATAATTAATGATTTACTGGGCGTATTTTTTTAGCTTAAAACAGACTAATGGGGAGAATTGATGTTTTATGCAGTGTCGGTTTTAGGAGTCAGCAAACGGCAAATTATTTGGATGAAATTGACTCTGTTACCAATAATGCAATTGATTAAAAACACATACAATACATATACACACAAATACCGGTAATCACCAGTAATATCTTTGGATATTTGGATAAAAAAATATGTTTCAAAGCTTATATTTATAAAATAAACCTAGAAAATTCAACTTTTTAGTAAAAGATAATGGCAACATAAATATCAACTCATAGCTCAGCGCTTACATGTTAAGTTTAAGACCACAGAGTTCCGAGTTCGAATTCTTGCTAGGGTATGGATGTTTAGTAGCGTTTTTAATGTATCACCAAGATGGTAGCAGTCGGCTAGACCACGGTTGAGTTCTGATATATAAAAAGAATGGTTTTTTGCAATTAATTCCATAGGTATAAAGAGTATATAAATTGTTAATCAGCAAATTTAAAGAACGGAATATTCTACAAATGAAATGTTTTTACTTAATTTTGGGTAGATGCAACGATTTTGGGTATAATACAATTAGTCTTTGTATTGACACATATTGATGTGGGCATTGCACTAAGCAGGTTTACCTGAAAATTTAGGTACATTCTTGCATAAAAACGCATATGAAAAGTGTCATTCAGTCCACCTCTGGTGGACACTGTCTTGGATTCAAATCCCAGGTTGTGTGAGTCCACGTTATTTCCTAATGCAACCCCCTTTCTGACAGCTCGGGCTTTGAACTTGCGGTTTGATTATTACTTTGTGGAGTGTTTTGTTTTTTAACATGGAGGCAAGCTCATCAAATTTTTACTCTTACGTTTTCATTTGCAGATATTTGTTCCTATTTTCTGTGATAATCTGTCAGCACTAGGTTTGATTAAAGAGAATATTTTATAACATTGAAGTTATAAGATTAGTCTGTTTTAAGCTAAAAAAAGTGGCAAATTTATGAGAAAATTTGATTTCATAAACTTTGTTCTACATGCAAAAGATTATTATTTGTTGCTAAGTTTGCCAGTATTACTTTTGTCTCAACTACAATGGAATATCGTAATCACCTTGTACCCTGTACAATCAGTAATAGATTTGGTCCTTACAACTTTTAAAATGATATATTACATTTATAACAATGTTAGATGCTGCGGGATAAAAATAAATTACACACCCTGTGGGAGGTTAATGTTCGTAATAAGATTTATCAAAAGTTAAAATAACAACCGTTGATGTTTTTTATTTATTCCTGTTTTCGGTTATAGCTAGAGGCTGTAAGGCGATGCGGGGAAAACGACGAAAAAACTGCACCCAAGGAAAATGCCTACGAATATTGCAACGTAAAAACATAACACAACGCTACATAAAATATCGACTTTACGTAAAATCTCGCTCTGTCTTCAATGTGGTTAAATGTGGGGAATTGTATGTACTATTGTTTATTATGGTTGCTGAAAAGAAAAACTGTTCATAAACAAACTAAACCGAGTTGCTTAGAGGTTTCAACGTTTTATTTTTTTATCAGCAGGCACACAACATTTAAGTGTGCTGAAAAATTCTATATACACGATATTAAAGCAAAACTTAAGTAGTAAATCTTACTATACTACGCAACTAAAAATTAATTAACAAATACGTTGATATAAAAATCATTAAAATTATGTGTATGTAAAAAAATATGTAGGAATAAAAACTATAGAAGTCTTATACTTGTGAAAGAAGCTAATCGTGGAATGATACATCTAAATCTAATAAATAAGACCTTGGTCCATTATTTTTAAACAAAAATACTGACTTTGGGGGTGCAAAACAAACATTACGAAAATTATAAAGTATTACTTAATGCATTAACCATAATAGTCCATTTTAATAAAGCCTAACAAATAACCTAAATAACATGAAAAAATAATACATATACAACACAAATATGATAAAAATTAATAGTAGAACATAAATAAAAGAATGATTTGTTAAATCATACTAAAATGAACTACTTTTAGTGAGGCTTCTTAGGATTTCGATTTTGCGCTTTTTGTTAGAAGGAAGATATTTTGCATAACAATAATAAAGCTCAAAAGTAATACATTGATCATGAGACTCGTCCCCCCATTTCCACCTTCAGAACTGTGGTTCTGTTTTTTCTGCTTAATTATTTTTTTTACTTTCTAAGGGAGATATAAACATGTGGCTTTCACCAAAATATTTGCAAGTAATTACAGATCGAAGAGTAGTAAAATTATTACTACATATTATTCCAGTAAAGGTATGAAAATATTTAGTTTTAAGGATATCTGAAAAAATATGAATAAATAACTTTTTTTAAGGAAAATTAAAAAAGTGTTTCAACACAAAAGGAAGCTCTATGTGTGTACAAAAATTCGTTGCTAAATTATTGCGCATTTCTTGGAGAATTATTTTTAAATAGAGTGCTAACAAAATTTTGGATTTTGGATTTTGTCATTGATTAAATATTTCATAAAAGCTTAAAAATAAACTATAAAATGGAGGTAAAGCTAATATGCTAAAAGAACCTTAAGAAAATATTAGAAGCCTAATATCTGCATTTGTTTCATATCGGCCACTACATTTATGATAAGTAGTGCATTTTAAATATTGAAAACATTTGCATTTTTGTTGCAATTACACTTTATTCATTCTTGGCAGGCTACCTGGGCTTCAGATAAATCTGTCTACAAGGGTTTCCATGTATCCCTGCTCTTATGCCTGCCCAGCAACGAACTTCTGAGTAGAAATGCTTAAATTAGAAAGGAGTTGTGTGATGCCAGTGTAAACGCCTTTTTAAACAATACGTTGTTGATATTTCGGCTTTTATCTCACTAGGTTTTCGGAGAATCCAAGTTTAACGTTTTAGGGGGACTTGGTCATGTGTATTTTGCCACTCCAGAATACTCTTGCAAAAATGGGTGTCGCGGGATATGCTCAGCACCTAGAAGACCATATCCACATGCCAGCTAGCGATATTTTTATCGCTCTAGACAGCTCCGGCGAGGAAGAAGCACATCAGCTTTAAGATCAAAAGACTTCGCTGACCCAATTAAAACTATTTTTTTCTGTTCTTTCGGCATCGTCCACTTTCCATTGATATATGAGGCAATTAATCAAAGTTACTTTAATTTCCAATTTCACCAGCAATTTTGTAGCGGGGCAACTATCCAAAATGTTTGTCTGTGTCAAAACCTACCCCAGATTCATCACATTTTAACCGATGACGAGAACTACTACATATGTGTCTGCATTGAAAACTAATGCCCTGCGACTACCGTTTTCATATATGTTCCGTAAGTAACCAAAAATTTGAACGCATGCCACTTCATGATTGATGTGTATAAGAATTTATCCAATAAAATAAAACACAATTTGTTTTTATAAATGCAAATTTTTTTGCGGAACACATGATAACGGCAGTCAGAGAGCATTAACTACTGATACAGCTGTAGTGGTTCTGGCTGTCTATATTCAAGTTAGCTGTCAGTTGATAATACACTTACGATTTGATATGTGTCGTCCATAAAGTTATTAAAATAATGCAGAACTACTAGCCGTGTATGTCAGTGGTTGGATACTATCGATAGTACTATCGATTAATTAAAGTTTATGACTATCGAAAACTAACAATAGTTAATACATGGCATATCGATAGCTTCTCCAAGTTCGTGTTTGTGCTCTGTTTTGCCAGAGTTCGTGATGGATGAGCGCACATTATTAAATTCAAAACCTACTTTCTCCTTTTCTAGCTGTTGTTAACCTTTTATTTGAACTCGAGTTTATAAAGTTTATTTTTATAACAATGTAGTTTGGTTTTTGTTTATTATTCTCCACAAATAATATTTTATTCAGTATCGATAGTACTATGGATAGTGATGAGCCAAACTATCGGAAAATATCGATAGCATTTTCAAGTTCGTCAAGAAAAGCATTTCACTTTGTTTGAGAATCTCTGCCTTTTCTGATTTGTTAGCTGCAATCTTGATTCAGACAGAGAAGCAATCTTGGACCATTCAAGACTCAAGTTTAGTTTCAGGTGACTTTGATTTCTCTCAGTATTGTTGAGTATTGACTGGCATAGTAATAATAATAATTCATAATATGGCCTGGCTCACATGAGACTCGTGCGCACTGCGCTAAGAACAGAAGAGACTCATGAGAGTCATGCGTAGCGAAAGTGTTACAATTTCATTGTATTTCGATCTGTAATTACTTGAAAATATTTTAGTGAAAACCGCAAGCAAGTTCATCTCATTTAAAAGGTAAGTAAAAATAATTAAGTGGAGTGTGCAGAGTCATAGGTCTGGAGGCGGTAGTGGGAGTGAGTTTCATGCTCAATTTACCACCTTTGATCTATGTCACTGTTACGAAAGACATCTTGCTTCTAACAAAAACCTTATTTCATCCCTAAGAAGGTCCACCATTTATAGAAAAATCTCAAAAACCTTTAAGGAAAAATACAACAATATGCGAATTAATATATTACTTTTTAAAATAAAGAATTGACGTTTGCATCAAATGCAAACGCATAATAACAATTTAAGAACACAATCATTTTTTTTTGTTATGTAAAATGCTTTAGGAGCAACATGCAACTTATGTAGAGATTTTTTTTACGTACTTAAAAAATATTATTTTTACGCGTATACTTTTTAAGGTTACTTTTACACTGTTAACTTTTACATTTGTTTGGACCGCGTTTATAAAAAAGGTAAAAAAAAGTGTTAAAAAAAACTGTGTCTTTATAACAAATTATCACATTAAAATTAATGTAGAAGTTCAATAAACACTATTTAAAAATTGCACAGAATCGGTGGCACACTCGCATTATGTTTGGTTTTAATTTCGCGCGAAATTCACAATTTAGTACATTTTACACTACAAGCCAAAATATATTTTTCTCTGGGTACCGACGTCAAAAGCACCTCTAACTCCATCAATTTGAACATAAAAATTTGGCGAGTGTTTTTCGGAGGTATTGTTAAAGTGAGGTTATGAATATAAACGGGTTAGGTTTGCTTTTGACGGTCGAGTATCGAACTGTAGTTGTTGCATCGCAAGCGCAAAAGTGAGACACACAAACATTTAAAACAGTGTTTTTAAAACCTTAGAACTACAAGAACTGGGAAGCTCACAGCTTCAAAATTAACATTTCTTTTTTTTTTTTTAGAAAAAATGCATTCCAATGATCTAAGAGGCCTCAGGCCGAGATCACAAATCTGTTTATAATTCATTTATTTCAACTCTAAGTGTTGCGAATAAAAAATCTGGCACATATATGGTTGGAATGTTTTATTTTGAGCGCACAACTAAATCTCCGCCAGTTCATTTTGATTCTGCATCAACTAACACTACTCACTGTTTTAACTGGCTGGAAATTCAGTGGCGCTCTCAAACGATATGTATGAAAAGCATACCATATTATATACAACATACTGCATTATTTGGTCCAACTTAAATATGTGTTTACTGTAAAATCTGGTTTGGTTTGAGTGGCGCCGTCACCTATCAGACATCATTTCCGCACAGATAGAAGTGAATTTGTAGGGTTGGCAAGGGATAACATAGCTATTCTAGTGTTTACTGGAAAAATAATAACTTGACATAACAGTTGACAGTTTTGATGCAATCTTGACTAAACAGTTGTCCGTAACAGAAGTTTTGTCTTGATGAATTTACCAAACAGGATGGCTAAGATAGTTATCTGTAACCGTAAGAGCATCTATATGCAATTTTAACCCTCCGTTAGTTTTATGTATCTGTGAGATACAAAATGTCAATATTCAAAAGTATAACTGGCTCTTACAATAGTCAAGGAAACATTAGCAATAGGATTGCTAAATTATTCATAATTTGTCATTAATTATAACTAGTAACGAGGATATTTCAATTAGAAAAGTTATCTCGTCTGAGTTTAGATTATTTTCAAATGTATGGAGACTGGGGTGTCCCTAATGAAGAAAAAATTGTCTGCCCACATCTGCTGCGTTTTGGTGAAGACTCAAATTAGGATCGATGAAAAAGAACACTGTGCTATGTTGTGTTATAAAAACGAGTGGGGAAACTGTTAACCTGTCTTCCGCAGATTGCCAGATGAAGTGGACAATGCTGCAGTCTACTGTAGATTAAAGTTAGCCTAGTTTCGTGGTTTCTTTTTATTTTCAAAATGCTATGGGTTTCCTCAAACCATATCATTTCTCACTGCTCTAGGAACAACAATTAAAATAGTATATATTTTTTACAAATACGAATAATGTTTCCAAATATTTTGTTTTTGGCCTATCGCATTATTTTAATCTCAATCATAATAATAATCTTGAAGTACCTAGTACATAATCTTCAGAAATTCATATTTAAAATTTATTATTGATCAATAATTATACTAGTGTTGACCAATTTTTGACATATTTGACATAATTGAGAGTCAACTCATCACCTTCTATTAATCATTTTTAAAAAATTGAATTTTGAGAAATCTTGATACATAGTGGTGGATATCATGTTTAAAATTTGTAACTTTGAATGCGACGTATTTATAAGTTTGTCATAAAATTATATACAATTTTCTATCACATAGCTTTACCGTATTGAATTTCCTTAAATAGATTAAAAATCAGCTATAATTTTTTTTTAGAAATATGATTCATATCACTTCTAATAATCAATTACAGATATATTTTCCATCTTTCTATCGAATAATATGGCTATAATATGGCGTGGTTATCCACATTAAGATAATTCTGTTCTCTGGTACTAGGAGTCAATTTCGGTTTCTACTTTTCAAATTTTATCTGTAATCGTTTTATTGTAATGTTCAGCAGAATACAGACCCTTTTTCTTCATTCAAGAATTGGTTATATTCGTTTTTATACTGTGTCTCTACAGCAGTTGTCGTTCATTATATGTAGTTTTGCTTTTTCCCAAAAAGTCTAGCCATAGCCAGAATGTCGATATAACATCCATCTGGTCGAAAAATAGGAAAATGTTAAACTGTTAAGAATTAGTAAAACTTGAAAATGTTGTGGACAAAAATTTACGTCAATGAAATAAGTTTAGATATAAAAGAAAGTTGCATGTCAAAGTTGATATTTTTGCCTTTATTTTCTCATTCTAATAAATTAATCTTGCAAAAATATGATGAGAAGGCAGAGAGCTGTAACTGTAGAAATTGGCTCTAGGAACAACATACTCAATTGACGTTTGATTAAAGTTATTAGTCAAAGTCATTAGGAGAAATTTTTAAATAATGTTGAATTGTGGATGATAGATTTTTTAAACAAACATTCTATTTTCTGACGAAGCAATATTCACCGCAAATTGAGTCGTTAGCTATCAGAAGTGTATGGAAGAGTCAACAATAAAATATAATATAAAAAAGTGAATGTTTGCTCTGAGTTTTGTTATAATAAAATTTGGTCCTTATTTTTTCAATGCAACTGAAAACCGATATACATACTTAGAGATGTTTGACGCTTCTCTACTACCGGATTATATGAAGTAAGCTTACTACCTAGTACAGAGATTATAAAGATTGTTATAATGAATGGATTGGATGGTTATGTCCTAAAAAAATGCCTCCACATTCCACTTTGATTTTTTATTTATGGGTGGATATCGACAGTAGAAAGTGTATGATTGATTTCCATAATAATGTAGACTTTTGTAAAGAACAAATAACATGGGCAATAGCAGATATAAATGAGTATGCATTTAGTTTATGAAAAATTTAGAAAAAGATAGCAGTAGATGGACAACCACAGAGATTACTTGATAAAGTGCATGATAAAAATTATTTAAATAATAATAACAATAACAATCTTTATTGGAACGAGTTCCCAAAAGACCATTGACCAGTCTTTCCGCTATGTAAAATTACTTTAATTTAATAAAGACAAAAGTATGAGACACGACACAACCTACAAGTTTCATAACTTTTCTTCAATGACTGGTACTTTACTTTTGACACAAATTATCGTTTTATTATTTTTCAATCACTGTATATGTGTTACAAGCATTCTGACTATGGACTAGGAATTTTCAGAATAAGCAAAATTCGTTCTCTGAAAATGAAGAACAAAAAAATTCACAAGTATGTTGAGCTCTTTCAAGGACACACTGTATATTTAAACAAGGCAATGACATATATAAACCCAAATCAGCCATCTCACATGCTGTAAAATTTTTTACTAATCAGTTATTGTAGTTGAAAATGTAGATCTAAGACCAGAAACAAAAACTAAGTTCTGGTCTGGTTTTAATTTTTTTTGTATTAAAAAAAATAATTTGCATTAAATCAATGTTTCAAATTTCTTGAAAAATTTTCAAAACTAATTAAAACATAAAAATGAGTTTTAATGAAAAGTGATTAAAACTTATCTTAACTACTAGAAATATGTTAAAGAATCTTTAGGTTTTTATACATTTCCACAAAGAAGTTTGCTGTTTGAATACATTTAATATCCCCTCATGTTTAATTTAATGTCAGTTTTAATATTATGCATCATTTTCTATTAGGTAACGAACATTATCAAAATTAATATATTAAGAGGGGTAGTGATATTAATGCCACTTAGGTAATCAGTGCGGAAATGATGTTTGGCAGGCCGGCCACCATTATAACTGTCGGTATCGGTTTGGTTTTGGTTGGTTGTAATTATCTGACGGTTGTTGAAGGGGGAATGAAGCATTTTTTAAACTCTACCTGGAGTCAATCTTTTTTCTCTCAAACAAAATAGCTTCCATTTTCAAATATATAATATATTTAATATATCTTATATACTACTTAATATTGATGTAAATATATATGTATGTATATACCATCTAATTGCACTTCATTGTTATATGAACAAAAAAAAAACAAAAAAAATATCACTTGGAAAACCGATGGTAATGGTAAATTTTCACAATCAATTTTCCAACGTTTCATCATAATTCAAATATTTATATCAATTAACTACCTCTAATTGTTTAATTTTATATAATAATATTTAAGATATTTTTAGAGAAAATATACATCAAAAATTTTGATTAAATCACAGATAGATATAATTTTTTCAATTGTGGGAATATCCCAAGGGTTTTCGATATATAACCGTTCTCCTTCATCAAAGCAGTTTAAAATGCGTGAACATGTATGAATGTGAATTTTTATACAGGTTGAGGTATACGCGACGTCGAGGACACATAGAAAATACATTTATGATAAGTAGTTTTTTTGGTACATGCCAAATACATCGAACAATAAACATTTATCGATGTGGAACAGCCAAACACAGTCTCAGACAAATTTTGGAAGAGTACAGAAAAATTGCTGCGAAAAATTATTGCATTGGTATACGTTTTATGCACAATGTTGGTGTGGAAACTTTACCATAAGAGCATAATGTGTGGTGATTTAATGGAAAAATACAAAACAACAAAGACATACAAAATCGACTATATTCGGCATCGTAGAACTCACAAGCTGTTAAATAAAAAAAAAAACAGCCAAAAGTATTACAATTTTTCGACAACTATAGGTGTTTCAATTGATTATGATCATAAATTTGCCCAAATAATCATTCTGTTCATATTTTTTGTCTTTAAATTTTGAACCAAGAACTATTGGGAAAGAAAAATCAGTTCTCTCTGAAAGATACGTATTATTTAAATAATATGATCCGACTAAATGAATATAGAATTAAACTACTTTAAATTTAACAGTGTCAAACATATGAAATTATAACGGTTATTGGAACACCAGCACAAATGGACATACCTTGAAGTGTTTAGACCAAAATTGTCTCATTTGTTTTTCAGTTGGTTCTGTTAGGTAACATTAATATTCAAATTTTGGATACCCATATTAGAAACAGCTTTTATCATTTCTTATAAAAAAAATCTTAAATTAGAAAAAATAATACTTTTATACTTTTAATAGAAAACAGTGGAACGATAGGCACAGCATCCAAGATAAATCTGGAAACTTCATATTTCATGTTGTTTTTTATAAAGAACGTAAAATACTACACTGTTATCACACTTAGTCAGTTAGTTATATGTATACTCTCTTCATGATCTTGCACTAGCATTGGCCATAATCTTTTTTCTTAGTTTGGTTTTATATCATATCTTGGGGACAGATGTCTGTAAACTTTCTCATAAATGCAATACATCATAGTTGTTACATTGCTTCTTTTCAAAATTACCATATTAGCATCTATGCATATTTACTTGTTTTAGCAAGTAATGCATTTCAAGAATTTTAATATTATATTTATTCCAAATCATTGTTATAGTAAGGACGATTTTACTTTTTGCATTTAGTATTAAGTGAAATAAAGGATGCTGGGTCCTGGTTGAGAGTTAACCATACATATCCTAGATACAGGGTTTGATTCCTGACTAAGGATTTGGGATTTTTTCGAGGAAGAAAAATTATATCCTAATGGACATGGATTCCTTATGATGCTAAATCTGTAGCCCCTTCCTATAATTACTTCAAAGATATAATACGAGCTTGTATTACCTTTATACCCCAGGCATTAGAGACCATATAGGGCCCTTACCTGGAGAAATTCATGGTAGTTCTGGAAATGAGCTTACTTTGGAGCACTGAATCCGAATTTTTAACTTCCCTCTAAAAATTCTCCCCCGCAACCTCCTCAAAAATTTTAAAATAAAACCAAGAAACTGTTTTTTTTATCTTTTTTTTTTCGTTTTAGGAAAAAGATACCTAGAAATTCGGAAAGTAGACAAAATTTGCAACAAAAAAGGTCCTTTGACATTTTAATGTTGAACGAATGGGGAAGCACTAACACGCCTCGAAACGTGAGCCTCAGCGTCGCGGGGCTGCATGCGCTAAGTTACACGTCAGTTACGTTCTTTCAGTCAGGAATATTCTCCTATGAATTATTGCACTCGAGGCACATGATGGAACATTTCAACCCACTTTTCATACAGCTACGCGCGCCACGGCAGCCTTTTTTACACCTGGCGGAGATAATCGTTAGAAGTTTTGGTAGAGTAGGAGAATTCAAAGTAGTGACAGAAGAAAGTCCGTAACTGGTTTTTTTCCAGCCCAATTTTTCTGGCTCGATAACATTTCCTTGCCAAAATTGGACTTGGTGATACATTCTCAATGAGTGTTGCGCAGCAGCAGCTTCAGTTGGGGCCAAAGAGGCAATGTTGTGTTTACTGCTGTACGCGGTCTTGATGAAACACTGATGTCTAAAACCGTTCAGTCATGTGTTTTCATCCTTGCAACCATACAAACGAAGAAAAAATGATTGCCAGCTTTTGCGATAGCTTGTGGATCTGTATTTGGAGTCCGGAACAGCTAAGCGAGGGAATGCAAATCTGTGTTTTGGACTTTGATCAATTGAAACAATTAAAAGTCACATGAATCATATTTAAAATATTATGAGAAAACAGTTCTCATGCGAAACAAAATGTTTTTTAAAGCAATTAAAATAATAAACAATATCAAGTGAGAATAAAATGTTTAAGAAACTTCGATCGCGATCAACAGGTTATTATCAATTCTCGAGCAACATACGGGTGTCGGCGGTCAGGGGAAAAAGGGAAGGGCCTCTTGACAACAGTATGCTAGCTCGAGGTGCATGGCAGTCGAAAGATGAGAAGTGGAGTTGCTGTGATACCTAAATGCACGCGCGGCGCATGTTTTGGGATCCACTCGCTCCCCTCCCGTTCGTCGTATGTTAAAATGTTAAAAGGACTTTTTTTGTTGTAAATTTTGTTGTCGTAAAGTTTGTTTACCTTTTGAATGTCTTTGAATGTCGATAAAAAAAATCAAAAACAAATTTTGTGGGTTTTCTTCTCTAAATTTGAGGAGGTTTTGGGGGGAATTTTTGGTGGGAAGTTAAGAATTTGGATTCAGCGATTCCAGAACTACCATGAATTTTTCCAGGTAAAATTTTCTAATTCCTGGAGTATTAGTTGTTTAGTAATAGTTTCAGGCTAGTAACATTTCTAGTCAACTTATACACAGTTTGTAAAACACTAGGTTTGCTATAACAAAATATTTTATAGAAGACGGGTATTGGTGTAACAAACTGAACAATTTTGACATTCATTAGCTGTGTGACGTTCGTAGAGGAACGAGTGTACTGATTGGAGATGAGACTACACTTAGACACGAATATCAACTGGCTATACCCACTCCACATTACTCCCTATATAAGATTTTCATGAAAGAACTGACTAATTTACAATTTTGTTATTTATGTTGATATGCAAATGTATTTGAGTATGTTGGTATCACTATGATTGGCAATATTTGGAGTTTCATTTGTCGGGTCATGGCGTCATCAGGTAAGACACCAAATATTTCTTGTAAAACAATTTTATAAGTTTGAAAGTGTACAAAGAAACTGTCGATAACATTTTAATGTTAAGAAATCGCCCTGGTAAAACTGTATAATGAATTTGGTAAGAAAATTTGAAACAAAAGAATCCATTATTCAAGAACTGTGCAAGAATTTCGATTTGTTCTATCAGCACGGTTACACACTGCTAATAATGTTTTGGACATCGTCATCTCAATAACAAAGGTATATCCAATTGCTTTCTGATCCGATTTGTCCACCTTACTCCCCTGATATTATCATACAACTGCTTTCTACGAGGCTTTCTAAAACATTAAGTGTATGAAAATAACCACAAATGACAGAGGAACTTAAAAATGAAAATTGTGTTGTGGAAAATATTGACGAAAATATGCTACACTCACTTATATCAAGTTATTCAGACAGATAGTGGACAAGAAATTAATGTAGTACATATCTATGTATTTATTTCTGTGATTTGGTTATTATAAACATATTTTTTTCAGATGATAAACTAGTCAGTTTCATGAAAGCCTTGTAGTTTATAATATTTCCTCGGTGACTGACTTGTTTTACATTTTCTCTCTGTACTCGTACCAGCAAATGATAGACTACATTGCCAGTTAATTTAAGTTTTGATAATTTACAAAAAAAAGTGTATTATTATCTGATACAGCTTTTATATAAGGTAACTGGCAGTACATTCTGGATAAATACACACGTTTAATGTTTATGCCTAAGAGATTCGACTAATATTATTCTGATTTTTGCATCTCCGTTTCTTCCATATTGTAACTAAAAAGTAGTCAACGATGTATATGTACTTGTGAACCGTAAACCGTGAAACGTACTTGAAAATTATGACTTACAAAGTCATAATAATGCATAATATGAACCACTTAGGGCAACAAAATTAAACTCCAATGCAAAATATAAGGAGTATTTTTGGTATAGAAGTGTTGCGGCACTCTCACAAAAATGGCTATAAATAAAATAGATACATAGATCCCTCTCCCTGAATACGATCAATCGCTAGTACTGATGGTTAGTCAGAGTCAACTATCGTTTTTAATCAGTAACGTCAAGACCAAGCTTCCCCACGTCAATTTTTATGAAGAAAATCTGAGGATGACTTGCAGGCATTTTTGAACAATAGTTCACAAAACATGATGTATGTTAATATACATGTACGTCCTATTTAAATTAATCTGATAGAAGACTACGTGGCTTCTGAACATTGCATTCTTTTTGCTAGTAATGTCATTCGAATAACGAATTCATCTAATGGACTCTATTAGTTTGACGTCACATAGTGTCACAGGATTGGAACACAGCAAAGGCTCTTATATTATTTCTCACTTGAAAGAAATATTTAGGAACTTTCAGTGAACACTCACCGTGCACAAAATATGTTAGGTTATATGCAAGTATAACGCATTAGAAAAATTTGTATAATAAATTAAAAATGGATAAAATATGCATCAGTATGACTAAAGTCAAAAGTTAACATTACTGCTAACTTTGTTCTCCTCTCTGCTGCCAAAAGTCAATTTATAACATAATAACTTATCTTGGTAAATATAACAAAATAATAACTTTTATTTAGATTAAATATAAGTTAGGTAATTATGTAATATTGAGTTTTACATACACTCATATTTTCAAATAAACAAAGAAACACCATCTTCAAAATTAAAATCGAGCTGAAAATAATAACTTAACCAGAAAGTTCATAAAGTTGCATATAAACAAAGTGAAGTTAGCAGCAATGTGACTACCCTATTGATAGATATTTTATCAGTTTTTAATATTAATTTATTACATTAATCACACAGTTTCTCTAGTGCATTCTGCTTTATTACATTCAACCATATTTTATTCGTGGTGCATGGTAATTTAGAGAGATGAAATAAAATTCTTTGCTCCTTTAAAATGTCGCGTTTATGCGGCATCAGCAGTAAAGTGCCAGCATGGTTAGCAGCAACTGATGTGTCATGACAGTTTAACATTACAACTAGTGGAGTCCATTTGAAAGTCTTATTTAATGATTCTATAATTTGAAAAACAACATCGATATGTAACATTAAGTAAAAAAAAGTTACATAAAATTATGTTTGTTACCAAGAAGGCCAAATGGCAAAAGGGTAATGAGGTAATAGCTGGTGGTATCTTTGCAGCAATTTTTCTGAGTTATAAACAATAACCTGTAAGCGGTACACAGTAATATAATAACATTTTGGAATATTAAAGCGGTTGGAATGTTTTCGAGTCGTAAAAAAATGAATTTGACTGTTCCACGGAATGGTAGTGATTTTAATGAGTACATTTTAGAGTCAAAAAACACCTAATATACAGGTCACTGCTTTGATGCTTACCAAATACTATGCTAAAAAGTAATAAAAAACGATAATAAATAATTATCAACAAACACCGTCATATCGAGCTCGTTTTTTTCACTTACAACCACGTGCGTTTCCAACAAGGAAACACGAATATTTACTAATAATGTACACATCTTCAGTATAAAATTCTTTCACTTACGATAGGTACCAACATTTCTGGTTGATGTCAGTCTTGAGGCGCGTCGTTATCAGAGGCACTGCTTGGCGCACTTTCGTTCATGCCGTTGTGATCGATGTCGGTCAGGACATCTCGAAAGCGCACCAACATTTCAGGTTTCAAGTTTTCTGGCTTGGCCAGGTCTTGGTTTAAGTATATTCTGGGAGGTTTTCGCTCGTCTTCGTTCACTTTCCTCTCGCTCGATGCATTTGAGTCGTTTGAGAGCTCTATTGTGTGGACTTCGGAGCCGTCTTTCTCGTACCTGGACAACGAATCGTCGTCATTGTTGTCTTCGTGGGAAGTACCACCTGAAACGCAATTTCCAGAACCGTTTTAACCATCATCTTATATTTAATTTTTTTTATGTATTACTGTGTGATTGTTAAGTGTACATTAGGCTTGCTTACTTTCACTAAAGTTATTTATTAATGGGGTAAAATTAAAATTTAGTAGAAAATCATCTTGTAATACAAATTTTTGTTATAAGAAGTATAGCAAAAAGTTTTGGGATAAATCCGAGTTTTGGAAGATATTTGTATGTCATGTTTCATACCCTGTAGTTTCTTGTCTATGTACTGTAGAAAGGAACTAAAACGTTAAAGGGTTTTTATTGTTTCTTATGTTCAATTGACCCCAAAATATGAGAAAACCGCGGAGTGCTACCATTTAAAGGGGTGCGTTTTTGAGATTGAAGTAAAAAGGTCAACTTTTCACATTTTTGAGTTTTGCTCGAAAACTATGCATTTTTCCTATAAACACGGCAATAGAAAAGTTGTAGAGAATTAAATTTCCAATCGAAATGGCACCTTCAGAAGTCAAAATATATTTTTTCTTTTTACAAAAATACGTCCAAAAAACAAAAAAATGCAATTTTTTATTTTTATTTTTTTTTTAGCCTGTAACTTTTTTTCGAGTACATTTGGGCAGAGACATTGCTTCATAAAAAAAGCTGGCGTTTTACTCGTTAAAATGAGATTTTGTAAAAAATTTAACGATTAATAGTGACCGCAAGATATATCGTTTCAAAGTTTGCAACTTTTAACTTTTTTGGCTAATTTTTACTATTTTTTGTTTCAAATTTAGTCTTGTAACATTTTTTTGAGTGAATTTAGGTATAGGCAATATTATATTATGCCTGTTGAAATGGTTGCTGGTAAAAGTCTCTACGACAAATAGAAACCTAGATACAGCGTTTCAAAGATTGTTACTTTTATTAACTTTTTTCTAATTTTTACGTTCTTTTTTAAATTTCGGCCTATAGCTTATTTGTCATATACTTTAAGTACAGATACCTATTGCTACATTGAATGTACTCGCAGCATTCTTGTTTAAATGGTCTGCAATAGAAGTTTATGTGATCAATAGTAACCAAGATACAGTCTAGATATAGTAGATTATTGTTCTTAAAAAATAACTTTTTACATTTTTCCACTTCTGAACTCTATATCACGTGATTTTTTTTGTTCAAATAACAACTTAGAAAAGAGAGAGATTAAATTAATTTATGACAGCACAGAGGAACTCTTAAATGTGCGCGTGCGCATGAATATCTTATAGGTATCTTTATTACGTCTACAAGATATCATCATGAAATGTGTTAAGCAAAAGTGCCAGTAAGCTGATTTTCTGAGGCCGGAAATACGAAAAATGGAGAAGGATAATAAGGAGATAAAACAATACTTAAAGTATTTGACAAATAAGTTATAGGCCGAAATTTAAAAAATAACGTAAAAATTAGAAAAAAGTTAATAAAAGTAACAATCTTCGAAATGCTGTATCTAGGTTTCTATTTGTCGTAGAGACTTTTACCAGCCACCATTTCAACGGACGTAAAGTCAGCTTTCACTTTAATATAATAATGTCTATGCCTAAATTCACTCAGAAAAAAGTTACAGGACGAAATTTGAAAAAAAATAGTAAAAATTAGCAAAAAAAAGTTAAAAGTTGCAAACTTTGAAATGCTATATCTCGGTTACTATTAATCGTACGTTTTTTTACAAAATCTCATTTTAAGAAGTAAAACGCCAGCTTTTTTTATGCAGCAATGTCTATGCCTAAATGTACCCGAAAAAAAGTTACAGGCTAAAATAAAATAAAAATAAAAAATTACATTTTTTCACTTTTTCTGTTTTGTTTTTGGCCGTATTTTTGTAAAAACTTTTGAAGGTGCCATTTCGATTGGAAATTTAATTCTCTACAACTTTTCTATCGACGTGTTTATAGGAAAAATGCATAGTTTTCGAGCAAAACTCAAAAATGTGAAAATTGGACCTTTTTACTTCGATCTTAAAAACGCACCTTTAAATGGTAGCACTTCTCGGTTTTCTCATATTTTGGGGTCAATTGAACATAAGAACCAATAAAAACCCTTAACGTTTCAGGTCCTTTCAACCCTCTTTTTTTGGGACATAGACAATAGCCTACTGTGACTTATTTGATTGTTTAAGGACATGTACTTGTATTTGAAAACATATATATCTCCAGTATATAAACACTCACTAAAGTCAAAATTTTACACCCTGTTTTACCCCTAGACTATTGATGAGTGTACCATTAAGATCACGTATAATTTATTCACGTATGAGGACAACAAATTTAGAGGAGTGCCCCTTTCTACTCTATACCAAGTTTAGCTTCTAATAACTCATGGTCAAACAGTCGAAAGTTCGAGAGAAATGCATAAATAGCCCTAACATATACTTTTTATTATCTAGTCCATTAAAATTAATTTGGCTGCATAAATCATTAATAAAGAAAAAATTTTGTATATGGAAATAATTGTTTATGGAACTTTAATAATAATATAATATTTGAAATCTCGCCTGCCCAAAAACCCATATTATTATTATTAGTACTACATTTTTTACAAGGCAACTAGACCGGAAAGGCCCATTGCGCCTAGGGATGTACAGTTTAGCGTGGACTCTAAACCACGGTCCTCGGCCACCCACATTAACCTACCCTGCGTCATCCACCATCTTTCTAGGCTTTCGTCTCCATTGGTAGCCTACCGACTATTAGATGAGATACTTGGCTCACCCATCCAAATGCCGGACTCGCTGATCGAGTGAACCGGTGAACGTACCTCATGCCCCTCAAAAACCCACAAAACGATATGCCACATTGGTAGTGTAGGAATTAAGCAAAAAAAAATTGAGTCCTTTGGTTCTTGTACACACACCAAATCACAATTTTATTTTTTTCACCCCATTTAATAGTAGGGTGGAGGTGGCTAATACCAAAAAATGTTTTGAGACCTTAGCTTCTCTTATATATACTAAATACCAATTTTATGGACTCTTGCTTGATTTACCTATTTATCCCCCAATCCTTCATCGGAATAAGATCGTTAAAATACATACGTGTAATTTTCAATTTTTTTTACGTTACTCCATTTCCACTGGATGTTGAAGTAACATTACAGGTCCAAGATTAGAACCTTGTGGAACACCGGAAATGGCTACAAAAACTTCCGAACTGTAACCATTATACGTGGCATACTGTTCGCTGTCTAATAAATAAGATGTGAAAAATATTAGATGCGCGCTAAACCCGAAATTCTGTAATTTTTTTAGTACAAAGTATGAAATCAAATGTCTTCTGGAACTCGAATTTATTTCAAAACTACGGAGACACAGAATTGTCTACAATGCATAAAGAACAACTGTGACCAGTTCATATATTTTAATTTAAAAGTGCCCACGGCATAAAAAATTAAGTGACTTTCCTTAGCATACTACTATAAATAGAAAGAGAGCTAAATGCAACTACGGGTGTAAGAAAATTTTGTTCTGCTAATACTTAAGTTTAAATATGTATATTTAAATAATGTATAATGTATTAGAGTAAATTTGGAATAAACATGCAAAAAACGATAAATCCACTTTCTACTATTTTTGACAAAGTACTGATTATGTTAATTTTGGGGCGCTCTTTCAATTTAGCACATCAGATACAAGAAAAAGCTGATAAATGTCCTTGAAAATGTTATCTGAAAGTGACCATTCTAGCATAATACTTAAATCCAAATTCAATAATGGTGCAGTGGTAGAACTATGAACATTTTAAAACTTTTACTTCACACTACGGATGCAAAATAAAGTTTTTAGTTTTTTCTCTTTCTAAGCGAATTTTTGGGTTGAATTTAAATCCACATTTTCTGAGACAGAATAGATATCAATATGCAATTTTCAGGATTTAACAGATAATTTATTTGTGAAACAGCTGATTTTGTCCATTTCTTTTATTTTGAAACACGTTACTATCTACATAGTGGAAAAGAATAGCGTGTTTTTTTTATATTTCTTTAGTCACTGGTTTATGGGTTTAAAAAAGACAACTTCCGGTCCATTAAAAAAACTGTATTTTTCACCTTCTGATAGAAAAATGGTACTGAAAAGGTGGGGTGCTAACCTAATTTTTTACAGTAGCAAAAATCGACCTTTATTGAATGGCATCAGTTTATCACAAAATGAAGAATATAATTTTTTAATGGACCAGAAGTTTACTTTTTTTAAACAGACTTGGACAAAAGTGTTAACCAACCATCGACGTTCCATGCATGAATGACTGTGAATGAGCTTCAGTTTAAAATGAAATTCACGCATTCGACGCTTAGACTATAAGTGGTTAAATTTTAACTTGAGAATCTGAAATCCAAGCATAAACAGATAAATACAAACAAAAGTTAGATATAAAAGGACCAAAAAAAATATAACAAAAGTTTAGGATTGTATTATATGACCCACAAACAGCTAAATTCATTAAGTTTTGCAATATTTGAGGGACTCCACTGTACAACTATTTTCGCTAATATCTCAAAATGAATAAATATGGATTTATCGGCTTTTGCATGTTAGCTCCGGAAATGTCTTTGAAATTTACCTGTTGCAAAGTTCAGAGGACTGCACCCTTTCCTATAGGATTCATCCCCAGAACTGTTAGCTTCTGTCAGGGCCGGTTTTGAAAGAGGTGTTAGCCTACTATTTCGACAAAGTTGATCTAGAAGGGCCTTATTAGACATATTTTCAGGTGATACATTATTTTCTTCTTTCAGCGACTTCTCTTCCGTGATGGGCACGCCAGATTCCAAACTGGACCTTATTATACCGTCAAGAAAAGATCCATTTGAACCTGTACCTTCCAAGAGCGATTCCGCCATTTGTCGGGCATTTTTGGCCAAAGCTGGTGTGTTTCCTGGTCCGGGGGTGGTTTGGGTGGAACTCCCCATCGTCCTCGAGGAGTCTTCCTGGAGCTTCTGCATCATTTGGGAGGCGAAGAACTCTGGGTTAGGGGCGGAAAATGGCGAGGTTGGATTTCTTGCGTAATCTAAAGGAATGTGTGGAAAACCTGGATGAGGCCAAAAGGGGAATGGTGGCGGGGCATTGTACCCTGGCAGGGGAGCCATCCCAGGTTCGAATAGTGGTAGTTTCATACCATTTGGTGAGGTCGGTGGGTATTTTTGAGGCGGTTTCATCACAGGTTTCATCTTGTCTTGTGATATTTGTGAGTTACGTAGAATGTCGTTTTGTTTGAGGCTGGCAATTTTCTCGTCTACTGGGTTTGGTTTGGGATCACGTTTCCGTGGTCTCATTAAATGTCTTTCTTTAACTTTATATTCTAGGGTGGAATGGGGCACACCATAGTAACTTCCTGCTCTGTGCACCGACATTTCACCTCTTTGTACTGCTCGAACTGCTTCTACTAAGCTATCACGGTCGTAGTTCCTGTATTTGCCTCTTTTTGGTCTTGTACCTGCAAACAATTATTTACAGTTGTTTACATAAGATATAGCATTATTAATTTTGTTTACTATGTTCAGTTATAATGTAAATAAAACAAGCTAAAAACGTACTCTTTGCCAATTTACTGAGCTTTTTATATAATTGTTACACATTGTATAGGATACTTTTTTCTTTGTAAATATAATCTTGTTTTCTTGTAAATAATGTTACTTTTTGGACATCCTAAATTTTGTGATACCAACTTTGTTTTGAAAAAAATATATGAAAAAAAATTGAAAAAAAAAAACATCTAACCTGTCTGGGATTCGAACACACGATATTTGCCTTTCAAGGCAAAACTTTAGCCACATATTACTACAAAAATTGAATGTCTGTAATATATATCTTTCGAGAATCATATTTCAACGCATTAGATATATTATTATAAAATATATATCAGTAAAATGTATAAACAAAAAAATATGTATATTATGGAGATAACATTTCGCAAGATTTCTATTTAAGTACAAGCGACAAAAATTAAGAAAAATTTTTTTTTTTAATTAAATGATTTCTTATTCTTATTTACTGATTGATTTTCTTCAAAAACAATAGGATTCTTCCTCTAGCTAACACTAACTTACTTTCCAAATTTCAATACAATCGGACTTTTCTTCCTTAAAGTTATCGTGCTTACAAGAAACGTGACGGCCGGACAGACGGACATTTTGAAAGCTGTTCAGATTTTGTTCACTAACACAATGATATGAAATTTTTTTCTTTACGAGCAATATTTCCGTTTTTAGAAATTTGCCGATCAAATGCATTATACTCTTCGTTTTTGCGAAGAGTATAATAATGCTTGGCTATTTTTATTTATATTACAACTGAACATACTATACTAAATATAGTGAACCTAGATCCGGCTTGAAGGACCAATGTTCTTTTGTTGGTTAACACTTGAATTAAAAAAGATATATGTGGACTGTAACACACCTTTTATTAGTTTTATTTTTAAATATATTACATATTTATTTTCTCTTCTCAACATAAACAATTTTTTTAAGTCATAATATAATAAAAATAGCCAAGCATCATTTTATGTATTTTATAGTCCCTTCAAATTAGTAAAAAAATCGCTGTTTTATGGAAATTTTTCCCACAGTAAAAAGCGAAGTATTTGGGTTGTCTATAAATATGATTTTCACCCCCTCGCAGTTCTATAAAAGGGTGGTTTTTGAGAAATATATACATATATATGAATTTTAGCGTTTTTTCGTATTTTTCTCTCTTTTGATGAAAAACTATGCATTTTGTGCATTTTGGTGAAAAATATCAAGAGAGCAAAGTTGTTGAGGATAAAATTTCCTACAGGTTTTGTCCGCACCTTTTCGAATTCCGCAAAGTTTCGCCGCTAGAGGGCGTGAAAGAAATAAATATATTATAGACTTTTGCGCTTTTTTTTAGATTTTGAGCCAAAATTATGCATTTTTATGAAAAATTACATGCGATCAAAGTTGTAGTTATATATATATATATATATTTTTATGAAAAAAAAAGAAAAGAAAAAACTAGAAAACACCTAAAGACAGTTAATTTTATACTATTACAACTTTGATCTAATGTAATTTTTCATAAAAATGCATAATTTTGCCTCAAAATCTAAAAAAAGGCGCAAAAGTCTATATGTATATTTATTTCTTTCGCGCCCTCTAGCGGCGGAATTCGAAAAATAAAGGTAGAAACAAAATTTATGGGAAATTTATGCTCTACAACTTTGCCCTCTTGATATTTTTCACCAAAGTGCATAGTTTTTCCTCAAAATAGAGAAAAAGACGAAAAAACACTAAAATTCATATATATGTATATATTTTTAAAAACCACCCTTTTTTAAAACTGCGGGGGTGTGAAAATCATGTTTAGAGAACCCAAATACTTCACTTTTTACAGGTCTCATAACTGTGGGAAAAATTTCTTTAATTTTTCCTAATTTGAAGGGACTATTACAACTGAACATAGTGAACAAATTTAAAAACCTGTTTTTTTTTCAATAATTGTAAAAAATGATATGACATGCCTGTTAATCCAGTAACTTTGTCATCAAAAAAGGGGGTTAATTGTTAACAATTAAAATTTTAGGTAGAATGTGTAAAGTTACTGTACTATGTAGGGAATGTTAATTTATTAAAATGCCTTTATTCCACTGTAATTTTGTAAAAAAAGAGTCGTTATTACGAAATATTAGTACGATTAGTAGAATTTAATGAAATTTTTGCAATGTGTAAAAAAAGTGTGGTTCACAAAATATTTTTAAAACTTCAAAAGAATGATTTTTATGCAAAATTAAGGATATAATTAAGTAACTTAACCACGAAGACATATAACTGGGCGTTTTTGAGGTAGCTGATTATGAATCTGAACCATTATACTATCTAAACGTGCACATTTTAAGCTCTGTAAAATGTCAATAGGTCATTTTCATCTATTAACAAAGGTACTGTTAGTTAAAGTTTGGTTCAAGATAAGCATAATTGAATTTTCGGAAAAATTATGGCTGGTGGCCTGCTATTTGTAAGTGTAAATATTATGCTCATGATATCCTAGATTTTTTAGACGAGGTTTTTTTAAAACCGACTATTAGAAATTATAGCTTATTTTCTTCTTAAGTTTGTTTTCCTGTTTTTCATGAAAATTATGCTCGAATTAAGGGCCCAGGCAGCAAGGTGCCGTCATTATGACGTCGTTTTTTCGGCATTAATTACGTCAATTTCACCTTCAGCATGACGTAAAAATGACGTGAAAAAGACGGCACAATGTCACAGCCCAATGACGTCATACATATGACGCCAATATGACGTATTGGTTAATCAGTGAATTTTCATTATAATATTTTTCCACAATTATTAATAAAGTTTTTGACGAAAAAAAACCCGGAATGTGCAGGGATCGAACCGCGGACCTCCTGACTCGCAACCTACTTAACTCACTGAACCATTGAACATCTTTATTTAAATATGTTTAAAAGCTGTATACCTAGTTAGAAATAGTAAAACAAAATTATTATTCCTATGTGGCAAAAATTGAACTAGTCACTAAATACTTCTATTTATTTTTATTTTATAATGATTTATTTCACGTCATTTTAATGACGTCAAAAGTACGTATTAAATATCACGTCTCTGGTACGTAATTTATTAATGACGTCAAAATAATGACCTAAAAGAAACGTGTATTTGACGTCTTCATGATGACGTCAGAAGTACGTTATAAATATCACGTCTCTGGTACGTCATTTATTGGGGCAATGACGTCGGCGACGAAAAATCACCTTTAAAAGACGTCATAATGACGTCACCCTGCTACCTGGGGGGACATAGGAAAAATCGCCCCACTTCGTGTCGCGATTTTTCCATGCCCTTAATTCTCGAATAATTTTCATGGGAAAACAGGTTTTTGTCCAAAAAAAATTTACACGGTAAAAAATCGACCTCTTGTGTATTACTACCAGAAAAAAAAAATTAAATAAGCAATTTAGAAAGTTTTATGGGTAACATTTTTTCGCGCTACAGTTTTTTTCGATAGGATACCGTTTTGCTAAGAAATTCGAAAAACTGCAAAAATGCATCTTTTCTGAAGGGGTAGAAGGTAAAGTTCTCCTTTTAGGAATGTGAACTTCTTAGTTTTTAACTTTTACCTACATTCTTCACCAAAATTAAAAAAAAAAACATTTTTCTTCCATTCCCTATTTTTCAGCCTAATTTTACTATTACAGGATTTGGACTAAAATAAACTGTTTAAACTTACCTTTACCTCCAGACGACGAAGTACCACTACTTGTATTCTGCTGAGGCTTTGGAGGTTGGTACGATCTGTTAACGTCTTGCTGAGTTTTTATGACGGATATACCGGAACCGAGAGGCGGAGTGAACCCACTCCTCTTGAAATCCATGTCCATCATGGGCCTCCTCGTTTCAAGGGTCTGCTGGAATTTCTGACTGATACTTTGAGCTATGACGTCCTTGACGTCTTTAATGATGAGCCCCTTGCTAGGCAAGA